>OY757017.1:150916373-151009472 GCA_963580285.1 Lucinisca nassula
GATAATCAGCAATGGATGTGGCCTAATTTATTTATTCAGCAGGATAAGGGTTAAAGGAACGTATTAGCCCCTGCACCCCACTTTTATATAGTAAAACTAGGGTTGACGGTGGTATACCTTATTTAACTTATTTCTGCTCTAAAATATAGATTTTGTGGGTACTCGTTATAACCGCCTCAATGAGGCGGTTCTAACGAGTACCCACAATATATATTTTGAGCAGAAATACGAAAAATATCACAATTTTTCATCCATTTTTTTTTATTTTTTTTTCGTGGTAAAATTTACTATGTATTTGTATAGGCGTGTTTTCGTTATAACAACAGTCTTCTCCTTTATGACAGGGATACTCGCTCTTTTTAAGTGATTATGAACCACGTCACAAGAAAACATATTTTGCCCATTTGCGAACAACAAAGGTGCAGATCAGTCTGCGCATGCTCTGTCTCCGTTACGGAGTCGGAGCATGCGCAGACTGATCTGCACATGCGCAGACTGATCTGCACATGCGCGCATGCGTACAGACTGATCAGCACCTTTGTGTTCGCTGCTGATTGAATAGTGCAAAAGTCTCGTTCCAACATTTATATCTTACATTTCGGGCTTCCGCCCATCGGGGCTTGAAGAAATAGATGAACTTCATCATACTTCAACGCAGAGCTGAAACCGACCGCACACGAGTACTGGTTAACCGCTTAGAGGATCTAAGCCTGCCAAGGCAAAGCTGTGCAAGTCGGACCGTCAGTGCATTTAAACTCCATTGGTTTCATTGGGCGACAGGGCTTGAGATGTCCTTTCATCTCAATGTCGGGTAAAAGTCCCACAAAGCTGGAAGCTACGTCTTCCAAATTGACCTTTATAGTGTTGACGGGGACGTTAAACCTCAAATAAAACAAACAGACATATATTAAATTTCAAGACACTTGCTCGTCTGTGTAGCTGAGCAGGCTGGTTCCTGTCTTACCTGGTCACCAACCCCGAAGTCAGGGTTTCTCATCAAGGGTTCATATGTTATCTACACCCATATTGCATAGCATCACGTGAACAAGTCCGTGAAATAAAGACCCCCCCCCCCCGTAAACCCCACTTTTTATAGAGAAAACTGTGGTTTAAGGGGGTATACATTATTTTTCTTATTTTTGCACCAAGACATAGGTTGTGGGTACGCGTTAGAACCGCCTCATCGAGGCGGTTCTAACGAGTACCCTCAACATATGTTTTGAACATTTATAACAAAATTATCAAGGACTTTCATCAGAAATGTAGACATTTTGGAGATGTGAAAAATGCACTATGTCGCACGAGTCAGTGATCGAAATGGATTTTCTGATATTGGATATATTTCATTCAATATGGATATATTTTATTCAATATATTCACCACATATTTTATGACCTTGCTATGAAAATAGGTTTCTCGACGTTAATAGACATGCCTGAATAATGATCGAAGCGAACTGAAAGAAAGATGGCCCGCGTCGTCTTGGCGACCAGGTGTAAACAAACGCGGTCAGACATACATTTAGATACCTGATTACGAACTTATTGGTTTTTAGGACTTAATTAGCCATTGTTTGTAAGTATATGAGTTGTTGGTTTAAAGAACATTTTACTGTCCAAATGTGCATAGTGCAAAAACGGTGCAGGCCAAGACCAGAGGCTGCAGAGCGCGGCGTCAGTTCAAAGCCTACACTACATGTAATGATAATTGAAATTTTCCCAACAAAATGATTGGTTAAGAGTTGTTTATTTAAACAAAAGTAGCACAGCACTAAATGAAAATATTGTAGTTAGACACTGAAGTTCATGCATTGTTTACTTTGGCACATAAAATATGCAAGCGCCCAATTTTGTGAGAGTGGCAAATAGTACCCAGATCTGGGTATACACTGTTTACAAAAAGTACCTACATCATTTTGCAACGTATGCATCGACATTGCATATACATGGCAGGACTACTGAAGACACATCCGGGCGACATATTGCTTTCACTTTGGCTACTTTTCTGATAAGGTTCCATATTTATCTTTACTTATTTATACTGCAAACATAGGTTGCGGGTGCTCGTTAGAACCGCCTCATGTTGCCTTAATGAGGCGCTTCTAACGTCTTCGCACAACCTATGTCTTTTGGCGCAGAAATAAAAAAAATAATGCATACCCCAATAAGCACAACTTTTTTTCAATAGAAAGTGGGGTTCACGGGGTGTTCATTTCACGGACTTGTTCACCTCATGTAAACGAATTCATTAAACTACAGGCAATTTATGAAAATGGTTTGTAAACGAAAAAATGATGGTCCACTGCTTCAACTAACCCATTTAAAACATCACGAAAACACGCCTATTTAATTTTGACCCCCCTGAACCCCACTTTTATATAGTAAATCTGGGGTTTACAGGTGTAAACCTTACTTTTCTTATTTCTGCTCTAAAATATAGATTGTGGGTACTCGTTAGAACCGCCTCATCGAGGCGGTTCTAACGAGTACCTACAATATATATTTTGAGCAGCAATAAGAACAATATCACAATTTTTCATTTTAAAATTTTCTTCTTTTTTTTCTTGGTAAAATTTGCAATGTATTGGTATAGGCGTGTTTTCGTAATGGGAATGTACCCGATGACTCTGATACAGAATGGTTTATCAAAAGCTCGTTAAAAGTTGCGTCGACGTTAGCTAGACGGTCATTCTCTCCCTTCCGCTGATTCAAGATGGGCAGTTGTCAGTTTCTGACGAAAGAATGTGCACTGTACTGGTCAATCACTTACGTATAATCCAGTCCAGGAAAAGTGTAGATAGGTAAACTGACCGGCCCAAAAATGACCTTAATAGTGTTGACTGGGCCTTAAAACTCCAATACAAACAAACAAACGTAATGGGCGAGACGATTTGTTTGTCTTGCTAGCCCAGGTGAATGTACTGTGCTGTCGATACATGTATTCATTACAATTCGAAAGTACTGAATCAATATTTATGAGGTGAATTAATTTGTTGCAAAGTCAACAAATGATCGTGGCAACAGCGCACATGTATCTTTTATGATTTACTGGTATTTAATGGGTTTTCAAAAAACATTACAAACACTACATTCGCCCCATCGACATGTTTAAACGATAGTTGAAAGATTTCACGATCAGTCTTCGTGAATCCAAACGGGGATCGTGCACGCGTCCTCCTGATAAGCAGTCGGACGTGTATCTGACTGAGCCACCTGAAATGCTATTCAGAATACCAAGAAAGATGGTTTCTAATTTTTCTCCGTTCCCCTGATTCAAGAAGTCTGGCGAAAGAATGTGCACTGTACTGGTTAACCGCTTAAGTATAAGCCTGTTCAGATAAAGTGTGGATAGGTTTTTTGTTTTGTGTTTGATGTTAGGTTTAACGTCCCCGTCAACACTATATAGGTCATTTTGGAGAGTGTGGGACTTTTACCCGGCACTGAGATGAAATGACATATCAAGCCCTGCCGTCCAATGAAACCAATAGGGTTTATAAGCATGGACGGTCCGACTCGCACCGCTTTGCCTGGACAGGCTTAATCCTCTAAGCGGTTTACCAGTACTAGTGTGCGGTCGGTTTTAGCCCTGCGTGGAAGCATTTTGCAGCCCATCCATTTCTTCAAGCCCCGATGGGCGGGGCCAGTGTGGATAGGTAAACTGACCGGCTCAAAAATGACCTAAATAGTGTTGACTGGGCCGTTAAACTCCACTACTAACAAACAAAACCTAGTAAGATAGCAATTACATTCGAATATCAATGGTTCGAACGCCCAGTGGTTTATCCCATTGTATGCTAGTACACTCTTCCATTGCTACATGTTGGACAACCCCATTTGTCATATAAGGGGTGGCAGGCCTATTCTTTCGTTCTAATTACATTTTGGACGGAAAATTCTGTTAGCAAATAGTGCAGGCCCTGGTCAGACGCCGCGTTCTGTGGCGTCTGATCTTGACCTGCACCGTTTACTAAGGCATCCCTTAGGGGTTTCCCGCATACAATGGGTTATTAACCCTTATACTGCTGCTGCTGTTCATAACAACCTCTACTTTTGCAAACAGTGTAGATCCAGATCAGATGGCTTCTGAAGAAGCCATCTGATCAGGATCTACACTGTTTGTCATTCAGTTTGTTAATTTGAACGAACATATCATGTAATCTGATAGGCTGACAGTCAGAAATGTATGTGGCTAATTAATATATTCAGCAGGATAATGGATAAGCTAAACGCACCCATGTGGCACAATGCATTCTTTCAATTCCCCAAACTGGCTACTTTTCCGAATAAAATTTGTGATAAATCCAAACATAGGATGTGGGCGCCTCATTGAGTTCCTATGTCCTGGAGCAGAAATTCCCCTAAAACCCCGTTTTTTATATATATATAAATATATAAAGAAGGGTTCGAAGAGGTATTCATATCACGGACTTGATAGCACGCAATTGAAATGCAATTCAAACGAGGATAGTTTGAGCCACTGAGGGTTACGTATAAGCCACGCCCCATGCCAGAAGCTATCATTGACATAGTTTGGGAACATCTTCCTTGGTCTGCTTGATAAACGCATCATAAGCGTAACTTTTACCCCATATATAATCCTAGCGGCCCTTTTCTGTGACATTGGCATTTCAAAATTTGTGAGCAGGACAAACTGCATGCTCAAATAATTTCAGCATGAAAAAAAAGTTTTATAATTTTTAACCTTGGGTCCTGGTCTTCTTATACGTACAATGAAACTGCGATAACTTGAAATCGGACAGTTCGTTCGCCAAGCCAAATTCGAGCTTCCAATTACGAAAACACGCATATATCAATACATTGTAACCTTTATCGCCGAAAAAATGAAAAATTTTACATGAAAAATTGTGATATTTTTCTTATTTCTGCTCAAAATATAGAGTGTGTGTACTCGTTAGAACCGCCTCATTGAGGCGGTTCTAACGAGTACCCACACTCTATATTTAGAGCAGAAATAAGAAAAATAAGGTTTACTGCTGTAAATATGTTCTATAAAAGGGTTATCCTTTGGAAGCAAGGAATACACCACAGAAGTGAAAAATATGGAGTGTACATGTTTTCTGGGCCAGACGTGCTAGTTTCGGCCAATTAGGCCTCATTAGTGACCCTCAAATATTTTCAAAATTCCACAATGGACTCAATGATCCCAAAGGACAAGAAGATATAATCTACACTATGATGTAAACCCCAGTTTCACTATTATATATAAAAGTGGGGTTCGAGGGTGTCAAAATTATATAGGCGTGTTTTCGTGATGGCAATTAATTCGCTATACAATTTTAACCATAACACAGATTTTCATAAATAAAAAAATATTAAGCAGTTATTTTTGTGTGTGGGTGTGATTCTATCATCAAGGATTGGTTTGTGTATTCAGTAAAATCGCCTCATTGAGCGATTCTAATAGGGAGACACAAATTCCTTGCATCTGCGGGTACTCCAGTCTTCGCCCACCTCTGATTAACGATCGGCCCAATACATGTCATAACGAAAACACGCCTATACAAATACATTGTAACCTTTATCGCCAAAAAAAAAATGAAAATTTTAAGATGAAAAATTGGGATATTTTTCTTATTTCTGCTCAAAATATAGATTGTGGGTATTCGTTTGAACTGCCTCGATGAGGCTGTTCTAACGAGTACCCACAATCTATATTTTAGAGCAGAAATAAGAAAAATAAAGTTTACCCCTGTATACCCCAGTTTACTGTATAAAAGTGGGGTTCAAGGGGGGTAAAAATATATAGACGTGTTTTCGTGATGCACAAAATTTCTTGCATCTGCGGATACTCCAGTCTTCACCCACCTCTGATTAACGATCGGCCCAATACATGTGAAATAATCTTGAAAATGGCCAGGAAACCAAAACCAAATATATACATGTTCATGGCCTGGCGTTATGAATTACTGCCAGTAGTTCCAACTAATCATTTCCCGAACATTTTATACTCAAAGCTATTCGCGCTGTCGAAGTTCATCTGAACTATGTGTTGTGTTCTTCATTAGAATCGTTTCTACGAGGCGACTTACTAGCATGGCATAAGGCTTCAAGTTAAAATAAATACAAGATCGCGCAGTCGATGGTATACCATCGCAAAAAAAACAATTTTTCTATTTTTCTACTTTCTGACCTTAGACCTAGGGGCCATGTTGGGGTCAAGGTCACAAAAAAGTAGCCCGCTGCCATCTACATACCATGTACTATCCACATGCAAAGTTTCAAAAGTGTAACTGCACTGGTTGCAGAGGAGATCCATTTACAAGACACGTGACGGACGGACTGACGACCACTCAACTCTGGTACGAAAACAATATACCCGATTTTTCTTCGAAAAAGCGGGTATAATAATCGCCCTTAGTTCACCATATATACCACCCCAACCCCGCACCCGTAGACCATCTATGGACCCCACAACATAAAGAAAACTGGGTTTACATGGGTATACATCTGTTGTAAGAAATGGGAAGTGAGTACTCAAGCACCCACAATCTATGGTCGTTGTCTATGAATAACAGAAATATCAAACTTTTTCATCACAAGAATGGCCATTTCAGAGATATGAAAGATTGCACATAAAGTCAAACGGATTTCATGACGAAAACATGCTTATTCGAATAAAATTTAAATTTTACCGCCAAAAACTAAAAAATTGTAAGATGAAAAATTATGATATTTTTCTTCCTTCTGCTCAAAATATAGAGTGTGGGAACACGTTAGAACCGCCTCATCGAGGCGGTTCTAACGAGTACCCACAGTCTATATTTTAGAGCAGAAATAAAAAAAATAAGGTTTACCCCTGTAAACCCGTGTTTTACTGTATAAAATTGGGGTTCAAGGGGGTCGAACTTATATAGGCGATGGTTTTCATGATGCATTTGCAAAATCTGTACATATACAGTAAAACATGTCTTAGCGATCACCTCTATTAAGCAAGCAACCTGTCTTAAGCAAGCATGGGTTTGGTTCCCCCCAAAATGCAAATGCTTTAAATTTCACCTGCCTTAAGCAAGCACCTGTCTTGAACAAGCATATTTGGTCACCCCTTTGGTGCTTGCTTAATACAGTTTGGACTGTACAAATGTATGACACAAACTTAGTTCTAAAGCGGAAGGAATAGATGGAAATTCCTATGACCTCATTGTAGTTCGAAACGATCTGGCATGGATGTTTTTTTCTTTTTATTTATTCGTGTTTTGGTCAGGAAGCCGAGAGACATGGCCCCCGGCTGGTGGGACGATGATGAGGAGGACTCCGGTTACTTTGACTGGCTTTGGTATGATGACAAACCTAAGAGAAAGGAACCAGCCTGGAAACGGGATGAAAAACTGACCAATAAAAAGGAAGACGATATCATTGCTGGTAATTTTATAACCACGAGATAATGGTTTTCCCTTTGGAGAACAACTTGAACCTATGCAGCTCTCTTAGAACTTAAAATCATTACGATAACACATCCGTGTAATATAGTGCATTTTCATACCGCAAAAAAAGGTAATTTTTCTGATGACAATTTGTGATATTTTTCTTATTTATACTCCAAACATAGGTTTTGAGTGCTCGTTAGAACCGCCTCAATGAGGCGGTTCAAACGAGTACCCACAACCTATGTCTTGGAGCAAAAATAAGGAAAATGATGTTTACCAACGTAAACCCCAGATTTCTCTATATAAAGTGGGGTTTAGGGGGTCTTTATTTCACGGACTTGTTCACGTGATGGAACTGCTCTATTGTTCATCACAAAACTGCATTTTCCAGTTTGTTACCATTGGGCCAGTAAAAAATGCCGGGGCGACGTCGAGCCTACACATATTCGACGTCCATCCGACGCTAGTTCGCTGTTATGTGTCGGTTAGGCGATGAAAATTTGTTGCACGCGTTACACTAATCTCATATATGTTTTACAGCTGCAACACCTTGGCGTACTTCATTATCCCTGAAATCTAAAGCATAGTCAAATGTTATTAGCGTCTTAGGAGAAAAAATGATCCCCATGGATACAGAGAACTCACTTATAGACAGAAAACGGGAGGAGTCCATGTTTGGACTTGTTTATGGGTTATTTGTTTGGTAATCGTCCCAAAGTTATAATGCGCATTAGGCTTTCAATGGTTAAGGCCACGTGACTGTCACTAATTTGTAAGAAATCCAGGTAATAGTTATTTATAGAAAATAGCAGAGAGTTGCGCAAGAGGGTTGCACATGGCATCTAAACTGGATTTATGTGTTTGGTTTGTCAAACAGTATAGACCCAGATCAGACTCTGCATTTGCGGCGTCCGATCAAGGTCTACACTGTTTGCTTACCATGCAGGAATTTAAGAACAGTCTAAGCCGCGGTTCAGGCCTTCACTCAGACACAATCGACCCTCCAGTGCTGTCAGTGTTTTGACTTATAAAAATACGTCATTTAAAGCAGGCGAGTGGGCTTCGGGCTTCATCAGACATGTCTGCTTTTTGAATAACCTTTTTCAAAAAATAAAAAGTGCATAATGCTGTTAAAGGGAATGGGAACAAACCTTCATGGGAGGCAACTCCTTAAAAAGTGTTTTTGTTTCCAATGTCAACAGGGGTCAACTCTTAAGGAAAGAATTTGCTCCTTTAAGAGTAGACCCCTTTTTCAGTGGGACAGGGCTTATAGAAAAGCGAACAAGAAGTCCCGAAAGTTGTCTCCTTGGAAAAATGGTGGGAAAATATGCTAGATGTTCCCATTCCCCTTAAGCTTTTTTCTTCTTGCCAAAATATAGTAGTCGCAGCTAAGATTTACAGGGCGGAGCCATTCAGCCATATGCAAAACTTGCTGAGTCCAAAAGCAGACTTGGTAGAGTGCCTTTCGCAGGACTAAACAGCCATATACACCATAGTTTTGTTTCTGTTACAGTTGCCTTTGTTTCCCTTTTGCGCTTGCAGGAAAATACATTATTTTTCTTATTTCTGCTTAGTACGTACTCGTAGCGTACTCGGTTGAACCGCCTCAATGAGATGCTTCTAACGAGTACCCATTGCCTATGTTTTAAGTAAAAATAAGAAAATCACAAGTTTCATGAAATACTTAACCGCCTCGGAGGTATGAAAGAATTCATTATGGCATACGCAATTGTTATGGCAATGGCTAGGCCCTATCGTCTGATAGGAAATCAACTATAAACGACACCATGATGAGGGGGCACTCAATACCTGCTGAAGTTTTAAACAAAGCGAAATAAAACTTCAAATGTTGCCTTTTGAAACCACACATTAGAGACTTCAAAGATACTAAAATTGGCTCAATGATCCAAAAGTAAAGTAGACTGCACTTTGGTGACGTTTTGTTTGTTTTGTTTGATTTGAAGTTTAACGTCCCCGTCAACACTGTATAGGTCATTTTGGAGACGTTGCTTCCAATATTGTGGGACTTTTACCCGATATTGAGATAAAATGACATCTCAAGCCCTACCGCCCAATGAAACAAAAAGGGTTTATAAGCATGAACGGTCCAACTCGCACTGCTTTGCCTGGACGGGTTTAGATCCTCTAAGCGGTTTACCAGTACTCGTGTGCGGGTCCGTTTCAGCTCTCTGTGGAAGCATCATGCAGGCCATCTATTTCTTCAAGCCCCGATGGGCAGGGTCTAACTTTCTTACGCCACCAGATGGCATTTTACATCTTCTGCAATAAAAGGACAACTCAAGCTTATTCCGTTTGATTTATGCAAATTTTATTAAAAAGACTGATCAAACTGCGCCTTGTAATCATCACGAAAACACGCCTACTAGTATAATTTTGACCCCATTAAATAAATCCCACTTTTATTTTATGAAACTGGAGTTTACATGGATATATGTTATTTTCTTATTTCTGCTCAAAACATAGATTTTGGGTACTCGTTAGAACTGCCTCGCCGAGAGAATCGCCACGCCGAGTTCCAACAATCTATGTTTTGAGCCGAAATATGAAAAATATAAGAATGTTTTATCAAAAATGTTTCATGTTTTGCTGAAAATGCTTACTTGTTACCTTGTCATCACCGTTCCCCCTTCAGTTTTGATCGGATCTTCTTGAAACTTACCGGCCCCCGCCCATAGGGGCTTGAAGAAATATATGGGCTGCATGATGCTTCCACGCAGAGCTGAATCCGGCCCGCACACTAGTACTGGTAAACCGCTTAGAGGATCTAAGCCTGTCTAGGAACCGCAGTGCGAGGTGGACCGTCCATGCTAATAAACCCTATTGGTTTCATTGGGCGACAGAGCTTGAGATGCCATTTCATCTCAATGTCGGGTAAAAGTCCCACAAAATTGAAAGCAACGTCTCCAAAATGGCCTTTACAGTGTTGACGGGGACGTTAAACACCAAATCAAACAAACAAACAAATCTTGAAACTTACATGTAAGTAAGTCAGGGATAAAAGCTCGGCTAAATTAGAAAACCGATGAGGTCAGCCTATTTATCATAGTGTAACGTCCCTTTAATTGCAGAGAATGCCTATTTATGGCCTTGTCATTACCGTAGCCCCTTCAGTTTTTATCATATCTTCTTTAAACTTCATGTAATCACGGAGTTATGTCCCCTACTTTGCTGAAAATGCTAATTTTTGACCTCGTCATCACCGTAGTCCCTTCAGTTTTTTTATCGGATCTTCTTGTAACTTAGATATAAGTAACAAAGGAATAAAAGCTCCTTTGGAAATGAATTTGTTCAAAAACTGGTGAGGTAGGCCTATTTATCGTAGAGTTACGTCCCTTTATTTGCAGAAAATGGTTACTTTTGACGTTGTCATCACCATAGCCCCTTCAGTTTTTATGGGATCTTCTTGAAACTTACATGTACATGTAAGTAAGTCAGGGATAAAAGCTAAAATGGTCTCGAAAACTGGTGAGGTCGGCCTATTTATCATAGAATTACATCACTGATTGCAGAAAATGCCTATTTTTGACCTTGCCATCACCGTATCTCCTTCAGTTTTTATCGGATCTTTCAAGTAAGTCAGGGATAAAAACTCGAATGAGTTTGAAAACCGGCGAGGTCGGCCTATTTGTCATACAGTTATGTTCCTTTGATTGCAGAAAATTGCCTATTTTTGACCTTGTCATCATCGTAGCCCCTTCAGTTTTGATTGGATCTTCTTGCAACTTACAAATAAGTAAGTCAGAGACAAAAGCCCGGATAAGTTCGAAAACTGGTTAGGCCGTCTTATTTATCATAGAGTTACATCGCTTTAATCAGAGAAAATGACTATTTTTGACCTTGCCCCTTCAGTTTTGATCAGATCCTCTTGAAATTTACATGTAAGTTAGTCAGGGATAAAACCTGTTCGAAAACTAATGAGGTCGACCTATCTGTCATAGAGTTACATCCCTTTGATTGCTTTTTGACCTTTATTCCAGAAAATACCTATTTTTTACCGTCTCATGTTAGAGCAATGCCCCATTCTTTGCTGAAAAGGCTCATTTTGGACCCTGTCATCACCATAAGTCCTTCAGCTTTAATCGAATCTTAATAAAACTAACACATAAGTAGGTTTGGGATTACAGCTTGGATTAACTCGAAAATATGCGAGGTGTATGTCATGTCTGTCATAGAGTTATATCCCTTTGATTGCTGAAAATGCCCATTTATGACATTGTCATCACCTTTGAACAGTTCTTCCTGAAACTTATATATAATTAAGTTAAGATGGCATTGAGACATAGAGTTGTGTCCCCTTCCTTGCTGAAAATGCCTATTTTGGACCTTGGACATTGTCATCACCGAAAGTCGTTTAGTTTTGATCGGATCTTCATGAAACTAACATATAGGTAGGTTGGGGATGAAAGTACAGATGAGTTCGAAAGCCATTACGAAAACACGCCTATACAAATACACTGTAAAAATTACCGCCGAATAAAAATAACAATTTTCAGATGAAAACTTGTGATATTTTCCTCATTTCTGCTCAAACTATAGATTGTGGGTACTTGTTAGAGCCGCCTCGATGAGGCGGTTTTAACGAGTACTCACAAACTACATTTTAGAGCAGAAATAACAAAAATAAGGTTTACCCCTGCAAACCCCAGTTTTACTATATAAAAATGGGGTTCGAGGAGGTCAAAATTATATAGGCGTGTTTTCGTGATGTGAAAACGTTGGCCTATCTCTCATCGTGTTACGTCGCCTTGATTGCTGAAAATGCCTGTTTTGGCCTAATCATCAGTGTACGTCACTCAGTAACAATTGGAACTTCCTGCAACTTCGAATGTTGGCTCAGGTAAGCGATATAGGACCATCATGGCCATCTTGTTCTAACTTGTTAGCTCTTTCTGACAGCAGTCGTCAGTTTCCATCTTTCATAATCTCAACAGCATTACGAAAATACGCCTATACAAATACATTGTAAATTTTACCGCCGAAAATACGAAAATTTTAAGATGAAAAATTATGATATTTATTTTCTATTTCTGCTCAAAGTATTGATTGTCGGTACTCTTTAGAACGGTTCTAACGAGTACCCACAATCTATATTTTAGAGCAGAAATAAGAAAATAAGGTTTACCCCTGTCAACCCCAGTTTTACTATATAAAAGTGGGGTTCAAGGTCAAAATTATATAGGCGTGTTTTCGTGATGTATGTATTCTTCAGTTCACAAGCTGCATGATAAACAGTGTAGATCCTGATCGGATGTCTATTTAAGATGCGATCTGGTCTGGATCTACACTGTTTGCAAGTGTAGGAGTTGTCGTGTGCAGCAAGAAGCATTTACCTCATCAGGGGAAAGTTCTTGCCTCTTAAGGTCGGTAGGTTTCGGAGGGCTTCTTATAATAATAATAATAATTATAATAATAATAATAATAATCGACCTTAATTATAGAGGGCAAAACATTTAGTACTAGTACTAATCTTCCATGTGGCCCTCTTTTCCTGGGTGGGAACCAGTACTAAGGGATGTGGATAAAGTTTCTTGTTCAAGGAAACAACACGTGGCGCTTGCGAGGATCAAACCGGCTATCTCTCGATCTCAAATCCGATGCTTTACCAATGCACCACAACGCTCCACCGAGCTTATAACCGAGAAGCAAACACAAAGTCGTACATATACGAGGTCCTCGTATCTCCTGTGAAAACTCAATGCAGATATTTCCATTTACCCACAAACGCAAATAAATGCCAAATACAGTGAAACTCCTATATTAAGACCCCCTTTGGGACTGTTCAAAAGTGGTCTTTAAGACCACTTTTGAACAGTCCTAAAGGTGGTCCCTGCCCAGAGGACATTATCTGTAGAAAACAAGAAGAAAGACAAAGTGCCACCTTCTAAATAAGCTTTTTTAAGCAGAATTAGTCTTAATTTTAGGTGGTCTTAATAGCGGGATTCCACTGTATGACTCAACGCACGACAAAAACGACACTATGACATGTGCGTCTGACGGAGACTCAGATAAACTTGAGCATCTAGTCAGCTTGACCAGAGCGTTCGCTTGCTGCCTTTTGAGTAGCACAGATGCCTGTGAAGGGTCATGCGAACAGTGGGGACTCTGATCAGACTGCGATGATGCGTAGGCTTTCCAGTCTTCTCTGGTCGCAAGGACTTGTTGCAGAATTTTTCGTGCGTCGTATCAAAAAATAGTATTTCACTAAATAGCCTTAACCCATTTTGTACCGGAAACCCCTAAAGGGGTGCCTTTGCAAACAGTGCAGGCCCAGATCAGACGCCGCAGAACGCGGCGTCTGATCAGGGCCTGCACTGTTTGCTTTTCCAAATCAATCATGAAGCTAACACAGCCTCACACCCCTAAATTTTGAAATGGACTCCTGCTATATATAAAGAGGAAGATTCCATTTGGTACAAAAAGGGTTACCAGGTCCTTTTCTTCAAGTTCAGGTGTGTCTGGAGTCGGTAATCCTACGGAAATAGAATAAACGGTTACCTTTGCTTCGCCTGTTCCTTGTCTACACTGTTTGCCAACATCACCTTCCAATATGAGGCGAGGGTAAAACTAATACTAGACGTGTATCTACAATGCACGGATCTATTTTTTTACTGAATTTGCTCAGGGTCTCAAAGTGGCGCACAGTCTAGATCAAGAGAAAATGCCGCAAATGGCAGGGTTTGACCGTGAGCTGGGGCAGTTAAAGGCATTTATTCTTGATTATTGAGGACTATCATTTCATTACATAATATTATTTAGCCCTCAGAGCTGACTTAAGAGAAGTCCTCTGTCTTCACAGGTAAGGGGCCTCCTTGGGGAATATCAATAAATTACTTACTGTTGACTGGTAAATATTATTGATTTTCCTCTTAAGTGCCTCAGTCAGGGGATTCAACAAGAGCTCCTAATCACCCTATTAAGGGCCGCCTTTGATCTGCTACAGTCAGTATATCACAGGGGGCAAAAAAAACAATTATGAACACACCGTGTGTTTTACTGCTACAGAATAAATGCCTTTAAAGCATAAAAAAAAAAACAAAAAAAAAAAACAGAAAATTTGATATTTTAGTGAAAGATAATTTTTTCACCAGAAGAATGGATCTTACACTGATAGGTAATCGATCGATCGGTGATGGTTGTCTTTCTATATATCTTTTAGACCAGCCGATTCCAAAAGCCTCCGAAAAAGATGTTAAAGAGGTATTGCACGTAAAGAAGGTCGATTTTAACATCGCGGAGAACACAAAGGCTCATCACACAGACAGGTATGAGTGTACTGAAGATAGAACAACAGATGAGGGCCAACAGGAAGACGCCGAACTGGTTGTACGACGTGGACAGCCTGTCAGAATAACTGTTACATTTGACAGAGAATTTAACCTGAAAAAAGATGACGTTTTGATTATTCTCAAAACAGGTATTTATTGTTTTCAATACTAATTTCTTCAAAAAGTGAACGTGAGATTTGTTTGTTTGTTTGTTTGTTTGGATCCAAACGGCCCAGTCAACACTGTTTAGGTTACATTGAGCCTATTAGTTTACATAACCCCTTTTCCTGTGTAGGCTTAACCAGTACAGTGCACATTCTTTGATCAGAAACAGCCATCTGATCGGGATTTACACTGTTTTCAACACTAGAGCATAACCTTGTTTAGAAGGACAAGTATTAATCCATAAAATGCCAGCCTCGACAACTGTCGTCTGCTTTGTCTTCTGCCGATTACTTTAAAGTCATTTTTTGCAAACAGTGTGAACCCAGATCAGACTGGGAGCAGTCTGGTCTGGGTTCACACTGTTTGCCTGTATGCAAAAATATTTTTTAAAGATTGAAAGAAGATTCAGCAGACGACATAAGCAGACGACATTTTCAGATGTAGATTTTCTCGGCGTTTTAAGGATTAATGTGTCAATCTTAAATTTTCTACGGGACATCAGAACTGTTTTATCCAAATAATTTAAAATGACTTGAAGATTTATGAACACATTCTTGAACATTAAACCGCCGAATTACCAACTTTAATTTTCAAGGAAACGGAATGTGAATGTTTGTTACAACATACGAGAAGCTCTGTCGGATGCGCGTCTGACTGATGAGCAGGGGGACGCGGGTTCGATACTTGCCGGGATCGGCAACATTCTTTCGTGGATATTGATCATGAAATCTTTTCTACGGTCATTCTCGCCCTTCCGCAGATTCAAGAAGAGCAGTTGTCAGTTTCTGGCGAAAGAATGTAACCGCTTACATATAAGTCTGCCCAGGAAAAGTGTGGATAGGTAAAATTACCTGCTCAAAAATGACCTAAAATAGTGTTGTCTGGGCCGTTAACTCAAAAATAAACAAACAAACAACATACGAGACATGACAGTAAGCCGCGTGTCCCTGAAACAACAATAGTGTACGGCAGTATTGAGTAGCATGGCATAAAGAAGAGAGAGTTTGTTTGTTTGATTTGGTGTTTAACGTCCCCGTCAACATATATATAGGTAATTTTGGAGACGTTGCTTCCAATTTTGTGGGACTTATACCCGACATTGAGATGAAATGACATCTCAAGTCCTGTTGCCCAATGAAATCAATAGGGTTTATAAGCATGGACGGTCCGAATCGCACCGCTTTGTCTGCTTAGTGCAATAACGGTGTAACTGTCATTTTGGCCAAAATAGTTTTTTTTTCATAAATGGGTGCCTGAGGACTTGATACACTTGGTAAATAAGTACTACAGCTGGATTCTGCCTGAATCATGACTTATTTCAGCTTTTTGCAAAACATTTTGTCATTTACACCGTATGATATGATTTTTTGAAAAAAGTTGGCGAAAAAACAGTGTAAGTGCACTTACCCCATTTTTGCGCCAAGTTTTTAAAAACCTCAAAAATATTGAATCCGGCTGCTTGGCATTGCAGAATAAGAGTATAAGTTCTATGCAGAATGTATAAAATGTGGTTTATTATCTTCCCAGTGTCTTTAATTTACAGCTTTTCCCTGTAAAAGGCTAAGAAATAAGGTGTGTACACTTAAACCGTTTTAGAGCTGAATGCACTTACACCGTTTTTGCACCAATAACACACATCGCAGAAATGATGCATCAACCTTTAAATGCTGAATATTTCTTGTCAAATGCCATTTATTCAACAATCAACATCAAACACAAATGAAAGAAATCGCCATGAAGTTAAGAAACCAGCTTATTGTATGGTTTTCTTTGCCATTCTTAAATAAAACAGTTTTTGTCTGTCCTGAAAAGTTGTCATTTTGCACTTACACTGTTATTGCATCAAGCAGACGCTCTAAGCGGTTTACGAGTACTCGTGTGCGGTCGTATTTAGCTCTGCGTGGAAGCATCATGAAGCCCATTTATTTCTTCAAACCCCCATGGGCGGGGAGAGATAGAGGGAGAAAAGAGAGAGAGGGTTGGACTTTTGTATCGGAGAAAATGACCATACTATTGCAGGCTAGGCAGTCTTAAACGAATAAAAAGTCACATGGTAAGTATCTTCCGTGGCAGATGAGTAGTTAGCGCTAGTGAAAAGTAAGTATTTAGCACTATCAAATCCTCCGCAACTGTACTCTGTCTAGCATGGATTATTTCTTCCATACGTGTATACATGTACTAGTACAGTTAGACTAGCTACTAGTCTGATAATAAAAGTCTGACCATTTTTGTTTTTGTATTTTTATACTATTAAAATTTATCACTAGTTAGTAATGGCAAGTCTATTTGGTAGAGTCTCCAAACTTAGAATTAAAATTGAGCTAGAAAGACTAGACAAGCTAAACTTTTATACACTGTTTATTTTCAGTGCAGAAGATGGTTTTAATTCTATATTATTCATTTCAACGCGTAGTGGCTAGGCGTTCCAAGGCAGTTCTTCTGTGGCGGTTTATTTTTTTTTTATGGTTCGCTTTGGGTGTTTGTGTCGCTTATATTATTTTATTTTGGATAGCCTTTTGGCTATATTGTGTGAAAGTAACTGTCCTTTAGGCTTTCCGCTGTTAGTGTTTCCGTTTGGGTCTGTTGCTTCATGTTCGTGTTTCTTACCCTTTGGTGTCTCTGATGGGAGATGTGCATGGGTTATTTGTATCGATTCCTGATCATTGCCTCTACTTCTATTTAGTTCAGTGTATTAAAGTATTTCAGAGATACTAACCTTTACCACTGTCTTGGCTAATTTAGCAGACAGTAAATTGTTGATATTTTTTCTCATCTTTTTTCGAAAAAGCTGTTTTCTGGAAAAAATAAGAAAAGTATTTCAAAATGTCGTCTGCTGTTAAAAATACCAAGCATGCAAAGCGTTAAGAGAGTGTTTGAAGACTCTACAGATAACGTTTCTTCAACTTCGTTATCAAGTTCTGATCAGGATCCACACTGGTTGGGAAATTTTCATCACACCTACAACCAAGAAACCGTGTTGATAAAAAAGGCATCCAAGCCGCGTGTCCCTGCACTGCGCTGGCTCACACATTTCTTCTGATTCTGAATGATTAAGATTTTCTCTTATAATCTTTATTTTAGTTACTCTGATGTCTTTTTAGTTTGATGGACAGCTGAGAAACCAAATATGTTTACATTTTTCCTAATTGAAGTAATACATTATTACTAGAAGTGGGCGGGGTAATTCTACCCCTAACAGAAAAATAGTTGCTATGGAAACATTAAGTAAGTAGGCTGCATAGTTTCTAAATAAATTAACGTCACACTCTTCAATGTTTTAGTAACAATCATAGATGAAAGGTATCTTTCTTTCGTATAGGAAATCGGTGTTAGTCTTTCTGGGGGTATCCATAGAGTTTGGCAAATTTATTAGACACTCTTGTACAAAATAATGAAGTCTTTTGTAAAAATATAGTCCAAAATGGTGCTTTTACTTAATAATATTTTGTTTGGCAAAATTTAATAATATATTTTTATGTTGATATGGAGCGCAAAGAGGGCACGGATTTCAAATAAGCCAATTTTTCCTGGAACTCCTTGCTGCTTCAATCCCGTAAGATTCATTTAAACCAACAGTTTTTGCTAGAAACTATGATTCAATATCTCTCAAATTAGACTGATTACAAAGTCCATTTTCTGTCTGTTTGCTTAGTGTCTTCCATCAAAAACATTTGCTTTTCGGTGATTTTGACGAATTCATGTTTCATCCTAAGGCATATTAGATTGCCCATACTGTATTGTCTCTAGGTAATATTATACACAATTTGATTGTTTTCCAATATATTTATCCAACATTTCTACCAATTTATATCTAAAACGATAAGAAATTGATAATTTTATAGGTAAGAAATTGATAATTTTATAACTCTTTTAGTACACCTACCTTGAATTTTCAAAAGAAAGGTGCCGGCCTCGGTAGCTCAGTCGGATGCGCGTCTGACTGGTGATCAGGAGGACGCGGGTTCAATACCTGCCGGGGTCGGCAACATCCTTTCGTGAAGATTGGTCATGAACTCTTTTCTACAGTCATTCTCCCTTCCGCTGATTCAAGAAGGGCAGTCGTCAGTTTCTGGCGAAAGAATGTGCACTGTACTGGTTAAGCGCTTACGGATAAGCTTGCCCAGGAAAAGTGTGGATAGGTAAACTGACCGGCTCAAAACTGACCTAAATAGTGTTGACTGGGCCGTTAAAATCCCAAAACAAACAAATCAAAAGAAAGGTGCTAATCTGTATGCTGTCTCATGTTGTCAATGCACTGATGGCACCGTCATTGTACTAGGAGGTTTAACGTCCCCGTCAACACTGTAAAGGTCATTTTTTAATTTTATGGGACTTTCACCCGAAATTGAGATTAAATGACAGCTCAAGCCCTGTCGCCCAATGAAACCAATAGGGTTTATAAGCATGGACGGACCGACTCGCACCGCCATACCTGGGCAGGCTTAGATTCCCCGTGTGCGGGTTGGTTTCAGCTCTGCGTGGAAGCATGATGCAGCCCATGTCTTCATTCCCCGATGGGCGGGGGCCGTCATTGTACTAGGTACAGATGTAAATATATACTTGGTCAATTAGCATTTGAGTATGATTTGTAAAAAGGTAGAAAATTGCGATGCTTTAAGACCATATTTTTCACCAATTTCTTGCCAGCCATTTTGGGAACTCATTTATAGTGTATAGCAGGTATAGCATTTTTTCTCCATTTTGTTCTTCATAAAACTATTGTTTGCTCAGGTTTTCAACCGAAGATCGCCAAATTTTGTTTTTTCGGTTTTATGACATATTCACTGCAACAATTTAACGCTAAACACTCTGAGTAAAAACACAGCGAACAACATTCTGATTTTTTTTCTAATTGTTTACAGGAAATAGGATTTGGCATTAATTGCAAACTACCTCCCATGGAGACCATTTGCATGAAATGTCCAATCTTGTTTTAGGACAATTATATAACGGACGGGCACATGGGCGGAGTATTGATTCAAGCATAAATCCGTGAAATGAACACCCCGTTACACCCCCAGTTTATATAGAGAAAACAGCGGTTTACGGGGGTTTACATTATTTTCCTTTTTTTCTGCTCCTACACATAGGTTGTGGGTACTCGTTAGAACCGCCTCAATGAGGCGGTTCTAACAAGCACCCACAACCTATGTTTGCTTTATTGATATGGAAAAATATCATCGATTTTCGTCAGAAAAGTAGCCATTTTTGAGATGTGAAAAATTGCACTGTGTCGCCCGGGTTTGTTAACGTAATGCCCGCTTCACCTTCGGCGGAGTTGGGGACGTGGTAGGGGCTTGAGCGAGGAAGATGAAGATAAATATATTCAGAAAGCATCTCAATAATAATGCAAGAATTTTACTCATAAGAATTTTTCCCAATCTTTATGTCGGCATTTCGATCGAAGAATGAATGTCCGATAGTCTAGATATTATGCAAGGATAGAAAACTGACAGAGACATAGAAATGTCTGGTTCAATGCTACAATGTAAACGGCAGCTCAAAATTTATACGAAAATCTGGAATTTGCTGAATAGTGATATAAGATGGACCAATCACGAAAACACGTCTATATAATTCTGACCTCCTTGGTACCCACTTTTTATGGTAAAATTGGGGTTTACATAGGTATACTTATTTTTTTCTTATTTATTCTCTAAAATACAGATTGTGGGTGCTCGTTAGAACCGCTCATTGAGGCGGTTCTAACCAGCACAAACAACCTATGTCTTGGAGCAGAAATAAGCAAAATAATGTATACCCATGTTAACCCCAGTTTCTCTATATAAAGTGGGGTTTAGGGCGGGTGTTTATTTCACGGACTTGTTCACGTGATGTGCCATCGACTGCGAGCTTTAGTTAATTTTATTATTATTATTATTACCAGGAAAATATGCTGACTGCAAATCGACTACTCACGGAAAAATGACGGTGGACGAGTCAGGGAAGACCAAATTTACGCCGGATAAATGGGCAGCCAATCTTGTTTCGAGGAATGGCCGTGACGCTGTGATCGACATTAACATCCCAGCTGATGTTGCTATAGGAGAGTGGTCCCTTTATATCGACACGAACACCATGGTCGACAAGAAAAGGAAAATTTTCCGATATACACACAGCGACGAATTTTATATAATTTTTAATCCATGGTGCAAAGGTAGGTCAGACACCGATAGAGAATGCAAACACAAAAGGGATTCAGAAAAAAGTCGAATGACGCATTTAAATATTTATCCCTAGATTGCAATATCTATGTATTTACCCTTGTCCTGCTAATCCCGGATATGCCTTATCTTTGAAACAATGTAGGTCCAGATCAGATGGCTTCTGACGAAGCCATCTGATCAGGATCTACATTGTTTGCCATTCAGATTGTAAATGTGTTGCAATAATTTGCATCAAGTAATCTGATTAGTTGATAATCGGTAGTGGGTGTGGCATATATGAATATTCAGCAGAACAAGGGAGGCCTAAAAATAGCTGTTTTTCCGCTAACCCGACCGACCCTGATTTTTTATGCCGACACTGCAATTTTTATGGCCATCCAGAAAAAAAATGAAATGATTTTCTTACCTACCGACCTTAATATTTTCTATCACTTTTGATAAAATATCATAAAACTGTAAAAAAAAAAAAAAGAAAAGCAAGTTTAATACTTAAAATCCTGTATCTTTGCTTCCTTCATTATTTGAATGTTTTCGGGTAATATGCCTGGAATTAAGCCCTTTTAAAGCGGATTTTTGTCTTTTTCCATCAAATAAAAAGTTGACAAAAAAATAAAAGTTTAATCGACTTACCGACCCTAATATTTTCGGAATGTTAGCGGAAAAACAGCTATTTTTTAGGCTCACTAATTATTGTTGTGATTGTCAGATGTACTTTGAAACTATTGGCAAACTGTTCTAATCGGGGTTGTAGAGCCAACTTGAAAATTGGCAAGCTATTGTCGAACTTTTTGCAAAGGCAACAAAAATGAACGCATCACGAAAACACGCCTATATAATCTTGGCCCCCTTGAACTCCAATTTTATATAGTAAAACTGGGGTTTCCGGGGGTATACCTTATTTTTCTTATTTCTGCTCTAAAATATAGATTGTGGGTACTCGGTGAGGCGGTTCTAACGAGTGCCCACAATCTATATTTTGAGCAGAAATAAGAAAAATATCATAATTTTTCATCATAAAATTTTCATTTTTTTCGGCGATAAAGGTGGCAATGTATTTGTATAGGCGTGTTTGCGTAATGGAATTAAATCATGGATGGGTGGATCCACAGGAAATGTATTCTAAGGTAGCCGGTGACTTGTTTTATTCACACCCGTAATAGGAATTAAGTCTGAGAAAAGAATTGATGGATTTGTAATATCTGGCTGTCTGGGGCTCAAGAATGTGTTCGAAACAGCTGTGGTAAACGAGCCATGGTTGTTCAAGCCATCGAATTTTCACAGTAAGATACATATCAAATTTTTGATCAGAAAAAAATGTCTGGTTTTGAGCCATGAACAATTTACTATGCCAGACCTGTATGTTAGAAAGGGAAGTCACGCATGTTACGAGATGGAATAGGAAACCTTAATTATTTTAGTAGATATATGGTAGGGCGGTGCGAGTGAAATATTTTAGGTGAAATATGGTACGCAAACTATGCGGCTCCATGAACAAGTCATGCACATATCATATGATGTATGCATGAGTGGTTTATAGAGAGCTGTTTTACAATACAGGGGGCCGCTAAAAGGCCGAGTCCTATAGAATTTGCCTAAAACTCGCCAACCGCCAAATTGTGCCATATATGATTTTTATTCCCGTCACGTGTTGTGTGGGTGTTCGTTTTGACAGGAGTCATGTCATTGATTATAGGGTCGTTTCATCAATTTTTCCTATGGGAAATATACTATTTGAACGCAAATCCATTATCTACTCGATTTTTGCTATCTGGCTTTGTTTGTGGCCGGTATCTCCACTTCGCCACGAACAAAGCAAGGTAATACGAGTAGGCATGATTTTCTGGTAGTATTCATAGATATATAAACCCTGAAAAAAGCGGACACTTGAGCAGCAGGTCAAGTTGTAAGAGTGAACACAACATTGTGACGGGGAAATAGAAAGTATATTGAAAGGCACAACAATGTGTGACCTGCTGCTCCCTGCTTCATAGCAGCAGGTACTGGTACGACGCTAGGCGTTAGGGTCCAGCAAGGGCGGACAGACCGCCGTAATCAGCGCCTACCAGGATAGAAGCAGATTCTTCTAAATCATTGTTCGTTGTAAACAAATGTGATCATGGAAGAGGTCAACTTACCTTATTTGGACGATCACTAAACGTCTGATCAGCATACGTGATCGCTAATCCTAGGATTATCAACTATGTTGATAGACTAGTTTTACTAGTTCGCGAGAGGAAGTGTCACGCGAGTGGGGGATTCACCCTAAGTTATAAACTGGCCAGTCGCGTCTTGTGTTGATTCTTTTTTTTGTTTTTCTTGTTGTTTTTGTTGTTTGCTTCTGTAGGTATTCACGTCACCCGTTCCGAGCACAGAACAGTGTTTTGCCTTCGGAGCGGACGTCGTGAGTTGGCTACAGAAGCAACAATTTGTGATGTTTTGTGTTAGTAAGTGTTGTATGTAGATACTGTAAATAATTCATGTCATTCATTTAACATCTTTCTTGTGCCTTACCCCACAGCTGCCCGTACACCTGTCAGAGATCACGCTCGGTTGTCTTGTCAGCATGGGGGTTTGCGGGACGCCGTAAACCCACATGTAACATTTCCCCTTTTGGAGAAAAAACAATCAGAAATGTTTTTTCTTTGTGTATAGAGATGGAATAGGATGAACCTATCTAAACAAGACAGCTATTTACACAACAACCGTGCGAAGAATTACCTACTAAGGTAGTCTGCCCCCAAATTTTCGCTAGTACAACTGCTATTAAGCTACGGTGGTTTGCCCCAGAATTTTCCTGTTCCCCTGACACTCTGTTGTTTGTTAGAAAACGGATATCGTTTTAATCTCACTGGAGGTGGCCTTTCTGGCTTAACAGATTTGATTGATTTCACAGGTTCTGACATAAATGTGGTGCATATAATTTGGTCTGTCTGACATGTCAGTCCTGCAAGGCGCTGTTCTCTCAGCCCTTCTGTCTCCTCACTCTCCTCTGTTTCCTCACTCTCTACTGACGTTAGTGTATGTGGGACGCTAACGTCGCCGTCACTTTCCTGTTGCTCTGCAGTTTCAAAACTGCTGTCTTCAAATGAAGACTCGTCGACGTCATTTCTGTCATGACTGTCTGTCGACATAATTGGTTTAGAGATCAGACAATGAGACGTCACAGTCTGACGCTCAACATATTGCTTCAGTATGTTAGCGTGATATGTGTTAATATTTCCATTGACGTCAATCTTATAATCCATTCTGTTCACTACCTCAACCACTTCATAAGGACCTTTCCATTGAAGCAATAATTTATTACTGTCTGTCGGTAGTAACAACAGTACTTTGTCGCCGACGTCAAATTTACGCGACCTCGCGCCTTTATCATAATAAGCTTTCTGCTTAATCTGAACCTTCTTTAAATTATCACGCGCTAATTTGCATGTCTGCTCTAACCGTTCCCTAAGCTCAATAACGTATTGATACGTCGAAAGAACTTGCACATCGCGTACCTCTTCAGCCCATAATTCTCTTAATATTGCCATTGGACCTCTAACGTTACGTCCATATAACAACTCAAAAGGGGAGTATCCTAAAGACTCTTGTGGGACTTCCCTTACCGCAAATAATAAAGCTGGAAGATATTTATCCCAATCTTTTGGACGTTCAGCACACATGCGACGTAACATCTGCTTTAACGTAGCGTGGAAACGCTCTATCAGTCCGTTGCAAATTGGGTGTCTCGGACTACACGTTAACTGTTGAAGAGAAAGAAGTCTGCTGACTTCCTTCATTACCTCAGCAGTAAACTGTGATCCACAATCAGTCAACATTTCATCAGGAATGCCAACCCTACTAAACATTTCAATAAGCGCTTCCGCGACACGTTCCGTCTCAATACTCGGTAAAGCTATCGCCTCTGGATACCTTGTCGCATAATCTATCATGGTTAAAATATACCGAGATTTCCTATCAGATCGAGGCTCAATTGGACCAACTATGTCCACTGCCACCCTCTTAAATGGCGTATCAATCAATGGCATTTTTCCTAGAGGTACTTTAGTGACCCGACCTTTCTGAATAGTTCTCTGACAAATATCACAAGATTTACAAAATCTAGCGACATCACCGCAAATACCGGGCCAGTAAAACTCAGTTACAACTCTATCCAATGTCTTCCTAATACCCATATGTCCAGACATAAGCGTTTCATGAGCCAGTTTCAACACCTTTCCTCGGAAACTTTGAGGGACCACAAGTTGGAAAGAGACTTTGTTACCCTTGGTGAACTCCCTATATGCCAAACCTTTTTTCTCAATAAACCTAGTTTCACCTCGGTTTAAACAACGACTCACAGTCTTGTTCCCAGATACAACCCTTTTCTTGATGTTTTCCAAAGTTGGATCATCAACCTGAGCTTGCTTGAAAGCCTCCTTGTCATCGTTAATGATCTGATCGGGAACCTTAAGTTTTCTGTAAGGCTTCTCATCCTGCCTAGTTTGAGACCTAGTTACAGCCGCAGCTGAGAAATGAGACATATCAGGAAGTTTTGATCCATCAATGTTACCGATAACCAAATCGTACAACGTATCATCCATACACAAAGCTTCAGTTTTCCCAGTGAAAAAAGGACAATCAATGTCAATCATTGCCAAAGGATACCTTTGTGTGGATTCATCAATCAACGTAACATTTGATTCCTTTCCTATTAACTGACTATCCGAAACCAAACTTCTCCGAACGACACAGCCTGTACACCCAGTATCTCTTAATACAACCACCTTTTTATTATTAACCAATCCTTGTGCCGTCGGTAACCTTGCCTTTAAGAAGTAACAGACACCTTCCCTAGTTTCCTTACTACACTCCTCCCTATCCGAAATCAAAGGATCACCAACCTTATTTTCAAAAATACTTCCAATCTCATCACCTTTCCCAGTTACTTCCGTCTGACAAAAACTAACTTGGTGTGCTGCGCCACGTGGTGTGCTATTATTTTTACCGCGTCCGCGAAAAGACCCTCTAAAATTACCACGACCACGTGTATAACCACGACCTACATTCTGCGTATTCTCATTCTTAACCTGAGAACCTTGAGTCTCTACGCGCGTGTTAAAATTTTCCTTAACACCGCTATCCCCAACTCCAGTTGCTCCTACCTCTGCGCTATACAATTGTTTCCTGTTGGGGTTCTTAAAACATTTAATTGTTAAATGCCCCTTACCGCATATGCTACACTTGATATCCGGTCTACCACTCGGTTTGTTCGAGTCAACTTTGTCCTGTTTACCCTGCGCTGCGCCTCTATTATCGCGTTGCCCCTTATTAATGCAACTATATACGCCCCCGCGCGCTTCTGCAAACAAATCTGCCTCCCTAGCCATTTCATCTAAATTACCAAACTGTTTTGGCTTCAGATGTACATACAGTTCTCTATTACATGACTCCAGGAACTGATCCCTTGCCATGAAATCACAGACAGCCGGAAAAGATTTTTCTATCTTTGCCATATTAAGCCATTTTTCTAAATAACTTCTCAGTCTACTACTGAACTGTATGAACGTTTCTGATTTCTCGGGCCTACTATAACGAAACTGTTACCTAAATCCGCGCTCTGTCATGTCAAAATTCTTTAATAAAGCGTCCTTTAACTTTTCATAATCCGCCGCATCCTCATTTGACAACCGGTCATATACATCAAGTGCGCGCCCTTTGAGCAATGCACTTAAATACGCGGCCCAAACACTCTTATCCCATTTATTAGCCGTAGCATATTTCTCAAACCTAGATAAATAACTATCCATTTTATCTTTACCCTCTTCAAAATAAGGTAACTTAGGATCCCGGGCATGAGCCACCTTCTCAGCTTTTTGCTTTTCCAATTCTAGCTCGAGCTTCGCTCTCTGCATTTCTAACTGATTCCTTAATTCTTGGTGCTGTAGCTCAAACCCATGTTTTATTTGTTCTAAATGGGCCTCACTAATCTCTTTTGCCTCCCTTTCAGTCTTAATGCGTGCCATATCAAGTTCCTTATTAACCTGCAACATAGCTAGTTCATGTGCCCTTTCCTTTTCCTTTTCCTCCCTTTCCTTTTCCTTTTCTTCTACTTCTAACTTAGCTAGTTCATGTGCCCTTTCCTTTTCCTTTTCTTCAGACCTTAACCTTTCTAAATCCCTTTGCTCTTGCCTTTCTGCCCGCTCAATATCTTGCTGCTCTTTAACAAAACCTTGTAACTCCTTCCCCTCATAACCTAAGTCCTTTCCCATTTGCATTAAACGCTCCATTATTGATAACGTACATCTCACGTTACTATCAAAACCACTATAAACTGATCAGTTATGATCAGTGATGATTGAATGGGCTTAACTAAAACGTTAAGATATGTGTTATACGCGTTAATCTAACTAAAACGTTAGTTATTAAAGCACACGCGATTTGAAATGTCAAATGCTTTCAGCACAGTATGACGTTGCGTACTGGTAGTCTAATATGACGTCATAAACCGACGACGTTTACAGTAAAATGCTACAATCCGAAGTTTTATCACATTACAAAACTCCGATCATAACAAGTCACCATTAATGTTTCTATTACGTCATACCTAACCTCAAGCCACAGCGTAAATATTAACGCTACCGTTATGTCAACGTCAGTAAATTGTTAACGTCACTACGTCAGAACCAAGTGTGGGTAAGATCAATTAGTAGCTCCAATTTAACTTAGTAGAATGTCAGGTAACACAATTAAGTGGGGTCTACTTAAATTTTTCGTTACCAAGAAAAAGTGGGGTTTGCCTTGCCTTCCTGCTCAGAAATTATCGACTTGACAGTATCCATTCAGTTGAATACATGGGTTTCGCACTTCATCAACGCAGGAAGGAAGATTAAAGTTAATTTCTAAATGTGGCTGTCAATGCATTATTTTTTTTTTCTAAAGTTGATGATTCAGAGTATCAATGTGCTGTTCCACAGCCGGGAACACCAGCCAGAGATCAAATCCTCACTTCACTGACACCAAATGTTACATGTGGGTTTACGGCGTCCCGCAAACCCCCATGCTGACAAGACAACCGAGCGTGATCTCTGACAGGTGTACGGGCAGCTGTGGGGTAAGGCACAAGAAAGATGTTAAATGAATGACATGAATTATTTACAGTATCTACATACAACACTTACTAACACAAAACATCACAAATTGTTGCTTCTGTAGCCAACTCACGACGTCCGCTCCGAAGGCAAAACACTGTTCTGTGCTCGGAACGGGTGACGTGAATACCTACAGAAGCAAACAACAAAAACAACAAGAAAAACAAAAAAAGAATCAACACAAGACGCGACTGGCCAGTTTATAACTTAGGGTGAATCCCCCACTCGCGTGACACTTCCTCTCGCGAACTAGTAAAACTAGTCTATCAACATAGTTGATAATCCTAGGATTAGCGATCACGTTTGCTGATCAGACGTTTAGTGATCGTCCAAATAAGGTAAGTTGACCTCTTCCATGATCACATTTGTTTACAACGAACAATGATTTAGAAGAATCTGCTTCTATCCTGGTAGGCGCTGATTACGGCGGTCTGTCCGCCCTTGCTGGACCCTAACGCCTAGCGTCGTACCAGTACCTGCTGCTATGAAGCAGGGAGCAGCAGGTCACACATTGTTGTGCCTTTCAATATACTTTCTATTTCCCCGTCACAATGTTGTGTTCACTCTTACAACTTGACCTGCTGCTCAAGTGTCCGCTTTTTTCAGGGTTTATATATCTATGAATACTACCAGAAAATCATGCCTACTCGTATTATCTTGCTTTGTTCGTGGCGAAGTGGAGATACCGGCCACAAACAAAGCCAGATAGCAAAAATCGAGTAGATAATGGATTTGCGTTCAAATAGTATATTTCCCACAGGAAAAATTGATGAAACGACCCTATAATCAATGACATGACTCCTGTCAAAACGAACACCCACACAACACGTGACGGGAATAAAAATCATATATGGCACAATTTGGCGGTTGGCGATTTTTAGGCAAATTCTATAGGACTCGGCCTTTTAGCGGCCCCCTGTATTGTAAAAACAGCTCTCTATAAACCACTCATGCATACATCGTATGATATGTGCATGACTTGTTCATGGAGCCGCATAGTTTGCGTACCATATTTCACCTAAAATATTTCACTCGCACCGCCCTACCATATATCTACTAAAATAATTAAGATGTGCATAAGCACCAGAGAGGTTTCCTATTCCATCTCGTAACAACGCATGACAAGGCTCTGGGTTGGATTAAACATTGTTTCACATTACAAAAAAAACTCACCTACACAAATACATTGTAGATTTTACCGCAAACACGCCTATACAAGGGTCTTGTAAATTTTACAGCCCAAAACAACGAGTATTTAAGATTAAAATCGGGATATCTTTCTTATTTTTACTTTCGGCCCCCGCTCATCAGGGCTTGAAGAAATAGATGGGCTGCATGATGCTTCCACACAGAGCTGAAACTGACCCGCACACGAGTACTGGTAAACCGGTTAGAAGATCTAAGCCTGCCTACACAAAGCGCCGCGAGTCGGACCGTCCATGATTAAAAACCCCAATGGTTACATTGGGCGGCAGGGCTTGAGATGTCATTTCGTCTCAATGTCGGGTAAAAGTCCCACAAAATTGGAAGCAACGTCTTCAAAATGACTTTTACAGTGTTGATGGGCTCGTTAAACCTAAAATCAAGCAAGCAAAAACTCAAAATATATGGGCACACGTTAGAACCGCCACATGCGGTTCCAGCGAGTACCCATAATCTTTATTTTAGACCAAAAATAAGAACCGTTAAACGAATAAAAGTGGTGTTCAAGGGGTTCAGAATTACATCACTAAAACGCCTATATAAATTTGATCCCCTTGAACCCCGCTTTTATATAGTAAAACTGGGGTTTACAGGGGTAAAAAAACTTATTTTTTTTTCTTATTTCTGCTCTAAAATATAGATTGTGGATACTCGTTAGAACTGCCTCGATGATGCGGTTCTAACGAGTACCTCCAATCTACATTTTTAGCAGAAATAAGGCAAGTACTCGTATCCCACTTTTTCATCTTAAAATTTTCATTTTTTCAGCGATAAAGGTTACAATGTATTTGTATAGGCGTCGACCCCCGCCCATCGGGGCTTCAGTGTAGAAATATATGGGCTGCATGATGCTTCCACGCAGAGCTGAAACCGACCCGCACACGAGTACTGGTAAACCGCTTAGAGGATCTAAGCCTGCCCAGGCAAAGCCGTGCGAGTCGGCCCGTCCATGCTTATAAACACTATTGGTTTCATTGGGCGGCAGGGCTTGAGATGTCATTTCATCGCGATGCCGGGTAAAAGTCCAACAAAATTGGAAGCAACGTATCCAAAATGACCCTTACAGTGTTGACGGGGACGTTAAACCTCAAACAAAACAAACACATTTGTATAGGCGTGTTTTCATGATGTAGTATATGTATAAAAGGCTATAGTTAGTTTTACTTTCTGTCTTCTACCAGATGACCAGACCTACATGAAGGATGAAGATCTGAAGAAAGAATATGTCCTCAATGAGCATGGGTGTATTTACAGGGGAAACAAGTACAGACAGATCGCAAAGCCCTGGTATTTTGGACAGGTAATTTGGTGGTAAATTTTCAATATATTTGAATAGGCGTGTTTTCGTAATCTGGCCATGGTTCGGACTGGCCATGGTATCCAGAGAAAAGAGTAATGATACGAGCCAGCGCATGATAAAATCGACAAGAAGGCATGAGCGGCCAGCGAAGACTCGGATCAGCCTGCGCATTCGTGCAGTCTGATCAGAGTCTTCGCTGATCGCATGTACCTACTATAGGATAATATATTTTCAAAAAGACATAAGAGAAAGGTCTTGCCAAAGTGGATTGGTGTGCAGGTTGATTTGAGTCTATGTACATCACACCGGTCTTATTGTAGGTTTTGTCATGCGCCGGCTCATTATTACTCTTTCCTCTGGATACCATGGTCAGTCGGAACCATGGCCATGTTACGATAACATGCCCATTCAAATATATTGAAAATCTATCACCGAAAAAGGAACATTTTCAGAATAAAAATGCTGGTATTTTCAATATTTTTGCACAAAAAAAGATTGTGGGTACTCGTTTTAACAAGTACACACAATCTATGTTTAAAAGAAATAATGTTTTCCCCTGTTTTACTATACAACAGTGGGGTTTAAGGGGGGTCAAAATTACATAGGAACAACTATTTTCTTTTCGATTTCTTCATCATATTTACGTTTATTGCTCGGTTTTCTAGATCACCACGCCCCGACCTATCGGGGCTTGAAGAAATAGATTGGGCTGCATGGTGCTTCCACGCAGAGCTGAAACCGACTGCGCACATGAGTACTGGTAAACCGCTTAGATGGTCTAAGCCTGCCCAGGAAAATTGGTTCAAGTCGAACTGTCCATGCTTATGAACCCTATTGGTTTCATTTGGGGACAGGGCTTGAGATGTCATTTCAGTCCCTGCCTTTCGGGGCTTGAAGAAATAGATGGGCTGCATGATGCCTCCGCGCAGAGCTGAAACCGATCACACATGAGAAGGTCTAATCCTGCCCAGGCAAAGTGGTACGAGTCCATGCATATTAACCCTGTTGGTTTCATTGGGCGGCAGCGATTGAGATGTCATTTCATCTCAGTGTCGGGTAACAGTCCCACAAAATTGGAAGCAACGTCTCCAAAATGACCTAAATAGTGTTGACGAGGACGTTAAACCTCATATCAATCAAATCAATGGAGATGTCATTTCATCTCAATGTGGGGTAGGGTGGTGCGAGTCGTCCCATCCATGCATATTAATCATGTTGTTTTCATTGGGCGGCAGGGATTGAGATGTCATTTCATCTCAGTGTTGGATAAAAGTACCACGGTCTTTGAAGCAATGTCTCCATAATGACACAAATAGTGTTGACAAGAACTTTAAATCTCAACTATCAAAATCAAAAGATCATCACGTGCATATAGTAGTTATTGCTTGACCAAGGCAATTCGCCGCCGCCCATCGGCAATTTGAGAAATAGATCGGGTTGCAAATGGCTTTCACGCAGAGCTGAAACCGACTGCACATAAGTGCTGGTGACCCATTTATAAGGTCTTAGCCTACCAAGACAAAGTTTTGCGAGCCCATGCATATAAAATCTATTAGTTTCATTGGGCTGCAGGGCTCGAGATGCCATTTCATTTCGATAGTGGGTAAAAGTCCCACAAACTATTAGTTTCATTGGGTGGCAGTGTGAGATGTCATTTCATTTCAATGTCGGCTAAAAGTCCCACTTTGGAAGCAAACTTTCCAAAATGACCTAAATAGTGTTGATAGGGACATTTCACCTAAATTGAAGCAAAACATTACGAACATATGTACCTGCTGTAAAACAGTGCTACATCACATCAGGAAAACATGTCCGTAAGAAATAATGGCGTCCAACATGGTGTCAGAAATGATAAATATTAGGTAAAAAAATAAAATATCTTTATTATTTCTGCTTTCAACATAGATTGTGGGTGCCAGCGAGTACCCACAATCTTTGTTTTTGAGCGAAAATGAGGCATATAATTTATATCCCCGTAAACCCCACTTTTATCTATATAAAGTGGGGTTTGGGGGGGGGGGGGTTCGTTTCACGGACTTGTTATCGTGATGAAAACGGACAAAACGCACTAATTAAACGACAACAAAGGTAAAATGTTTCGGGTATATACTTATGATCGAGAGGTTATGCGTTCGAATCCGGCCACCGGTATCGAGGTGTGTCCTTTGGCAAGACATGTAATGACACTGCCCCCACTCCACCCAGGTGTAAATGGGTAGCAGTGGTATAAAAGTCACTGTCTCTCTCTCTCACACGCGCGCGATAAACTTGAAGCTTTCATCCCAATCGAACTAAAATAAGTTAGTATAAACTAAGGGTTTAGAGGTTTAAAACTAGCATTGCACATTGAAGGCCCAGATCAGGCTGCACAGCCACGCAGTCTGATCAACGTTTTCGCTGAGCGTAAATGTCCAAAATCTCATATTCATTTGACACGCCTTGCTTTATTTTCCAGTTTGAGGAAACGATGTTGGACGCATCACTATTCATCATACGAAAGTGTTTCCGTGGAAAACAACAGTACAAAATGGGTAACGCCGTGGCCGTGGCTAGGGCTATTGCTCAAGTCGTAAGTATCTGTCCTGTTATTGAAAGCATCGTTAGCTTTACCCATAATGACAACGGAATCGTCCACCTAGTAAGTTAGGAGTGTTCCATTTCCAATTATAGTGGTGTTAGGCTTGTTTTTGTGGTAATGTTTACAAAAATGAATGTTCTCAGGTTAAGCAAACAGTACGGACACAGATCAGACGCCGCGATTTATCCACTCAATGTCCCAAAAAAGGCATATATGAGTTAAGGAGCTCATTAGTGATCAAATTGTTAACTGTTTTAGCAAGTACACTATCTGGGCCCCGCCAAGCGAATTTGTGTCTTCGAGCATTCCGTCATGACAAATTTTAACTGCGCATGCCCAGCCATTCAGAGGGGCCAGGGATATGGCTTTCTGTCTGAAGGGTCTTCTTGATTCACTGCTTGAATGAGCGAGCAGCGAAGGTTCTGGCGAGACTGCGCGGATGCGCAGGCTCGCCTGAACCTTCGCTGCTCGCATAGGCGATAAGTACCAAAATCGCTAGACGCGGCCCATCTACTATAGTGTTATTTTTGTTGAAACAAATGTGAGCGGTTTTTGCATTTGCAAAAGCTGTTCACATTTTCTTCACCAAAAATATTAGCATATTTTCTTTTTCGCTTAATTCATTTTCTTTATCAAGCCTCTCGCATGTTTGTTCATATGTTCAAACGTATACGACGTAATATTACGCGCTGGTGAAAATAAGGCGAGGAAACTGAAAAAAATGCAATGAATCTTAAGCTTTTTTTTTTTTTTTTTTTTTAATGTGTTTAATAAAAATTTTCAGTTGCTGTTTTGTCATTAATATTAACTTATCGCATCTAGCAAACAGTGATTGGCAATGTGGGAAAGGAGGGGAAGATACACGTTAAGAACATCAACAATCTTTGTAAATGCTGTATGTTGTAATCCGGAAGAAAATGATGTTTTACATGCCTGTTTTTCAAGCCACTTATAAGACGAAAGTTTTCAGCATTTTGTTCATACTCAAAACGAGTCATAACTATCAGTTTTTATAAGCGGACATAAAAACTAATGTACAAGTATACCCAAGAAAATCCTACCTTCCTGTTCATACATTTCATAAATGAATTTTATTTTTCTACTGTTCATGAAAGTATAAACGTAGTGGGTCGCGTGCAAAGTAAATGAACTCCGAAGGGGGTTAATGTAAACTTTGCTATCGGACTGCTGTCGTTCATACTTTCATTAAAAGCAAAAAAAAAAAATAAGTTTTATTTTTTATATTTACATTTTGCTCCCTAATCACTGGGCGATAAAATGCTTATAGGACAAACTTTTAAAGCTGAAAAACTTTTACACGCTGTTTTTCTACAAAGAGCGAAACAGCCTTGACACCACCAACGCCCGTAGAAAACCCTGGTAAAGACTGGTGTCACTTGACGTCACTGAAAATCAAGTGACGTTGTTTTCTATAGCTTTACATTGGGCTTTTCACTTGAAATGTAAATATTGCTGTTCGTATGATAGTTATTAACAAAAACCAAGTTAGCTCAAAACAGAGGGCCAACCTCGAACCGACATCGATACGACGTTGCCTAGTACTTTAAGTTAGTTCTTAATTTAGAGATGGTGATCCAGCAGAGGTGTGTCCTTGGGCAAGACACTTTATGACAATGCCCGCCTCGACCCAGGTGTAAATGGGTAGCAGTGGTGCAAAAGTCACTGCCCTTCTCGCGCGCGCGAATGAGTGTTCGAGAGCGATTCAATAAGCTTGGAGCTTTCATCGCAATCGAACTAAAATAAATTAGTATAAACTAAACTAAAAAGAATCTGCATAAAAAAATCCATACACGTTAAGCCGGCCGTGACAGCTCAGTCGGATGCGCGTCTGACTGGTGATCAGGGGGACGCTTGTTCGATTCCTACCGGGATGGCAAAATTCTTCCGTGGAAAATGATCATGAAATCTTTCACACGGTCATTCTCTCCCTTCAGACGTTTCAAGAAGGGCAACTGTCATTTTCCGGCGAAAGAATTTGTACTGTACTGCTTAACCGCTTACGCATAAGCCTGCCCAGGAAAAGTGTGGATAGGTAAACTGAAAATGACCTCAAAAGTGTTGACTGGGTCGTTAAACTCAAATACAAACACAAACAAACACCTCAAAATAATGTAGTAAACAAGCAAAGACCCATCTTGTGCTATCAAAAATTCAAAACACTTGTTCAAACAGCACGTGAATTTCCTTATTTGAACATGAATTTTGTTGTTCTGGCCCATTCAAGACATTACAAAAACACGCCTATAAAAATACATTGTAAATTTTGTTGCCGAAAAAGGCAAATCTTAAGAGGAAAAATTGTGATATTTTTCTTATTTCTGCTCAAAATATAGATTGGGGTACATCGAGGCGGCTCTAACGAGTATCCACAATCTATATTTTAGAGCAGAAATAAGAAAAATAAGGTTTACCCCTGTAAACCCCAGTTTAACTATATAAAAGTGGGGTTCAAGGGGTCAGATTTTCGTGATGATAGCTTCATACAGCTATGTTCATAGGATTTCATGCAAGAATCGGAATAACTGTTTGGTTGGCATGATGAAGGAACGTGTCTCATTCCTGATTTACATTTTTAGGTAAACTGTTGCGATAGGGACAACGGCGTTCTCTGGGGTAACTGGTCTGGGAATTATGAGGATGGGGTAGCCCCAGGAACCTGGGCTGGGAGTGTAAAGATACTCAAACAGTATATAAAGACCGGAAAGCCAGTGAAATACGGACAGTGCTGGGTGTTTTCGGGAGTTACAACGGCAGGTATGTGACTGTTTGGGTCATTTTGGAGACGTTGCTTCCCCAGTTTTCTGGGACCTTTACCCGACATTGAGATGAAATGAAACCAAAAGGTCTTATAGGCCATACACGGTCCGACTCGCAGCACTTTGCCTGGGCAGGCTTTGTAAGAGGTTTACCAGTACTCATGCGCGGCCAGTTACAGCTCTGCGTCGAAGCGCCATGCAGCTCAAGCCCCGATTGGCGGGGGCTTTAAGAACGAATAATGAATAGGGAATGTCAAGCATTCATAATTATGTTTAACTTATTCCATCTCTAACATTGAACCAGATGTCAAAAACTATGAACCTTATGTTTACAAAAATCACTGCAAATTTATAATATCTATCTTTAGTTTCTTTGTTTGCAATTTGAAACATGACACCTTTAGCATAAAACATCGCTCCATATAAGAAGTTACATGGATAATTTTGTGATAATTTGCCGTATTTCTTCTTTAAAACGAATGTTTAAGGTGCTTGTTAGAATCGCCTCTTTGTAATCACAACACAATGCATCACGTTAACAAGTCAGTGAAATGGATAACCCACTAATCCCCACTTTGTTTAGAGAAAACTTGGGTTACGGGGGTATACATTATTTTTCTCCGGCATTTCTGCTCCAGGACATAGGTTGTGCGTACTCGTTAGGACCGCCTCAGTGAGGCGGTTCTAACGAGCACCAACAACCTATGTTTGCAGTATAAATAAGAAAATATCACGGATTTTCGTCAGAAAAGTAGCCATTTGGAAATGTGAAAATAATGCACTATGTCGCTCGAGTGTGTTATCGTAACGGTATGTTACTAGCCAGAAATAAGAATCCGAGAACTGATGGCGCTAGTAGTATATAGAGAGGGGAATTTCACCGGAAAGTGTACCTCTACGGGGCACCCGGGAAAGTGTACCTCCAGGCCCCCTAGAGGCTCTATTTGGCGAATCTCGGCTCCCAGGCCTTGCGTATATTTTGCGGCCGGAAAGTGTACCTCCAGGCCCCCTAGAGGCTGTATTTGGCACCCGGGAAAGTGTACAAGTAGGCCCCTAGAGGCTCTACTTGGCAAATCTCGGCTCCCAGGCCTTGCGTATATTTTGCGGGGCTGCCGGCTGACACACAGACCCGCCTTGCCCAAGAAGAAGCAGAAAGGGCGCTGCGACAGTGTACTTCCAATTAGAGATATAGAGGTACATACCAAAGTGTACTTCCAATAGAGATATAGAGGTACAGGGCATACACCAACATGCCTGGAGCACAGCTATCGCGAGAGGCCTACGCCGAAATCCGATCTGGTAGGCTATCTGTCCGAGAGGCGAAGAAAAAATACCACATCCCCCAAGCCAGGTATGCAAGAATTCGGGACAATACAGAGGAACATACTCCTGCACGAACCCAGGACCGGCCGGCTATGAATGGGGTGAAATGGGAATCTATCCGCACCGCACTCCGCGCCGCTCCACAATTCTTTCTATCCAAGAAGGAGAAACAAATTTTGGAACTCTCGGGGCACACGTTCTACGAAAGACACCAAATCCCCTGACAGTTTCTCGAGATATATACTCTCGTTGCCAGCGATCTTGTAGAAAGCGGCATAGTAGTGGACATCGTCTGTATTTTCTATCCAAACCAATTTCGACCTTCTGCAGGGAAGATTCGATTTGTTCTTGCGGAGTCGGAGCCGGCAGAAAGACATACAGGCAAATGCATCGACTGCCTCGCTACTGCGTCCAATAGAGGCGTGCCCCCAGTGCTCCTCTTGGATGCCTCCACTTGCAAATGCGGCGCCATAGACCACTGCGTTAAGTACTAGCGAGAAATGCATTCTCTGGAAAAACAAGGATGTTCCCAGCGGACCACCACCAATGCAAGCACCGCTAGAGATTCCAGAAGATATCGAAATCGAGGAAGTTTGTATCATCGAGAACCTGCACAACCAAGACTGTCTAGGTTGGACTCTTCGATACGTACACCTTGTCGGAACTATGGCGGAGGTTTGTCCATGGAAACGTGATACATGTACGTGGCGGATGCTGGCAGGAGAGAATATCTGCAAAAATCTTGGACTAGAGCCTCCGAGGACCGCTCTTGGAAGAACACCCAAGATCCAACGTCTAGATTTGCCAAACACAAGCATGCCCAGAGGAAGATTGGAATTGGACACCACCCCACCCTTCGTCGCGTGGAAAAAAGCCGGCGATCTTTCGGAGGGGACCTACCTTTGCAAAAACTTCTCGGTAGGCCGAAACAAAAAGAAGAATAGGCTACTTCTTCTCTTGTCGGATCCCAACGAAGAACAACCCAAGAGGCTTTTTTCCACGCGACGAAGGGTGGGGTGGTGTCCAATTCCAATCTTCCTCTGGGCATGCTTGTGTTTGGCAAATCTAGACGTTGGATTTTGGGTGTTCTTCCAAGGGCGGTCCTCGGAGGCTCTAGTCCAAGATTTTTGCAGATATTCTCTCCTGCCAGCATCCGCAAAGTACATGTATCGCGTTTCCATGGACAAACCTCCGCCATAGTTCCGACAAGGTGTACGTATCGAAGAGTCCAACCTAGACAGTCTTGGTCGTGCAGGTTCTCGATGTTACAAACTTCCTCGATTTTGATCTCTTCTGGAATCTCTTGCGGTGCTTGCATTGGTGGTGGTCCGCTGGGAACATCCTTGTTTTTTTTTTTTCAGAGAATGCATTTCTCGCTAGTAACGCAGTAGCGAGGCAGTCGATGCATTTGCCTGTATGTCTTTCTGCCGGCTCCGACTCCGCAAGAACAAATCGAATCTTCCCTGCAGAAGGTCGAAATTGGTTTGGATGGAAAATACAGACGATGTCCACTACTATGCCGCTTTCTACAAGATCGCTGGCAACGAGAGTATATATCTCGAGAAACTGTCAGGGGATTTGGTGTCTTTCGTAGAACGTGTGCCCCGAGAGTTCCAAAATTTGTTTCCCCTTCTTGGATAGAAAGAATTGTGGTGCTGCGCGGAGTGCGGTGCGGATAGATTCCCATTTCGCCCCATCCATAGCCGGCCGGTCCTGGGTTCGTGCAGGAGTATGTTCCTCTGTATTGCCCCGAATTCTTGCATACCTGGCTTGGGAGATGTGGTATTTTTCTTCGCCTCTCGGACAGATAGCCTACCAGATCGGATTTCGGCGTAGGCCTCTCGCGATAGCTGTGCTCCAGGCATGTTGGTGTATGCCCTGTACCTCTATATCTCTATTGGAAGTACACTTTGGTATGTACTTCTATATCTCTAATTGGAAGTACACTTTCGCAGCGCCCTTTCTGCTTCTTCTTGGGCAAGGCGGGTCTGTGTGTCGGCCGGCAGCCCCGCAAAATATACGCAAGGCCTGGGAGCCGAGATATGCCAAATAGAGCCTCTAGGGGCCTACATGTACAATTTCCCGGGTGCCAAATACAGCCTCTAGGGGGCCTGGAGGTACACTTTCCGGCCGCAAAATATACGCAAGGACTGGGAGCCGAGATTTGCAAAATAGAGCCTCTAGGGGGCCTGGAGGTACACTTTCCCGGGTGCCCCGTAGATGTACACTTTCCGGTGAAATTCCCCTCTCTATATACTACTGCGCTAACTGGTCCGGCGACTGTCTCTGATTTTCGGCTGGAAAATAGTCCAGAACTGAAACCATGACAGTTTCATTAACCTGTAAATTCGAACGTTTCAAGCATACAGTGCAGATCCTGATCAGACGGCGCGTTCTGTGGTGTTTCATCTGGGTTAATAATGTTTTGTTTGTTTGTATTGGAGTTTAACCGCCCAGTCAACACTATTTTAGGTCATTTTGGGCCAGTTAATACTGTTTGCCAATGCCCCACTTCACAAGCCCAATTCAGATTTTACTTTGACTCTCTGGTAGAAGAATTTCGCAGCTATAAATAACCGTTGCCTTGATTTTGACCATGTACAGGTCACGTGAATAAGAGCAGATTCAAAGCTTCTGTACTACATTTGAGTCGATTAATAAACAATCGACATTATCGACAAAAAATTATCGCTTCTCATCCTTGTCTGGGGCTGTTCTATAAAATGGAGCTCAACGGAGTCTACAAAAATGACCGGTTAAGACTCTGATTCCGACCAATCGAAGTAGTCTGGCATATTATACGAGCAAACTTAATTTTTAGATGATTAATTGTGATATTTTTCTTATTTCTGCACAAAAGATAGATAGTGGGTACTCGTTAGAACCGCCTCATCGAGGCGGTTCTAACGAGTACCCACAATCTATATTTTAGAGCAGAAATAAGAAAATCATGTTGACACCTGTAAACCCCCGTTTTTCTGAATAAAAGTGGGGTTCGAGAGGATCAAAATTATATAGGCGTGTTTTCGTGATGAAATCCTACTTTTACATAATAACTGTAAGACTGGAGTTTACAGGGGAAAACCTTATTTTTCTTATTTCTGCTAAAAACATAGATTGTGAGTACTCGTTAGAACCGCCTTGCCGAGGTGGTTCTATTGAGTTCCCACAATTTATGTTTTGAGCTAAAATATGAAAAAAGTCAGAATGTTTAGCTGATTTTTTTTTTTTTTTTTTTTGGGGGGGGGGGGGGGGGTTGTTGTAAAATATAGATTATTTTTCGTTGTAAAACTTTCAAGATATTTGAATAAGTGAGTGAGTGTTAGAGTTTTACGTCGCAACAACAGCTAAGATCATACGGAGACGGGACCTCAGTTTAAAGACTCATCCGAAAGTCTAGAGAAGCCCGGGGTCGATCCTGCGATCCCTGGTTTGCAAGGCGAGTAGCGTAACCACTACACCGCGGAGGCTTCTAGATATTTGAATAAGCATGTTCACGAAAGTCATGTCATTGTAAGCTGGTTGCATAGGATTTAAAGGGGTATTCAAACGCCCAAAATCATTTTGTTTTTGATCACGTCATAAGAAAACCTTCATATGCCATTTGCAAACAGCAGAGATGCTGATCAGCCTGTGTATCCCTGCAGACAGATAGAGTTTGTTTCCTCTGGCTTTCTTTGCCGGATCATTACAGGGTCACTGATGAGGCTTTATTAGCCGAAACTACGTAGTATGACCCATCTTCTTTCTTATGAATGTTTTCATTGCTCTTAAAGGAACTCATTTTCGATTTTTATTTGCCTTCACTGCAGCTGGTGTTGTGTCGTGTGGCGGCCGTAAAACGTCTCCCCGTAAATCAACCATAGTGCAGTTTATATTTTACTTTTGGTCCTTTGAGATCAGCGTGAATATTCTGAGAAATCAGAAATAAATTATTGGTTTAGACTCATATTCTAGACAGGTTTTTAATTATTTGGACCCCATTTTGATTTATATCAGTCTTTGAATCGACTGCCTATTCGGAATTTGCAAAATTGCAGTATGTTTCCTCTGGCTTTCTTTGCCGGATCATTACAGGGTCAATGATGAGGCTTTATTAGCCGAAACTACGTAGTATGACCCATCTTATTTCTTATGAATGTTTTCATTGCTCTTAAAGGAACTCATTTTCGATTTTTATTTGCCCCACTAACCCCAAGAACAGCTTTTCTCTTGATGGCTTTTACTGTACGGCTCATTACGAAACCTCGCTTATACAAAGACATTGTAAACTTTACAACCGAAAAAAAAAAACGAACATTTCAGATGAAAAAATGTTATACCTTTTCTTATTTCTGCTCAAAATATAAATTGTTGGTACTCGTTAGAACCGCCTCATCGGCGCGGTTCTAACGAGTACACACAATCTTTGTTTTAGAGCAGATTAAGAAAAATAAGGTTGATCCCTATAAACTCCAGTTTTATTATATAAAATTGGGCTTCAAGGGGATAAAATTATATAGGCATGTTTCGTGATGTTATAGGGAATAAAAAAGTATCGTCACGCCTATTGATACTCTACTTATCTCGCTTCCAGTTTGTCGAGCGGTAGGTCTTCCGGCGCGGAGTGTTACAAACTACGCCTCTGCGCATGACACAGATAACAGCAAAACAATTGACGTGTACTATAAATATGATGACGATGAGAATCTATTGCCATGTAACGATGATAGCGATTCCATCTGGTATGTATACACCGAAAATAGGCGCCAATCGGGGCTTGAAGAAATATATGGGCTACATGATGCTTCCGCGCAGAGCTGAATCCGACGCACATACGAGTACTGGTAAACCGCTTAGAGGATCTAAGCCTGCTCAGGCAAAGCGGTGCGCACGAGTCGGACCGTCCATGCTTATAAACCCTATTGGTTTTATTGGGCGACAGGGCTTGAGATATCATTTCATCTCAATGTCGGGTAAAAGTCCCACAAAATTGGAAGCCACGTCTCCAAAATGACCTTTAGTGTTGACGGGGACGTTAAACCTCAAATCAAACAAAACAAAAACCGAAAATAGGCATAGCTGTTATAACGCATATTGTGCATATGTGAAATGTAAAATGTTTGCCATACAGGGGTAACCTAGGCTAAATACTATCACGTGAACAAGTCAGTGAATTGAACACCCAACCCCCTAAACCCCACTTAATATAGAGAAAAGTGGTGTTTACGGGGGTATACATTATTTTAGCTTGTCTGTTTTTTTATTTTGTTTTTGTTGTTGTTTTTTGGTTGTTGTTTTTTATTTTTTTTTTTTTTTTGTTCGAGCTGTTGTCGTCACTCTGACGTCAGCTTTGTCAGGGTTGTCATTGTCGAAGTTGTCATTCTGCAAATGCTTAACCTTGGCTATAACTTATAAAGTATTTGCCCTAGGCTCGTGAGACTTCATTCACATACTCACCATCACAAGAGTTACATTTCGACTATAATTGTATTTTTATTATGGCTGAATTATCTCCCCTTTTCTGAATTTTCCTGGAACACATTTTTATCTCTCAATTCAAAATTATTTATAACAGCCTTCAAACTTCACATGGCTGTTCCTTGGGACAAGATCGTTCCATTGATATCAAACCTTTTGACATTGACCTTTGAACTTGGAATTTAACCAAATTTTTTAATATTGACCATATTTCAAAAAGTATTGGGCCTACCACCATGACATTTCACACACATACTCACCATTACAAGAGCTTTTTTTTCTTTTTTCCAAAAGTTAGAACTCTATCATGCAATTAGACTAAAAAATACTTTGCAAAAAAATAAAACGTTTTTTCTCGCCAAATTAATACCACTAATAATATAGCCTTCAAACTTCACATGAATGTTCCTTCGGACAAGATGGCCTTTCGATTTATACCAAGCTTTCTGACATGTTACCTTGACCTTTGAACTTTGACCTATTTTGCAAAAATATAGCCAAAACAATTTAACCTATGCCATATTTCTAAAAGTAGTTGTCCTAGCCTCATGAAACTTGACACACAGATCTGTATGGTCACAAGAGTACATTTTTAACAAGTTGGATAACTCTATCATGATATTTGACTGATTTATCCCCCTTTTGTGACATAAGAAATAACGCCTGCATCACGTGAACAAGTCCGTGAAATGAAGACCCCCTTACACCCCACTTTATGCAGAGAAAACTGGGGTTTATGGGGGTAAACATTATTTTTCTTATTTTTACTCCAAGATATAGGTTGTGGGTACTCGTCAGAACCGCCTCGATGAGGCAGTTCTAACGAGCACCCACAACCTATGTTTGCAGTATAAATAAGAAAAATATCATAGAATTTCATCCGAAAAGCTGCCATTTTGGAGATGTGAAAAATCTCGGCTGAGTGTGTTAGCATAATGTTTCAAGAAAACGTTTTGGTTTCTCATTTGAATACCACAAACAATACAGTTTTCAAAATACACATGCACGTTCCATGGGGAATGGCATTTCCACTGATATCTAACTATTTGACCTGTGACCATGACATTTGAACTTGGACGTGTTTTTGAAAATTTAACAAAAAAAGTTTAGCCACACTTCCATAAGTACTTGGCCCAGATTCATGAAACCTGACACACATCTGTATCGTTACAGAGCGACATTCTGACCAAGAAATGAGTGATTATCTGCCTTTGTGACATACGAGAGATGTTCGAAATGAATTGCATATTGTCCTCTAGCTCGATATCCATACATGTATATGGTTATTCAATACATACACAACGGTGTATGAATGTACATGTTACACAAAGTGTAAGACATAAATTTGCCTTTTGAATACACGCAATCATTGACCACTACCATAAAAATGGTTGGTAGAAGTGTCGACAAGAAAGATGAAATATGGGCTTACATCAATGCTCGCTCTTCCGGGACAGTTCGGTTATTTCACCCATTCCTGCTTATTTTCAAAATACTGAAACACCCATAATTTGCTATAAATACAATAAACCTGTTAGATCTATCAATTTTAATTACAATAAGCTTGTTTCTGATCTTGATACTGACACTAACACTCCTGATTCATGTGATTGTAAAAATTCAGTGTATTGCTATCCTGCTGCTGGTCATATTGTTACTGGCAATTTAAAAATTATTCCTGATTCTAGGATACACAATATAATTTCTAAAGGACCGAAATATCGATTTCCTTCTAAAATTGATTTCAATAAATGTAGAGATGAAATCGCTGCTTCCTTGAATGAATTTGGTTATCGATGGTGTAAACGAGAGTATGTTCAGCATAATGTCCTTAAAGAATGGAAACTTAGCATTTTGAAATTAGTGAACAAACGCATTTCTTTTTATTCGCAAAATACGAACTTATTATTATCTAAAGCTAAGACGTCTTTACGTCACCTTAAACAAGGTATTCAAGAATTTCATAAGAAGTTTGTTTTGGCTCCAGCTTTTAAGGCCGCTATTAATGCGGTCGTTGTTTGACGGCTTCACTATGTTAACACTCTTCAGCAAGAACTTGGTAGTACTAAGGCCTATGAACTTCAGCCTTTAGCTGTAGAGAGGGCTTTAGTTGATGACCACATTTGTCATTGGGCCACTAAGTTTGCTGTCTGTGTTACAGAAGGCCAAGACAAGCTTCCTACGTTATATTGGTTACCTAAACTTCATAAAAGACCATACAAAGCACGGTTTATTGCAAATTCAAGCTCTTGTACTACCACTGAACTCTCCAAATTATTAACTTCATGTTTTACTGCCATCAAAAAAAAAAAACATGTGATAAAATATTGCGACAAAGTCTTCGAAAGATCAGGTAAGATCTGTTTGTTCTATAAAAAATTCTAATGAAGTTTTAAATAAATTGAAATCCAAGCGTTTTCGTGTTCCGGGTCTGTCTACTTATGATTTTTCCACCCTTAACTCTACACTTCCTCATAATCTTATAAAAAAAATAATGCTTTAATTGAATGGACATTTCATGGGGAAGACTCCCTCTATCTTGCATGTAATGTAAGAAATGCTTATAAGAAATAAGATGGGCCAAAATCTGAATCTCCTAAAGAAATCGTTTCCAAAATAACGGAAATCATTGAAGGAGATGCCAGATTTACAGTTCGTGGTATTGCACGAAAGGAAGGCATATCACTATCAACGGTTTACCTTGGTGGAGCGCTGTGGTGCAGTGATAAAACATCGGATTTGAGATCGAGAGGTAGCCAGTTCGCAAGCGCCAAGTGTGTTTCCTTGAGCAAGAGACTGTATCCACATTGCTAAGTACTGGTTCCTACCCAGGAAAAGAGGGCCACATGGAAGATTAGTACTAGTGCTAAATGTGTTACCCTCTGTAAATAAGGTCGATTATTATTAAAAAATTTTTTTATTATTATTATTATTATTATTATTATTATTTTGAAGAAGCAATTAAAAGTCAAAGATTTCTGCTAGATGGGTGCCACATCTGTTGACTGATGGGCAAAAGAGGCAACAGGTTAAGGTCGCCAAAAAGCTGCTTCAAATGTTTCCAAAATATGACAAAAAGCAGTTTGCCAATGTCTTCAGAGAAAGGTTAGCAATAAGATCTGGGCCACAAAATACAGCAAATATTGACAAACGTTCTTTGAGTACAAAGAAGATTTTCTTCTCTGGTGAAGGAGTCGCAATAAAAGTGACGTTGAAAAAGGGCAAAGGCATTACCGGAAAGTACTACAAATACAATGTACGTAGTACTGAAGAAAGTGAAAAAGTATTATCAGAAACGACGCCCTGCCACTGGTTTGACACATGTCCGTCATCTACATGGTCATACCTCCGCAGTAGTTACGGCGTTTTTGAAGAAAGAAAAGGTAACTGTTTTGCCTCACCCCACGTATTCCCCAGACCCTGCCCCATGTGTTTTGTTTTGTTTCCGAAATTGAAATCATTCCTTGCTAGGCGGAAATACCAGTCCCGACAAGAACTTGAATCTGCCATTTGTCAGTACCTTATTACTGTGCCCAAATCAGCGTACCCTTACGCCTTCAAAAAGTGGATTCATTGGCTGAAACTTTGCATTTCTAGCCACGGGGAGTACTTCGAGGGCATGAAATGAGCACTTTGAGGCTAACTTGAAATTTGAAGTCTCCAGATAGAAATAAGCAATTCATTTCGAACATCCCTCGTATGTAGAAACAGACGAGTATGGCACAAGCTTGTGATACTCTTGTTTTCATATTTCCGCTCCAAAACATATGTTGTGAGTACTCGTTAGAACCGCCTCAATGCGGCACCTACAACCTATGTTTGCAGTGTTTATAAATAAGAAAAATAACACAGATTTTCATTAGAAACGTTGTCATTTTGAAAATGTGAAAAAATGAACTAGGTCGCACGGATGGGTATTGTAATGTAGAACATTTCAAAGGGGTTGCTCTCAAAAAGAAACTGCTTAAATTGCCCCGCCTCTCAGGGCTTGAAGAAATATATTCGGCTGCACGATGTTCCTACGCAGAGCTGAAACCGGTCGCACAAGTGTACTGGTAAACCACTTAGAGGTTCTATGTCTGCCCAGGAAAAGCGGTGCGAGTTGGACCGTCCTTGCATATAAATCCTATTGATTTTATTTGGCGACAGGGTTTGAGATGCCATTTCATCTCACTGTTGGATAAAAGCCCCACAGATTTGGAAGCAACGTCTCCAAAATGACACATACAGTGTTGATGGGGATGCCTTAACTCGAACAGACAACTTCTCAGTTCCTTTTTGCCAATCACAACAATTGTCGTCTGTTTTGTTGTCTTTCGGTTGCCTAAAAAGTCATTGTTCCAAACGGTGTGGACTAAGATCATACTCCCGGGAGCAGTCTGATCATGATGCACAGTGGGTCCTGTATGCATTACGAAAACACGCCTATACAAATAAATTGTCAATTTTTCAGCCAAAAAGTGGAAATTTTAAGATGAAAAATTGGGATTTTTTTTCTTATTTCTGCTCAAAACATAAATTGTGGGGACTCGATAGAACCGCCTCGACGTGGCGGTTCTATCGAGTACCCAAATCTATGCTTTTAAGCAGATATAAGTAAATACTGTTTACCCCAGTTTTACTATATAAAAGTGGGGTTGAAGGGGGTCAAAATTATATAGGCGTGTTTTCGTCATGGCAAAAGGGTTGGAAAAGACATAGCAGATGAAATAAAGGCCAGATTTTCTTGGCAACCTTATGGTCAGGCAGAGAAAGATTAGGATCATTTTTTTAAGTTGGCTTCGACACTGTATGGATTAGGGGTTATATGGTTATCAACCCATATACATGTATGACAAGCGATTCTTCCACCTTATAAGTTTGGAGTGGTCTATTTTCAATAATAGTGGTGTCACGTTTGATTTGTTTAAAGTAAGTTTTACATTGAGCAAACAGTGAAAACGCAGATCAGATGCCGCGATTTGCGGCGTCTGATCTGGGTCTACACTATTTGTCACCCCCATACCCCGCCCCTATCCACAAACCCGCCCCCCCCCCCCCACCACCCCCCCCCCCCCCCCCCCCCCTCAAACAAAAAAAAACAGGAATGTATGAGTTAATTGCACAAACGTTTTCTGGGGTTTTTGTTTTTTTTTGCTCGCCTGAGCAGGTAAGCTATTGTGATCACCCTGTGTCCGTCGTACGTGCGTCGTACTTCGTGCGTCCGAAGTTGCGTCAATATTTAACTTGCGCAAGCTCTAGAGGCCACAATTTTAACGTGATCTTTATGAATGTTTGTCTTGATGATATCTGGGTCAAGTTCATATTTGGGTCATGTCGGATGAAAAACGGGGTCACTTGGTCAAATTTTGTTAAAAACTTGTGTGCACCCTAGAGACCGCAGTTTTACTTTAATCTTCATGAAACTTGACCTGAATGTTTGACTTGGTGAAATCTCAGTTAACTTCAAATATGGGTCATGTCGGATGAAAAACTAGATCACTTGGTCAGATTGCGTTAAAATTTGTGTGCACCCAAGAGGCCACAGTTTTGCTTTAATCTTCATGACACTTCACCTGAATACTTGACATGATACTATCTCGGTCGAGTTTGAAAATGGGTCATGCCGGATCAAAAACAAGGTCACTAGGTCAAATTTCGTTAAAACCCCTAGAGACCCCAGTTTTACTTCGATCTTCATGAAACTTCACTGGAATGTTTGACTTGGACATCTTGATCAAATTTGAATATGGATCATGTTGGATCCCAAACTAGGTCACTAGGTCAGATTTCGTTGAAACCTTGTGTGTACCATAGAGGCCACAGCTTTGCTTCAATCTTCATGAAGCTTCACCTGAATTTTTTGACTTGATATCTCAGTCAAGTTCGAATACGGGTCATGTCAGATCAAACCTAGGCCACTAGGTCAAATTTCGTTAAAACTTTGTGCGCACTTCAGATGCATCAAATTTCGTAAAATCATTGTGTTCATCCCAGAGACCACAGTTTTGCTTCAATCTTAATGAATCTTCACCTGAATGTTTGACTTGATGATGTCTCAGTCAAGCTCGAATATGGGTCTTGTGGGATAAAGAACAAGGTCAATAGGTCAAAGTTCGTTAAAACCCTGTGTGCACCCTTGGGACCATAGATTGGCTTCAATCCTCATAAAACCTCAGACTGTTTGACTTAATGGTATCACAATTAAGTTCGAATATGGGTCATGTAAGATCACAAATTAGGTCACCATGTCAGATTTCGTCAAAACCTTGTGTGCTTCAATCTTCTAGAAACTTGACATGATGATATCTCAGTCAAGTTTAAATATGGGTCATTTTAGATAAAAAATTAGGTTAGATTTTGTTGAAATCTTGTGAGCACCCTAGACACCACAATATTTTTTCAGTCTTTGTAACCCTTTGCAAAAATGTTTGATCTGATTATATCTTTGTCAAGTTTTCCGATCAAAACCAAGGTCAAATTTTCTTAAAACCTTGTCTTAATGATACCTTTGTCAGATTCAAATACTGGTTATATGGGGTCAAAACAAGGTCATAATGTCAGATTTCTGTCCCTAGAGGCTGTAATTTTGCATTAATCTTCATAACACTTTACCAAATGTCTGACTTGATGGTTTTGTTTGTTTGTATTGGCGTTTTACGGCCCAGTCAACACTTTTTAGGTCATCTTTTAGGCCAGTTTACCTATCCGCACTTTTCCTGGATAGGCTTATACGTTTGTTTGATCTGAGGATTAACGTCCCCGTCAACACTGTATAGGTAATTTTGGAGGCGTTGCTTCCAATTTTGTGGGACTTTTACCAAACAATGAGATGAAATGACATCTCAAGCCCTGTCGCCCAATGAAACCAATAGGGTTTATACCCATGGACGCTCCGACTCACATTGCTTTGCCTGGGCAGGCTTAGATGAAACCAATAGGGTTTATACCCATGGACGCTCCGACTCACACTGCTTTGCCTGGGCAGGCTTAGATCCTCTAAGCGGTTTACCAGTACCAATGCGGTCGGTTTAAGATTTGCGTGGAAGCATCATGCAGCCCATCTATTTCTTCAAGCTCCGATGTGCGGGAGCCGGTACAGGCTTATATGTAAGCGGTAAACCAGTACAGTGCACATTCTTTCGCAAGAAACTGACAGCTGCCCTTCTTGAATCAGCGGAAGGGAGAGAATGATCGTAGAAAAGATTTCATGATAAATCTCCTCGAAAGAATGTTGCCGACCCCGGCATGTGTCGAACCCGCGTTCTCCTGATCACCAGTCAGACGCACATCCGACTGAGCTACCGAGGCCGGCTGACTGACATGATAGTATGTCATTCAACTTACATTGGTAAGTGTCCTATAACTGGGTCATATTTCTTTTAAACCTTGTTCTCTATCTAGAGGTCACAGTTTTGCATCATTTGTCGAGTCAAAGTCTAAGTCATCGGGTCAAATTGCAAACGACTCAGATGAGCGATTAAAGGGCCATCATGGCCCTCTTGTTTTAAGATCGCATAGTTTCCAGACCATTCAGTGATTGTATTTGATTCTTGTCATACTGTTAGATATTGGCGCAAAATTTAGTTTTTCTTAAATCCTCCTTAACCATGACCTTAAGGTTACGGTCATTGACATAGAATGCGGTTACTGTTGGTTTTCTTTTGCTCTCTCATTCTAGTTATTTCATGCTGTCGATACCTCATCGTTGTTTCATCTCTGTATTCGTTTAACCTTTACCCTGCTGTAGGCGACAAGCCCTATCTTTGCAAACAGTGTAGATCCAGATCAGATGGCTTCTGAAGAAGCCATCTGATCAGGATCTACAAAGTTTGACATTCAGTTTATGAATATGTAGAAATAAGCTGCATCAAGTAATCTGATTGGTTCAAAGTCAGAAATGAGTGTGGCTTAATTGAATATTCAGCAGGTTAAAGGTTAATTTAATGTTCACATAGATGTTGCAATGATGAGTTAGAAATCCTTCATGCCGCGAACTGAACACATTACTTGTCTTTTATCATATGATTATCTCGCGTCTGAGAGTGTAATAACGCCATGTAATATTTTCGATAATCCACTGGTGGATTGAATATGCAAATTAGCTAGATACGTCCTGTAACGTTACATTTTACGACGTCCTTAACGACGTCGCGTTTACTAACGGCGTACTATTGACATTTTGTGTAAACAATCGTGAATAAAATGCGTTTTCAATGTCATATGATAAACAGAATCTTGCATTCGTGCCCATGTTTTATTGAATTTATTAAACTCGTCGAGGAAAGGGGACAAAACGCTTGGCAAAGCCTCGCATTTTATCCCTTTTCCTCAACGCGTTTAATAAATTCAATAAAACATGAACACTCATGTAAGATCCTCTATAACCACAGCAGAACCAAGGACGAGGATTTTGGCCATTTGACGGATCCAATGTTTTGACACGTGACTTTGTTTACATGTCATTGCGCATGCGCAAACTTTCTTTTCCTTTTAATAGTTGGCAAAAAAGCCCCTGGTTCCATACAAACACATTGTAAACGTTCATATTTTAGTCGATTGTTACAGAAAATCGATCGAATTACACTTTAAATGAGTAGATAAATATGTTTTAGAGTTCATTCCTGCATCTTCCGCGTTTTCAGTCATTTTTTTTTGCGCATTTTTATTGAAAATAACTAGACCGTCCCGCCTCGTTACCTGCATAAGTTTAACAGGTAATTATCATCAAAACATCCTGAAATCTTCTAGAAACCAATAATTACTAGCTAAGACATGTCTACTATGAAAGGTCAATTTTGTCATTTCGATCCAAACAAAATACAAGTTTACAGAAAATAACATCGCATTTACAATGGCGATAAACGGCCAAAGACGTTTTTTTTGCCCACCACCGGTAAATCCCGGCAAAGAGAATTATTGAGTGATGACGTAGTGTTTGGATGTGTCTATGGAAGTGAAGGCGTGTGTGAATTTGGGTTTAACGTCGATGGAAGTGAAGGCAATTATCAGGAATCTATACAACTAAATGTACCCAACACCTCCCATCAGAGACACCAAAGGGAAAGTAACATGAAATAACAAAATCCTAATAAAACATCACAAGCAGAAAGCCAAAAGGACAGTTATTTTCCCACAAAATGACCAAACGGCTATCCAAAATAAAAAAATGGAAGCAATACATACATGCAAAGACAAGCAAAAGACAAGACATAGCAAAAATAAACCGTGACAGAAGGACCGCCTTGGAACGGTCAGTAAAAAAGTATTTCACTGCACCCCAACCCCCAGTAAAAAAATCTGACCGTTCCTAGGCGGTTCGCCTGTTGTGTTTCATTACTTTAATAGTTCGTGCTTGCATGTATGTATTGCTAATATCTTTATACCCCCACAAATGAAATTGGGGGGGGGGGGGGGGGTATATAGGAGTGAGCTTGTCGGTCGGTCTGTTGACTTGGTTTCCAGACGATAACTCAAAAAGCGCTTCACCGATTTTTATAATTTTTGGTACACTGATGTAACATTATAAAATACAGGTCAAGTTCGATTTCCACTACAATTCGTCAATTTTCGACATAGTTATGGCCCCTTTCAAGTGAAAAAATTGCAAAATGGCGCTGTTGTACTATCAAGGCAGTTTTTGTGGGGGTATTCATCACCTCTAGTGATAGCTCTAGTTTTATTTTGGATAACCGTTTGGCCATTTTGTGTGAAAGTAACTTTTGTCGGCCCCAATAGTCCAGTGGTAGAGCTTCCGCTTCGGGAATGGGAGGTTGCGGGTTCGATCCCCGGCCGCGCCATACCAAAGGCGTGAAAACAATGAACTAGGCGCTACCTTGGCTGACGCTTGCATTATCAGGGGTAGTCCTAGGAAGATAAATGAAAGCAGGTAAGTATTTGTTAATAGATACTTTGTTTGTCGCAATATTTATGTTACTTGTTTCGGATATGCGACGTTAATTAAAGCTTCTTTATCTTTATCAATAGCTGTCCTTTTGGCTTTACGCATTTATAGAGACTGGTCTTTTCATTAAATACAGGAACTTCCATGTTTGGAATGACGTGTGGATGTCTCGACCAGATATCCCGTGCAAGAATAATGAATATGACGGGTGGCAAGCAATAGATGCAACCCCACAAGAGAAAAGTGATGGTAGGTCCATTTCATTAGGATAGCACGCCCATCGTCTTACTGGTGATCAGGAAGACGCGGGTTTGATACCTGCCGGGCAGATTGATCGTGAAATATTTTCTACGAATATTCTCAACCTTCAGCTGATTCAAGAAGGGTAGTTGTCAGTTTCTGCCGATAGAATCTGCACTGTACTGGTTACCCACTTACGCCCAGGAAAGCGTGGATAGGGTAAACTGACCGGTTCAAAAATGACCTAAATAGTGTTTTTAGCTCACCTGTCTTGTAGTGACAAGGTGAACTTTTGTGATCACATTTTGACCGTCGTCCGTCGTGCGTGCGTCCGTGCGTCCGTCCGTCCGCGCGTCCGTGCGTGCTTCCGTGCGTCCGTAAACAATTTCAAATAAGTATATCTCTAATACCCCATGGCCAATCTTGATCAAATTTTATGTGAAGCATCATCAGGTAGGGGGAAAGGCTGCATAATGTTTTTGGGCTGATCAGATTGGAATTCTGGTTGCCATGGCAACATATAGCTCCCATAGACTTATAATTGGTAATGGGAAAAATTTAAAAAATCTTCTTCTCTATAACCACAGGGCCCAGAGCTTAGATATTTAGCTTGTAACAATGTTAAGTGGTCACCTACGTAAATCCTGCCAATCATGCCCCTTGGGTCCAAATTGGCCACACCCCGGGGCCCCTTAGCTCCTACAGACTCATAATGGAAAAAAAACAGCTTCAAAAATCTTCTTCTCTGAAACCACAGGGCCCAGAGCTTAGATATTTAGCATGCAGCAAGGGCAAGTGGTCACCTACATAATGCCTGCCAATCATGTCCCTGGGTTCCAAATTGGCAACGCTCCGGGGCCCCGTCGCTCCCATAGATTCATAATGGAAAAAAAACTTCAAAAATCTTCTTCTCTAAAACCACAGGACCCAGAGCTTAGATATTTAGAATGTAGCAAGGGAAAGTAGTCACCTACATAATTCCTGCCAATCATGCCCCTGGGTTCCAAAACTGGCCATGCTCCCGAGCCCCTTCGCTCCCATAGACTCATAATGGGAAAAAGCTTCAAAAATCTTCTTCTCTGAAACCACATGGACCGGAGCTTAGATATTTAGCATGTAGCAACAGCAAGGGGTCACCTACATAATTCCTGCCAATCATGCCCCCGGGGTCCAAACGGGCCACGCCCCGGGGCCCCTTAGCTCCTATAGACTCATAATAGAATAAAAAGCTTCCAAAAATCTTCTTCTCTGAAAGCACAGGGCCCAGAGCTAAGAGATTTAGCATGTAGCAAGGGCAAGTGGTCACCTACATAAATCCTGCCAATCATTCCCCTGGGATCCAAATTGCCACGCCCCGGGGCCCCTTCGCTCCCATAGACTCATAATGCAAAAACTTTTTTCAAAAATCTTCTTCTCTGCAAGCACAGGGCCCAGAGCTTGGATATTTAGCATGTAGCAACGGCAAGTCGTGACCTACATAATTCCTGCCAATCATGCCCCTTGGGTCCAAATGGCCACACCCCGGGACCCCTTAGCTCCTATAAACTCATAGTGGAAAAAAAAGCTTCAAAAATCTTCTTCTCTGAAACCACAGGGCCCAGAGCTTAGATATTTAGCATGTAGCAACGGCAAGTGGTTACCTACATAATTCCTGCAAATCATGCCCCTGGGTTCCAAATGGGCCACGCCCCGGAGCCCCTTTGCTCCCATAGACTCATAATGGAAAAAGCTTCAAAAATCGTCTTCTCTGAAACCACAGGGCCCAGAGCTTATATATTTAGCGTGTAGTAACGGCAAGTGGTCACCTACATAATTCCTGCCAATCATGCCCCTTGGTTCTCAATGGGCCACGCCCCTGGGCATCTTCGCTCCCATAGACTCATAATGGAAAAAAGCTTTCAAAATTACTCAACCCGTTGTGCTTGGATGAACAGGATGGCTAAAATTATAAAAACCTCCTTGTGTCAACCAAAATTGCTCAAACCCTCTACTCTACCATATATTATCTTCAATTCCATTTGTACAAAATGGATCAAGTGAGCGATCCAGGGCCATCATGGCCCTCTTATTTTGTTTGTTTGATTTTAGGTTTAACGTCCCCGACAACACTGTTTCCAATTTTGTGGGACTTTTACCCGACATTGAGATGAAATGACATCTCAAATTCGGTCTCCCAATGAAACCAATAGGGTTTATAATCATGGACGGTCCAACTCGCACCACTTTGCTTGGGCAGGCTTAGAGCTTCTAAGCGGTTTACCATTACTCGTGTGCAGTCGGTTTCAGCTCTGCGTGGAAGCATCATGTTGCCCATCTTTTTTAAAGCCCCTGGGCCATTTAACTCCAGTACAAACAAATAAACACGCCCTTCATATGGCAAACAAATCCCTAAGCAATGGACCAAACCCACACAATCTTTTTCTTATCAGAACTTTACAAATTAGGCATTATGCCCGATCGATCAGTTATTATTAAAAATACGATTTGTAAACTGATTTTAATATGTTGTTTTTACTAAAACCGTTAATATAGAATGTGAATCTAGCCGTCAGTTTTTGGCTCACCTGAGCCGAAGGCTCCGGGGGAGTTATTGTGACCGGTCACCGTCCGTCGTCGTCGGCGTCGTCGTCGGCGTCCTCGTCGTCATCGTCGTCGTCCGTCAGTATATCCGTCTACAATTTCTTTAAACGGCATCTCCTCCAAAACCAATCAACAGATTTTGACCAAATTTGGCAGACATGATCTTTGGCTTGTCCTCTCTCAAAATTGTTCAAAGAGTTCCATTCCATGCAGTACTCTGGTTGCCATGACAACAAAGGGGAAAATTAAAAAAAAAACCTTTAAAATTATTCTTGTCTGAAACCAGAAGGCCCAGGCCTTTGATATTTGGTATGAAGCTTCATCTAGTTTACATCTACCATAATTGTTCAAATTATACCCCTGGGGCCAGAAATGGCTCCGCCCCCGGCCAACTGGTTTTACACAGACTTGTATAGGGAAAACTTCTAAAAATCTTCTTGTTTGAAACCAGAAGGCCCAGGTCTTTTGATATTTGGTATGAAGCTTCATCTAGTGGACCTCTACCATATGTTCAAATTGTAGCCCTGGGGCAAAAAATGCCCCGCTCCAGGGCCTGCTGGTTTTACATGGGCTTATATAGGGAAAACATTTAAAAATCTTCTTGTCTGAAACCAGAAGGCCCAGGTCTTAGATATTTGGTATGAAGCTTCATCTAGAGGAACTCTACCAGGATTGTTCAAATAATAACCCCGGGGTCAAAAAATGCCCCCGCACGAGGGCCAACTGGCTTTATATTTTCTTGTCCTTTTGGATCATTGATTCCATTCTGGAATCATGTTTGAAAATATTTGAGGGTCACTGATGAGGCCTTATAGCTAGTCTGGCCCAGAAAAAATGTACACTTCATATTTTCTAGTTCTAATGTGTATTCCTTGCTTCCAAAGGATAACCCTTTTATAGAACATATTTAACGTCACTACAGCTGGTGTCTGGGAATGTGTGGCGGCCGTAAAATGTCTCCCTGCCCTTCATCATAGTGTAGTTTATATTTTCTTGTCCTTTGGGATCATTGATTCCGTTCCGGAATTTTGAAAATATTTGAGGGTCACAGATGAGGCCTAGTTGGCCCAAACTAGCTAGTCTGGCCCAGAAAAAATGTATACTTCATATTTTCTAGTTCTGTGGTGTATTCCTTGCTTCCAAAGGATAACCCTTTTATAGAACATATTTACATAGGCTTATATATGGAAAACCTTTAAAGATCTTCTTGTCTGAAACCAAAAGGCCCAGGTCTTTGATTTTTTTTCTTGAAGCTTCAACTAGTGGACCTCTACCAAGATTGTTCAAATTATAGTCCTGGAGGCAAAAATGCCCCCGCACCAGGGCCTACTGGATTTACATAGGCTTATATAGGAAAAACCTTAAAAAATATTCTTGTCTAAAACCAGACGGCCCAGGTCTTTGATATTTTGTATGAAGCTTCATCTAGTGGACCTCTACCAAGATTATTCAAATAATAGCCCTGGGGCCAAAAATGCCCCGCATCAGGGTCTATTGGTTTTACATAGGCTTATATAGGGAAAACCTTTAAAAATTTTCTTGTGTGAAACCAGAAGGCCCAGGTCTTTGACAGTTTAATGAAGCTTCATCTAACCGACCTCTACCAAGATGTTCAAATTATAGCCTTGGAGGCAAAACTGCCCCTGAACCAGGGCCTTCTGGATTTACATAGGCATATATAGGGAAAACCTTTAAAAATCTTCTTGTCTGAAACCAGAAGGCTCAGGTCTTTGATATTTGGTATGAAGCTTCACCTAGTGGACCTCTACCAAGATTATTTAAATTATAGCTCTGGGGCCATAAATGCCCCCGCACCAGACCCCCCCCCCCTGGTTTTACATAGGCATATATAGGGAAACCTTTAAAAATCTTCTTGTCTGAAACCAAAAGGCCCATGTCTTTGATATTTGGTATGAAGCATCATCTAGTGGACCTCTACCAAGATTATTCAAATTAAATCCCTGGGGCCAAAAATGGCTACGCTCCAGGGCCCATTGTCTTTACATAGGCTTACAAAGGGGAAAACCTTGAAACCAGAAGACATAGGCCTTTGATATTTGGTATGACGCTTCATCTAGTTGACCTCTACTATGATTGTTCAAATTATAGCCCGTTTGGCCCCGCTCCGTGGCCAACTGGTTTGACACAGACTTATGTAGTGGACCTCTACCAATATTGTTCAAATTATAGACCTTTGCCCCAAAATAGCCCTGCCCGGCACCCACATGTAAATCTCTTAGCACAGGTAAGCGATGTAGGACCACATGTAAATCTCTTAGCACAGGTAAGCGATGTAGGACAACCATGGCCACCTTGTATTGATCAAGCGTCTGTGACCGATTATGCGTCCAGGAGGTGTTGATGATTGCGCATGCGCAAATAAATTGGTAAACCCTCTAATGGACTTCAAATATGTGTAGCCTGTTTAGCATCAGGGTGATAATGAAGACCCAACAACTGTTGCTCTGAGGGTTGTTTATGTATTCGAATAAAGGGTGTCCTGGCGATGACATCTTCAGTTGAATAATTAACAGACAGTGAGTGTCTAATAATTAATATTAGAAATAGAAGTGGGTGCTGCCAGTTGAGCAAGTAACCTGCTCTTAGGCTTTCTTCTGTCGAACTGATTTTAGGCGGTAAAAGTGGTGGTGCGAAGTGTGCAAAAGGTCACATGCAGGGTTAAAGAATTAAATTAGCCAACCATACAAAAGCCTAGTAATGCTCAAAACATTTAAATGATAGGCAAAAACAAGTATTTTACCCTTAAGAAATGGGCAGTCACTTTAGCGCAGATTTCCCAGCAAGGTCAAGGGCAGTTAAGGTAAGCTAGTAACCTTGCTGCCGTGCGCCGGGAGTAACGAAACACCGAAAACCATACCGCGCCGAAAAACTACAGCCACGACACACATGCCATCAAACACAGTCTGACTTTCTACAAAAATATCTTGAAAGCACTCTATGAACTGTAAAATGCTCTATATTCAAAAAGAATCAAAATTGTGACATAATTGGCAGCGCACCACTATGTTTATATACTCTCTCTCTCTCTCTCTCTCTCTCTCTCTCTCTCTCTCTCTCTCTCTCTCTCTCTCTCTCTCTCTCTCTCTCTCTCTCTTTTACACACACACACACATACACACACACACACACAGAGAGAGAAAGAGAGAGAGAGATACTTACGCACGAACGAAAAGTCGATCCCTCTTCAATACACACATGCGCGCACCACTATGTTTATATCCACTCTCTCTCTCTCTCTCTCTCTCTCTCTCTCTCTCTCTCTCTCTCTCTCTCTCTCTCTCTCTCTCTTACACACACACATACACACACACACACAGAGAAAGAGAGAGAGAGAGATACTTACACACGAACGAAAAGTCGATCTCGCTTTAATACTCACATGCGCCATACGCAAGCACGAAAAGTTAGTGAGAGAGGGTAGTATCATTCATTTTGATATGTTTTGGCATGCAGATGTATATTGACAATACCTAATCAATAATATTGTTTAATGCAAGATTTCTTTATAAACAGTGTAACCGATGAAGTTTTCTTTAATCCCTTTTATTTTCAAAAACCAGCGGGTACTCAAAGCTATTGCGATATACCGTGTCAGATACAGTGGTTAGAATTGATAGATGAAATGCGTTCGTTTTTTTTTTTTTTTTTTTTTTTTGTTTTTTGTTTTTTTGCGGGTCGTGATCCTTAACGTTAGTTAATTGTTCTCTCAATCGGATGCGCTTCTTGTTGGTGATCAGAAGGACGCGGGTTCGGCTGATACCTTTCGAGTCGACAAAATTGTTTAGTGGAGATCAGTTAGGAAATCTTTTCTAAGGTTATATCCCCTTCATAGGCAGTTGTCAGTTTTCAGTGAAAGAATGGGAACTGTTCTAGTTTAACCGCGTGTTTATAAGGCTGTCCTACATTTTGGTAGACTGACTGCCTATTAAGCTCTCTCTCTCTCTCTCTCTACTAACTGTATTTGTCTGCTCATAAAAGTCTGATCATGTTTAGTCATGACAACGTACGCTTAAAAATGCCATTCACATATATTTGTCTCAATTGTTTCAAAGTTATTCCTTATATTTATGAAGTAATGTTTTTATTTGTGAATGGATATCATATATGTACCAGTCATCAAGGAGAGGATACGTATAGGCTGAGCCTACATCCAATCCTTTGATGCATATGTATGTACTTTGTATGTATATATGTTGTCAAGAAATTGATAATAAATAAATAAAATTAAGCTATATATGATAATGGCATCTTCCTCATAATATGTATTTCCAATAAAATTGGTTCAGGTTTGTTTTTGTTTGTGGTAAATGTTACAAAAAATGTTTGTACAAAGAAGTCCTAGTCATGAACACCCCTGTAAACCCCATTTTATATGGAGAAAACTTGGGTTTATGGGGATTTACTATAAGAAGGGGTGTGAGGGGTGGATGGAAAAATCCGTCCCGAGGGTCATTGTCCGGCATCACGAGGCTTGCCGAATGTAGGATTCTTTTTCTTGCATACCTTCCATTTCTGAGCGTGGATTTTTAATGCTGCAGACATTTCGGTTACCGACGTCCGCCATATTGTGATGACACTTCTGAAGTCGCGTAACGTGCTGTGATGTCAACCTTAACGACGGCGCATATGAGGTTGTATTCAACCAGTACATTTATCAAACACGCGAGCAAATTCGATTTTGGGTAAGAACACCAGGGTTAGAACAGAATTTCTATCCCAAGCTAAAACTATGGATTTCGTTATCTGGTGTGGAAGAAATTATTTTCCTATCAAAATTTGTGATATTTTACTTATTTTTACTCCAAACAAAGAATGTTGATGCTCGTTAGAACCGGCTCATAGAGGCCGTTCTAACGAGTACCCACAACCCATGTCTTGAAGCAGAAATAAGTAAAATATCACAATTTTCACCAGTAAAATAAACGCATTGGGGTTATGTTAGAATGCATTGAGTCACACGGGAGTGTTATCGTAATAAACCTATTTCCGTTTGTTTTGTAGTTTAACAGCCCAGTCAACACTATTGAGGTCATTTTGAGCCGGTCAGTTTACCTATCCACACTCTTCCTGGACAGGAACGAAAGAATGTTGCAGACCACAGGAGGTATCGAACACGCATCCTCCTGATCACCAGTCAGATACGCATCGGACTGAGCTACCGAGTCCGGCCAACCTATTTCCGTATAAAATTTATTATGAAAATGTATGATCACTGCTCAGAGTCAATTTTCTGATTACAGTCGAACTTCAATGGCTCGAACACCTTTGGGACAACTAAAATCTGTTCGAGGCAGCGGTAGTTCGAGCAACTGAGGGCTACTACCAGGAGGCATGACGGGAGTAATTTTTGGACTTCTTTTCGGTGTTCTGTATGCTGAATGTATGCTGTGTGTACTCATTAGAATCGCCTCATAGAGGCGGTTCTAATGAGTACACACAGCATACATTTGCGAGGTAAAAACGAAAATATCCCAAACTTGCCCTCACTATTTCTTATCTAGAGAAATCCCATAGGGACTCAAGAAAGTGTTCGACTCAGCAATGGTAAACGAGCCATCCGAGTTCGAGCCATCGAAGTTCTACTGTATATATATATTTGTATTTTCCAGGTGTTTTCACGTGTGGCCCCTGTCCACTTTATGCCATCAAACGTGGTCTGGTGGACAAACCTTTTGATTCTGCCTTTGTCTTCTCGGAGGTGAACGCGGATAAGATCTTCTGGAAACCGGCCCCTACAGGAGGGCACCAGAGGTTTAAAGTGAAGCCTAACATGTACGTCATTATCATTATCATTAGTCTCAAGTCCAAGACAATCCCACTTCATTACAGAAACACGGCTATTCACTGACTTAAGGGGAATAAGAACACCTGGCAGATCTTTGAAAGGGAGACAACTTTCGGGACTTCCTGTTCGGTATTCTATAAGCCCTGTTAAAGTGAAAAGGGGTCTACTCTTAAAGGAAAGAATTTGTTCCTCAGGAGCAGATTCTTTCCTTTAAGAGTTGATCGCTATTGATATGGGAGACAAAAATACTTTTGCAGCAGTTGCCTCCCCTGAAAGTGTACCAATACCCCCTTAATAATCATGGACTTTGTCAAGGCCTTTGACAAGGTACCTCAAAGAAGGCCGTTGCACAAACTGGAATACAATGGGATAAGAGGATCCACACATAGGTAGGTTAGCTCATGGTTTTCGGGGCGCAAACAAGTTGTACTTGATGGCCAAGCATTCGATCCAGTCCCTGTTTTATCTGGTGTCCAGCATGTTTCGGTACATGGACCGGTCCTTTTTTAGTCTTCATAAATGATAGCCCATAGCACAGTGGGAGGCCGATTAGCTGATTAAGTTCAATGTGGCCAAATATCTTTCGACGAGGGTGCCACGATATCTTCCTGACAATTAGATTAAGTTTGATTATTCACTACTCCAGCAAACTTTGGAGCAGGTTCAATCCGCCAGATATCTCGGTATCACCATCACTGACGCTCTTGATTGGGGTCATTATATATCAGATGCTTTCTATGACGTATTTTGACTTTTGCACCAAGGCAGACAAAGGATGTTTCACAGCAAACATTGGTTCGCCCTCAACTTTACTATGCATCACCGATTTGGCATCCCAATGTTAAAACTCAGATTCAGCAGGCTAAGAAGGTTCAGAGGACAGCAGCTCGATAGACATGTCGGCGATGGCGAAATAAGAGTTGCGTCGATGACATGCTTAGCGAGTTGGAGTGGCCTTCCCTTGAGGCACGTCGTGAACAGTCCTCTTTAACCTTCTTTTACAAGATACACTGGTTTAGTGTCTCTAGATGAAGATAAATATTTGACCCCTGTGATAGCTTCAACCCAAACAAGGGTATCAGAAGAAAATAACTCACAATATCGTATAGTGATGCCATAAAGCATCCCTTTTCCAAGAACTGCTCCTCAGTGGAATAACCCCTCCTCGTCTGCGGTACATTACGCTAACACACCCGTGCGACATAGTGCATTTTTTCAGATCACCAAAATGGCTACTTTTCTGTTGAAAATCAATGATATTTGTCTTATTTATACTCAAAACATAAGTCGTGGATGCTCGTTAGAACCACCTCAATGAGGCGGTTCTAACGAGTACCCAAAACCTATGTCTTGGAGCAGAAATAAGGAAAATAGTGAATACCCCTGTAAACCCCAGTATTCTCTATATAAAGTGGGGTTTAAGGGGGTCTTAATTCACGGACTTGTTAGCGTGATGGATGCCAAGACTGCAGAGGAATTCAAAGCCCGTGCAGTATAGACTGGGACTCAGAGGTATGCGTTTTAGTAAACCGCTGCTAATCAGATTGTAAATAGTATTGCGGACTCGTCCAGCAACCCATTTGTTTCCTTTTTAAGCTAAATTATAAGTTTAGCCCCCCACTCAACTGAGATACTGGCCAAATGTGACCGACTTAGTATATGAAGATAGATATAATAAAAATTTTACCAGCAAAAAAAATGAACATTTTCAGATAAAAAAAAAATGTCTGATATTTTTCGTATTTCTGCTCAAAACATAGATTGTGGGTACTTGTTAGAATTAGTTTTCAAGAGTGTGCGTTATTTTGTTCTTTATTTCTTTCCACTTACTCTGCGATTGGCCACATTCTACATTGCATACAGCTCCGCCCAGCAGGGGTTGGAGAAATAGATCATTATGAGAACACATCCGTGTGATATAGTGCATTTTTTCATAACTCAAAAAAGGTAATTTTTCTGATGAAAATGTGTGATATTTTTCTTATGTTTACTAGGAACATAGGTTTTGGGTGCTCGTTAGAACCGCCTCAATGAGGCGGTTCTAACGAGTACCCACAACCTGTGTCTTGGAGCAGAAATAAGGAAAATAATGTTTACCCCCGTAAACCCTAGTTTTCTCTATATAAACTGGGGTTTAGGGGGGTCTTTATTTCATGGACTTGTTCACGTGATGTTGCCAATGGATTGCATGATCCTTCTACGCAGAGCTGAATCTGACCGCAGAAGAGTAAGGTAAACCGCTTAAAGACTCCAAGCCTGCCCAGGCAAAGTGATGTGAATCTGACCCTCCCTACATACAAACCCGTTTGGTTTGTTTGGGTGACAGGGATTGGGCTGCCCTTTCATCTCACTGTCGGATAAAAGTCCCACAAAGTTGGAAGCAACGCCTCCAAAATGATGTTATCATTGTTGACGGGGACGTAAAACGCCATTTGAGGAAAAAACACCCCATATAGGCAAGGTAAATATCTACACATGCAGTAATCGTGTTCTTATGGTAGATATCTGTTAGCTGCATAGGGGATACTTTTCTCTGCGCATAGAATACTGACTATTAATGTGATTATTATATACAGTAGAGGTTCGAGCACCGATGGCTCTTCTACCTTGGCAGAGTCGAACACGTTTTTGATTTCATAGGGAATTCCTTTACATTAGAAGTAGTGCGGAATAATTAAGGACGTTTTCGACTTTTATCTTGCAAATGTATGTTGCGTGTACTCATTAGAATCGCCTCGATGAGGCGGTTCTTATGAGTACATACAGCATACATAGTTTATTAAAGAGCACCGAAAATATGTCCAAAAATTAACTCCGTTATGCCTCCTGGTAGTAACCCTCAATGACTCGATCTATCCCTGTATCGAACAGATTTTCGTGGTCCCAAAGGTGTTCGAACCATTGAAGTTCAACTGCAGCTTTAAATTTTAACTTATTTGAAATGAACGGAGAAACAATCGTGCACATGACGTAAACAAGCCTATGAAATGAACAACCCCTAAACCCCACTTTATTTACAGAAAACTGGGGTTTACGGGGTTACGCATTTTCTTATTTCTGCTACAAGGTATACCTTATGGGTGCTCGTTAGAACCAGCTATGTTTGCAGTATTGATAAGAAAAAACTCACGGATTTTCATCGGAAGAGAGCTGTTATAATGCACTGTGTGAGTTATCGTAATGAGATAGCACCAGATACGAGCACGTGTTTTTGAAAGTGTCTTTTACTCGGATGTCTGGGAATTTTTATGTTAAATGACGTTCTTACAGCGATGCTGCGCACATGTGCATATTTTATAAAAATAAATCATATTTTAAGGCAAATTCTGCTGGTAATATAGATGTATAATAAAAAAAGGTGATTGCATTTTATTAATGAGCATTTCCTACAATTTACATGTGTGCCCAGTGAAGACTCAGATCGGCCTGCGCATCCGCACAGTCTGGTCAGAGTCTTCGTTGTGCGCTCTAAGGATAGCTAAGGGCTCAAAATACTTCTTCATGCAGCAAGAAAAGTCTCTGGTCAGACTATATGGTTACGCAGGCTGACCTTATTCTTCCTGGGCGTGCATGTAAATTTTAGGAAATGCTGTGCCCTGGCTCAGTAGTGAATATTGTCCGTGCCGGCAGGCTCCGACCTCTGGCCATTATATACAAGTATCAGTACAATAAACGGCCCCCGCCCATCGGGGCTTGAAGAAATATATGGGCTGCATGATGCTTCCGCGCAGAGCTGAAACCGACCCCCACACGAGTACTGGTTAATCGCTTAGAGGCTCTAAGCCTGCCCAGGCAAAGCGGTTCGAGTCGGCCCGTCCATGCATATAAACCCTATTGGGTTCATTTGGTGGCAGGCTTGAGATGTCATTTCATCTCAATGTCGGGTAAAAGTCCCACAAAATTGGAAGCAACGTCTCCAAAATTACCTTTACAGTGTTGACGGGGACGTTAAACCTCAAACCAAACAAAAACAAACAGTACAATAAATCAATATGAGATAATTTACATGAAATGTCAAATCTGAGAAAAATAATAAAAATATCAAATGTCAAATCCGGTTTTCTGAGAAGAATAATAAAAATATTTCAATCTGGCTTTTGCAGAAAAAATACCAAGCATGCAGTTTTAACATGGTGTGTTAATTGGCTACATTACAATAACACACCCGTGCGACTGAGTGCATTCTTTCATATCTCAAAAATGGCTACTTTTCCGATGAAAATTTGTTATACTTTGTTTCTTATTTATACTTTAAACATAGGTTGTGGGTGCTCGTTAGAACCGCCTCATTGAGGCGGTTCTAACGAGTACCTACAACCTATGTCTTGATGCAGAAATAGGGAAAATAATGTTTACCCCTTAAACCACAGTTTCCCCTAAATAAAGAGGAGGTTAGGGGTCTTTATTTCACGGACTTGTTCACGTGATGGAAAATTACAAATACAGCGGACGCTCATAATACGACCTAATTAACATGATCTGCTTGTAGAGTTGGCAAATGCATAAGTACGAAGAAGCCTGACGGTAAAAGATATGACGCAGGAGCTTTCTTCACGTCAAGATTTAGAAATGACGTCACAGAAGAATACAAATTCGATGAAGGTAAATCATTACAGTAATGATCATATGTTTTCGGACAGAAAGGCCTGGGCAAACAGTTCAGATCCAGATTAGACTGTACCCTAGAGGAGCAGTCTGATGAGGTTCTGCTCGGTTTGCTAATCCATCTGCATCTTTTGGTCGCAATTTTGCTTGGGCAATGTGTCTTCTGTCAATTATCAAAATGTTCATGTGTCCGAATTTTTAGGATTGTTACTGTTTTTTTAGCTCACCTGGGCCGAAGGCTCCAGGAGAGCTTATAGTATAGTGGGTCCTCCGTCGTCCGTCGCCCGTCCGCCCGCCCACACTTTTGAGCAGCTATATCTCTGCAGCCTGCAGGCTGATCTCAATCATTTCTCATCTGTAGCATACCTCTAGTGGGGCATTGATGACATAAACTTTTTTTTCGAAATCACTCTAAAACTTTGGTTGTTAAGGCAACCACAAGGTCCTATAGACTTACTATGGGAAAATGCTTGTCATCACCGTAGCGTCTTCAGTTTTGATTGGATCTTTATGAAACTTATATTTAAGGTGGCTGGGGGGTAAAAACTTAAATGAGTTTGAAAACCGGCTAAGTCGGCCCATCTATCATAGAGTTACATCCCTTTGACTGCTGAAATGCCGATTTTTGACCTTGTCATCACAGTACCCCCTTCAGTTTTGATCGAATCTTTTTGAAACTTATATGTAAGGTGGCTGGGGATAAAACCTCGGATGAGTTCGAAAACCGGCATAGTCGGCCCATTTTTCTTAGATTTACGTCCCTTTGATTGCTGAAAATGTCGATTTTGACCTTGTCATCACCGTAGCCCCTTCAGTTTGGATCGGATCTTACTGAAACTTACATGGGGATAAAATCTCGGGTGAGTTTGAAAACCTGCCAAGTCGGCCCATTTATCAAAGAGTAACGTCCCTTTGATTGCTGGAAATGCCGATTTTTGACATTGTCATCACTGTAGCCCTTTAAGTTTTGCTCGGATCTTTCTGAAACTTATATGTAAGGTGGCTGGCGATTAAACCTCGGATGAGTTCAAATACCGGACAAGTCGGCCCTTTAATCGTAGAGTAACTTCCCTTTGATTGCTGAAAATGTCGATTTTTGATCTTGTCATCACCGTTGCCCCTTCAGTTTTGATCGGATCTTTCTGAAACTTATACGTAAGGTGGCTGGGGATAAAACCTCATATGAGTTTGAAAACTGGCCAAGTCACCCCACTTATCATCGATTTATGTCCCTTTGATGGCTGAAAATGCTGATTTTTGACATTGTCATCACCGTAGCCCCTTCAATTTTGATTGGATATTTCTGAAACTTATGTGTAGGGTGGCTGGGGATACAACCTCAGATAATTCAAATACCGACCAAGTTGACCCATTTACCATGTATTTACTATGGAACAGTATTAAGGTAAAAACTCAATTATGCAATGTGCAATTACAAAATGAATTGTTGAAACCGCACTTTGCATTATGAACCTTTCCATATCTTACTACTTTATTCGAATATGCAACATGCACATTCTAATTTGAGACCTTTGTATTTAAATATGGCATTTGGACGTCCTACTTTGCAATATTCAGTTTCGATTCTGCTGTGGTTAGACGGGGTACCAGTCATTGAGGTGACGGTAACGTTCGGTAATGTCCGTGGATTTGCCGTATTTTTTTCCGATGACAAGCGTCCGTTTGGGAAGATCGCACTCGCTTTTCCAGGGGCAAAATTCAAGCTAGCAGCAATAAATTTTATCCGGCTATATAATAATTCGGATATTTACAATAATGTGTACGTTTGCATCTTTAAAAAAAAATTTACAGCGGGGTTCCTTATTCATATATTTATGAGAATCAGGATTTTTATTTAAAAGTTAATACTTGTTTGACGAAGGGGAAAGTACTCTATCGTTGAATATTTACTAAAATAGATTACCATGTGCCGAATCCATGGATTTGAAATGAGCATAGATTGTTAAAATTGATTAATTCATACAATTTTCATAAATCTGATCCTTCTGAGGTGTTACTTATAAAGATATTAGTTACTAATTGCAACCTCACTCAAAACTCAAATGCTTGGATATTATAGAAGTATGTATATGTCCGCTCAGGGAGTCAACCATCACCTACCGTCAATCTGCACTTGGACTTGAGACGGGGGCGTCAAAGCGAGACACTGTGGTTGCGGCTCATTTGCTTTGCACTTATGGGTGCCCCGCCGAGGCTACCCCCGTCAAAGGACAAACCAATGACCCTCCCATACCTTCAACATCATAACAGACCACGGGCAAGGGTGCATCATAAGAAAATCCCATAGCCCGAAAACTCCCACGGATATGCTTGAACCTGCGGCGACAAGCCGATTCGGGACACTGTGGTTGCGGCTCATGTGCTTTGCACTTATGAGTGTTCCGATGAGGTAACATGCCGCTGCAGGACAGGCAGTCCCCATGGGAAGGGTATTCTTCACAATAACCGCGCCACCCGTTAACTTGGTTTTGAACAAGTTACCCTAAGAGCCGGACCGTGCCTTTGTGGGGGGACCCCCCTCACAAGCCCGGCCCGCCCTGTGCACAGAATGGGAAGCCAAAATATGTGACGGATGGCGGGGTCATATTAGCACAAGCACAATGTGAACTAATGACTTTTGTTTGTATTACAGGTACAGGTGGGACCCCGGGGGACAAGAAACTGGACACAACTACACTGATCCGAGCGCACACATGGGGTCCCAAAGCACTAATCCGACTTTTCTATTTCAGGAACGAGAGGAGGCTCGACGGAGCCCGTCAGGACAACATCCTGAGGGCACCTGGGAGAAAGCCCGTACTGGGCTCCCCCCTAGGTACCAACAGAAGGAAGTCCCCTGAAGTAGGCAAAGCGAAGGCATAAATACTGCCAGAACAGAGCATACAAACGGGGACAGGTCACACGCTAAATATCTTTATAGGCGGGGCAACGGCAATATCCACCATTTGCTAGGTATTTGGAAATAGGAAGTCCCTTAAAAATGCCTTTTGGAAGACCATTCAAAAATAAAAATTAGCGGGATTGCAAAACGGCTGATTAGCCTCATCACTGCCTTTCCCAAACAAACACATACCTCCAAACACATCACGAAGACACACCTGTCCAATTTTGAACCCCACTTGCATAGGCAGGTCTCCGTGATGAGAGCACGGGTACTAGGACTTTTTGCAATAGCCGGAATTGGCTGGTCTATTAGTCACCCATCCTGGCTCACTTTAGATGCCTGTTCAAAATTCAAAAATTTCATGCGTTATCACCCTTTAACAAGCATCGTGACCGAAGGCGTTTTCTTTGCCATGTCAGGGGTGGAGGCAGAGAATAATGGAAGCCAGAACTGATAATGTATGTTAGCTTTTTTCCTCGGCCAGACATTCGAAAACAGGGCTGTGCTCTGACACATTTGGCAGTCGAAATTGGCAACACGTCATCACATACTAGAGCCCGTCTTTGGTCTGATTCCTGCACCCAAAATTCTAAAATCGCTATAGAACTGTGTTTCTTAGGACAAACGCTGTACCTTGGGTGCGATTTGTGCCTTCCTCCGATTAAGAGTTCAGTATATTCCCATTGGTCAGCTGACACCTGTCGAATTGACAAGTGCCAGCACACTGGAGGCCCTGGGAAGAGCAGTTCATAAACTAATCCCATTTAGCGAGATGGGGGTAGCCCCTATGTGCTTTTAGCGCCCGGTTACCTTACAAAATCTATCAAGTCAAGTCAAGTGATTGCGCGATGGTCTCCCTGTTCGAGGGCATGGATTCGTTCCCTGGGACCTTACCAGCTGACCGTGCGGGAAACTGGTAAACAACAACCAGTGCCTCTATTCCCATTGTTACTCTGATGAACATTACTTACTCATACCCACAACCATAGAAACGCACCTGTGGTCACAATGACAGCTGTCGTATTCATATGTCCGTCTGTCATCATAAGTTAGACTTGGGCATGATGGCTTTCATCCAACAGAATCACAACGCAAAAAAAAACTAGTCGTCTGTCAGTTCGTCCGTCCGTCTCTCTTCAGCCAGCAAAACCTTGCTGAGCTAGTGTCGCGACTGTCTTAACCAGCCTACTACATATTTCTTCAAGTTCTACATGTAACGATTTGGCAAATGGAGTGGCTGAATCCAAACCATTTTGTACTTACATGTATTTCCATGTATTAGGTCTACGCCAAAGTTTTATCTTCTTCTTGTTTTATTACAGTTAGACCGCGTACAGCGTACCCAGGTTTACTTAACGACATTATTTATTTATTTATTTATTTATTCACTTATTATTAAAGTGTACAGAATCTAGAAAAAAATGTTTTTGATGCATTAGATTTGTACATTTTACCGCCGAAAAATACAACAACAAAAATTGTAAGATGAAAAGTCGTGATGATATTTTTCTGACTGTTGCTTAAAATATACATTTTGGGTACACGTAGAAGCGCCTTTTCGATGCGGTTCTAACGAGTACCCACAATCTATATTTTGGAGTAGAAATGAGAAAAATAATGTTTACTCCTGTAAATCCCAGTTTTACTCTATAAAAGTGGGGATCAAGTGTGTGTGTGTGGGGGGGGGGGGGGGGGGTCAGAATTATAAAGATGCGTTTAATGGATGGATGCGCTTGGTGTGTGAGTGCGTTTTTAGTTTTACGTCTCACCAACAGCTAAGGTCATACGGAGATGGGACCTGGGTTTAAAGACTGATCCGAAATTCTGGAGAAGCCCGGGGTCGATCCTGCGATCCCTGGTTACTAAGGCGAGTAGCATAACCACAACACCAAAGAGGCTTCCAGCGCTTGATATGTTACATTGTAGCAGGTGCGGGTTTTCCACCTGCACTCCGGTATGAAAGTATTTGCTTCGCGTTGTGTTTTGTCAAAAAGGTGGAAACCATTGCGTTTTGTCACTTGAAGCCAAAAATCTAGTATGAAAAGTCAGATAGTTTTCTATTTTCTTATAAATTAATGAATGCATTTAACACAAACAGTTACGAACATCTATATAAACATGTGACAAAATAAACAGGGAATCAGACCCCCGGCCCTCGGGGCTTGAAGAAAAAGATGGGCTGCATGAACTGAAACCGACCCGCACACCAGTACTGGTAAACCGCTTAGAGGATCTAAGTCTACCGAGCCAAAGCGGTGCTTACAAACCCTATTGGTTTCATTGGGCGACAGGGCTTTGATATGTCATTTCATCTCAGTGTCGGGTAAAAGTCCCACAAAAGTGGAAGCAAAGTCTCCAAAATGACCTATATTGTGTTGACGGTGACGTTAAAACATCAAATCAAACAACAGAACCAAAATGCCTAGTTTTAGAAATTCCGTTGGATATGCCCTAAATCAGAAATAAATGTTAGAGGGAACGTAAGTCGTAGTTCATCTGAAAGCATTTTCACGAAAGAGAGTTGTAGCTATGTTTGCTTTCAAGTGATCATAAAGGAGCAGTCTCACAAAGGTCTACACGATTAGGACAGGAGCCTATCTGTGCCATACAAAATTAGTATAAGTATTTACAACAAATTTATATTTTAGAGGTGCAATGGCCTGAACACATTTGCGATATATTTAGATAAAACTTGGACACAAAACAAACCAAGCAAAGCTGATTCCTGGTCTGACATATAAAATAAAAATTATGTGTAAAATATTTTATCGGGAAGGGTGTAGTGTCCCCAAATCGTCCGTTTTATGCCAAAAATATAGTTCTCTCATTTCTTTCACTCCTCCGTGTCACCAATACGCTTGCAGATTTTTTTGGGTATCTGCCGAATACAGGCGGACGTTTACGGGAACGGTACGAAAGAACGATTACAGCGCCACTGAACGAGAATAATGGGAACTAGAAGAAGCAGAATCGGAATTTCAAGTTGCAAAATAGGACGAGAAACAGAAAGAAAACTACACAAATTCCAAAATCAGACTACAAAAACGAATATCATAATGCAGTGTTGCACAAATGTAACTGAATAAAGCATAACACAATATCAAAATTGCATAATTGAGTTTTTACCTAAATACTGTTCCATAATTTACGTCCCTTTGATTGCTGAAAATGTAGATTTTTGACCTTGTCATCACCATAGCCCCTTCAGTTTTGATTTGATCTTTCTGAATCTTATATGTAAAGTGGCTGGGGATTAAATCTCGGATGAGTTCGAAAACCTGCCAAGTTAGCCCATTTATCATAGAGTTATGTCCCTTTGATGGCTGAAAATGTCGATTTTGATCTTGTCATCACAGTAACCCCTTCAGTTTTGATCTGATCTTTCTGAAACCTATATGTAAGTTGGCTGGGGATAAAACCTCGGATGAGTTCGAAAACCAGTCAAGTCTGCTTATTTATCGTAGAGTATCGCTTGAAATGTGGAATGCCTAACTTTTCCACATCGCTATTTGGTGATTCAGCAACTTTAGATACTCATAATAGATTTGATCCATTATCATCCCTGTCCGAGCCTGATAGTCCGATACCAGACAATATTGGCCCACCTACTGCAGCTTCTTCGCCCATTGTGCAGCAACCAAGAGGAGCTAAACCGAGGACCAAAAAAGCGGTCCTCAACCACCCCCTCAGAATCTTGATTATGAATTGTCAGTCAATTAAGAATAAAAGGGCTGAAATTTACACAATTATCGACTCGGCTAAACCAGACATCATTTTGGGGAATGAGTCTTGGTTAACCCCAGATATCAAAAACTCGGAAATTTTCCCAGATTCATTTGAGGCCATCCGGAAAGACAGAGTTGGAGATGCCCATGGTGGTGTCTTCGTGGCATTTAAAAGAGACCTGCTCTGCACAGAAACTCCGGAGTTGGACACCGACTGTGAAATAGTTTGGTGTAGGTTGAACATTATTGGGTGTAGGACTCTGTACCTTGGATCTTTTTATCGTCCACCAGATCAGATTGACCCAGCTTATCTTGAGGCTTTCAATACATCCTTGGCTAGGATAATGTCAAATGGAAATGCCCACATATTGGTAGGAGGGGACTTCAATTGTGGTGATATTGAATGGAGCAACCAGCAGGTACCCCATGGGGTGTCTAAAAGGCAAACACAACAACAGCTTTTGGATATAGTAAAAGAACATTGCCTCTCTCAAGTCGTAAATATACCCACCCGGCAAGAAAAAACCCTAGATTTGCTATTTACAAATTCTCCATCCCCAGTTAGTCGTGTCAAAGGGATGCCCCCGGTCGGCAAGGCCGATCATGATATAGTTTACATTGAGTATGACATAAAAGCAAAGCGAATCCGACAGGTCCCGCGTAAAATATATTTATATAAGCGTGCGGATATGGATGGTCTGCGAGACCATATGGCGCGATTTAAGGATTCCTTCCTTTCCTCTGACCTCTCTCGCATGTCAGTAAATGACTTGTGGGTCAGTTTTAAGACCGAACTTACGACGGCCATGGAAAGGTACATACCAATAAAAATGACCAAATCAAAGCATAGTGTACCATGGATCGATAACACGATCAAACACCTAATCAGAAGACGTGACAGAATGTACTTTCGTGCTCGTAAGTCTAGCAATCCCGACGTGAAGAACCATTACAAAAGGTTCAGAGCTCATGTACAAAAGGTAATTAGAGATGCATATTGGAAGCATGTTTCCAGCATCTTTACCTTTGACGATGAAAATATTGATCCCGAGGGCCCCCAGAAGAATGGAAAAGTTAAGAAATTTTGGTCATTTGTAAAGTCCCGGAAAAAAGAATCATTTGGGATCACTTCACTTAGGGAAAATGGAATTTTGAAAACTGAATCGCGCGAAAAGGCAAATATATGTAATAAGCAGTTTCAATCGGCGTTTACACGTGAAGCTGACGGTGAGCTACCATCAAAAGGTACAAGTCCGTTCCCCTCTATGGGGGACATAACAGTTGACCCCAAAGGGGTCGCAAAACTGTTGGACAAGCTGAACACACATAAGGCATCTGGGCCTGACGGTCTGCATGCCAGGGTGCTTAAGGAATGTAGTGCTGAAATATCTCCCCTGCTGGCCTTTATTTTCAATGAATCACTTGCTCGGGGCACTGTACCAGATGACTGGCGACAAGCAAACGTAAGCCCGGTCTTTAAGAAAGGAGAAAAATATGATGCTGCGAATTACAGACCGGTGTCGCTCACATGCATCTGTTGCAAAACCCTGGAGCATATATTAGTTAGCAACATTAACAAGCACCTAGCCTCTGAAAGCATTCTTGCTGACTGCCAGCATGGTTTCCGAAGTCGAAGGTCTTGTGAAACTCAATTAGTTCCGTTCTACCATGACATAGTGAGCAATCTGGATGGGGCCATTAATCGTGGCCACAAACAGACTGACCTGATTATCATGGATTTTGCCAAGGCCTTCGACAAGGTACCTCACAGGAGGCTATTGAACAAACTAGATCATTATGGGATTAGAGGATCCACACTTAAGTGGGTTAGCTCATGGCTCTCTGGACGCACTCAACAAGTTGTACTTGACGGCCAAGCGTCGGATCCAGTCCCTGTTTTGTCCGGTGTCCCACAAGGTTCGGTACTTGGACCGGTCCTTTTCTTGATATTTATTAATGATCTTCCTGATAATATCAGGTCATCTGTTCGCTTGTTTGCTGATGATTGTGTTTTGTATAGGAACATATATACTACTTCTGACTGTCTTATCTTACAAGATGACCTGGATAGCCTAGCACGTTGGGAGGCCGATTGGCAAATGAAGTTCAATGTGGCCAAATGTCATTCAATGAGGGTGTCACGGCACCCTCCAGACAAGCAGATTAAATTCAACTACTCACTACATCAGCATACTTTGGAACATGTCCAATCCGCAAAATATCTTGGTATCACCATTACTGATAATCTTGATTGGGGTCAACATATTTCTGAGATTACCTCCAAAGCAACTAGGACATTAGGGTTTCTTAGACGCAATTTGGCTTTTGCACCTAGGCAGACAAAGGATGTTGCATACAAAACCTTGGTTAGACCTCAATTAGAGTATGCATCACCTGTTTGGCATCCCCATGTTAAAACTCAGGTTCAACAGGTTGAGAAGGTTCAGAGGACGGCTGCCCGATGGACCTGCAGGCGATGGCGGAACAGAAGCAGTATTGGTGAAATGCTCGATGAGCTGGAGTGGCCATCCTTGGAGGCCCGTCGCGAGCAGTCCTCTTTAACCTTCTTTTATAAGATACACTCTGACACAGTGTCTCTTAATAAAGATAAATACTTGACCCCTGTGACTACTTCAACTCAAACAAGGGCATCAAAACTAAACAACAGTCAATATCGTAGGTACCAGGCCTACAGTGATGCCCTGAAGAATTCTTTCTTCCCTAGAACTATTCCTCAGTGGAATAGTCTTCCCTCCTCTGTGGTAAATGCCAAAACTGCAGAGGAGTTCAAAGCCCGCATGGTGTAGATTGGGATCCAGAGGTGTGCGTTTTAGTACACCTCTGAAAGCAGATTGTAAATAGTTTTAAGAACTCATCCAGTGGATGTGTTTTTTTTTTTTTTTTTTTGCTAAATTCTAAATTTAGCGCACCACCCAACTGAGGTAATGGCCAAGTTTGACTGACTCAGTATATGAAGATAGATAGATAGATAGATAGAGTAATGTTCCTTTGATTGCTGAAAATGCCGATTTTTGTCCTTGTCATCATCGTAGCCCTTTGCGTTTTGATCAGATCTTACTGAAACTTATATGTAAAGTGGCTGGGGATAAAATTTCATATGAGTTTGAAAACCAGCCAAGTCGGCCCATTTATCATAGAGTTACGTCCCTTTGATTGCTGAAAATGCCGATTTTTGACCTTGTCATCACCGTAGCCCTTTTAGTTTTGATCGGATCTTTCTGAAACTTATATGTAAGGTGGCTTGGGATAAAACCTCGGATGAGTTCGAATACCGGCAAATTTGGCCCATTTTACTTAAAGTAAAATTCCTTTGATTGCTGAAAATGTCGATTTTTGACCTTGTCATCACCGTAGGCCCTTCAGTTTTGATCGGATCTTTCTGAAACTTATACAGAAGGTGGCTTTGGATAAAACCTCGGATAAGTTTGAAAACCGGCCAAGTCGCCCCATTTATCTTAGAGTTATGTCCCTTTGATGGCTGAAAATGCCGATTTTTGACCTTGTCATTACCGTACCCCCTTCAGTTTTGATGGGATCTTTCTGAAACTTATATGTAAGGTGGCTGGGGATAAAACCTCAGATGAGTTCGAATACCGACCAAGTTGGCCCATTTATCATCGATTTATGTCCCTTTGATTGCTTAAAGTGTCTATTTTTGACCTAGTCATCACCAAAGCCCCTTCAGTTTTGATCGGATCTTTCTGAAACTTATACGTAAGGTGGCTGTGGATAAAATCTCGGAAGGGTTCAAAAACCGGCCAAGTGAGCCCATTTATCACAGAGTAACGTCCCTTTGATGGCTGAAAATGCCGATTTTTGACATTGTCATCACCGCAGCCCTTTCAGTTTTGACCAGATTTTTCTGAAACTTATATGTAAGGTGGCTGGGGATAAAACCTAGGATGAGTTCGAAAACTGGCCAAGTGGGCCAATTTATCTTAGAGCAACATCCCTTTGATTGCTGAAAATGCCAAAGTTGTACCTTGTCATCACCGTAGCCCCTTCAGTTTTGATAAGATCTTTCTGAAACTTATATGTAAGGTGGCTGGGAATAAAACCTCAGATGAGGTGGAATACCGGCCAAGTCGGCACATTTATCATACAGTTACATGCCTTTGATTGCTGAAAATGCCTATTTTCGACCTTGTCATCACTTTTGATCAGATCTTCATGAAACTTACAAACAAGTAAGTCAGGCAGAAAAAGCTTGGAGGAGTTTGAAAACTTATGAGGTTTGCTTATATATCACAGAGTAACATCCCTTTGATATCAGCAGTTGATTGTTTATTTTTGAACTTGTCATCACCATAGCCACTTAGTTTAGATCGGATCTTCTTAGCAAGTCAGGAATAAAAGCTTGAATGAGTTTGAAAACCGGTGAGGTCAGCCTGTTTATCATAATGTTACATTCTACTTGATTTGCAGAAAATGCTTACCCTGTCTTCACCATGTCCTCCCATAAATAAAAATCAAAAATGAGTTCCTTTAAGAGCAATGAAAACATTCATAAGAAAGAAGATGGGTCATACTACGTAGTTTCGGCTAATAAAGCCTCATCAGTGACACTGTAATGATCCGGCAAAGAAAGCCAGAGGAAACATACTGCAATTTTGCGAATTTCGAATAGGCAGTCGATACAAAGACTGATATAAATCAAAATGGGGTCCAAATAATTAAAAACCTGTCTAGAATATGATATGAGTCTAACCAATAATTGATTTCTGATTTCTCAGAATAAAGCCTTCAGTAAAGGTTGGCACTTCCTGAAACTTTGAATCTGTTAGCTCAGGTGAGCGATACAGGACCGGCTTGGTCCTCTTGTTTTTGTGTGTCTGTTTTGTTCACGAAAACACGTCTATATAATTTTGACCCCCTTGGACTGAACTTTTATACAGTAAAACTAGGGTTTACATGAGTAGTCCTCATTTTTTTCTTATTTCTGCTCTTAAATATAGATTGTGAGTACTCGTTTGAACCGCCTTATTGAGGCGGTTCTTACGGATACCCACAATCTATATTTTAGGACAGATCGATGAGGCGGTTCTAACGAGTACCCACAATATATATTTGGAGCAAAAATAAGAAAACAAAATCACAATTTTTCATCAAATATATTACCATATGTGCTATATTCATGAAAACATGCCTATGTAATTTCGTCCCACTTGAACCCCACTTTTATTCTTAAGGAGGTCAACCTTATTTTTCTTATTTCTGCTCTAAAATATGATGCGGCGGTTCTAACCTGTACCCGCAATCTATATTTTGAGCAGAAATAAGAAAAATATCACCGTTTTTCATTTTTCCGCAGATAAAATTAACGATGTATTTTGTACAGGCGTGTTTTCGTAATGAATGGCGGGCGCCTATAAGTCCGCCGGTGGGCGTCTCTTGCCTGATGCCTCCAGTTGACCTGTCTCTTGAGCTACGTCGGTCGGTGTGTGCTCGGAGGGGGATGTGCTGTGTTTGCCGGGTCTTGTCAATCATCCGTTTCGGTTTCAGAACTTTAGAGTTGAGACACACTAATGAAGATTTAATATCAGAAAGGTCTCTGTGTCACTAAATTTGGTATAGTTACATCTTAATTTTAAAGTAATCAACAGACAACAAAGCTGACGACAGTTGTTGTGATTGAAGTCTTAAGGCTAAAAGGAAAAAAATCTTTTGAGCAAAAAGCACAAAGAAAATGTACCTGACACCCTCCAAATATGTTTTTAAGCATTTGTCTTAATTTAAGATGGTCTGAATAGCGGAGTTTCACTGTATACACAAATTCTAAAGTTTAGTTCGGTAGCAAACCATGGGCTTTTCCATCCTTTTTATCGCTGGGAACCCATAAAAAACAAACAGTTACACGCATATGTCTATACTTGTAGATTCTGAAGACAACAGAAAGGCTGTCGAAAGGGCCGTCCATGGGCCCAAAACTCCGCCCAAGAATGTGGGGGACGATCAGGTAACACAACAGGTTTTATTTACATTTTTAGCTAACCTGACCAAAGGTCATTTATATCATCATGACATTATCTCGGTTCATGTTAAATGCGGATCATGTCGGGTCAGAAAGTAGGTCAGTAGATCAAATCATAGACAAACATTGTGAACACACTAGATGCCATAGTTTTTGTCCGATAATCATCAAAATTACTTAAAATGATCTTCTTGGCAATATCTCGGTCAAAATTGAATATGGGTCGTGTCGGGTCAAAAAGTTGGTCAGTTGGTCAAATCAGAGAAAAATCTTGTGAACACACTAGAGGCCATAGTTTTGGTCCGATCATCATCAAATTTCCTCAGAATGATTTTCCTGACAATATCTCGGTCAAGTTCGAACCTGGGTCATGTCGGATCAAAAAGTAGGTCACAGTTTTAAACCGATCACCATCAAACTTGCTCAGAATAATCACATTGACAATCTTTCAGTAAGGAACGAATATGGGTCGTGTTTGGTCCAACAATAGGTCAGTAGGTCAATCATAGAAAAACCGTCTGAACACATCAGAGGTCAGAGTTTTGGTCCGATCACCATTAAACTTGCTCAGAATTATCAACTTGACAATATCTGGGTCAAGTTCGAATACGAGTCATGTCGGGTAAAAAAGTAGGTCAGCAGGTCAAATCAGAGAAAAACGTTTTTACACAACAGAGACCACAGCTTTGGTCCGATAATAACCAAACTTGTTCAGAATGATCATCTTGACTATATTACGGTTAAGTTCGAATGTGGGTCATGTCAGGTCAAAAAGTAGGCCAGTAGGTCAAATCATATAAAAACCTTGTGAACACACCACAATAAGGATTAGCTGCGCAATAAAAAAAACAGCCATGAAAAAAAACTCGATGATGGAATGTACCTTCTTTGGCTTCCGAATTACAAAAGAATCATTACGATAGCATAGATAGCATATCCGTGTGACATACTCGTAGTGCATTTTTTCATATCTCCAAAATGGTTCTCTGATGAAAATATGTGATAGTTTTCTTATCTATTCTCCAAACATAGGTTGTGGGTGCTCGTTAGAACTGCCCCAGTATAGAACCTCCTCACCGAGATGGTACTTACGAGTACCAACAACCTATGTCATGGAGCAGAGACAAGAAAAATAGTACCCCTGTTAATACCAGATTTCTGAATATAAATAAAAATCAAAAATGAGTTCCTTTAAGAGCAATGAAAACATTCATAAGAAAGAAGATGGGTCATACTACGTAGTTTCGGCTAATAAAGCCTCATCCGTGACCCTGTAATGATCCTGCAACGAAAGCCAGAGGACACATACTGCAATTTTGCGAATTTCGAATAAGCAGTCCATTCAAAGACTGATATAAATCAAAATGGGGTCCAAATAATTAAAATTCTGTCTAGAATATGAGTTTAAACCAATAATTGCACGACCCGCAGAAAAAGCGAACGACTGAATTCGGTTGATTTCTAAGAGTGCCCTAAAATCACCGTGTCATTCTGTCAGTCTGTCTGTCCGTCCGTAACCCGTTTGTGAAAATTGGTGATAGTGACTTAACCGCTTGGAATATTTAAACAATTTTTGGCATACTGATAGATATCAATGAGATCTAACCAATGAACTTGCAAAATATTACATTCCATTTAGTATAGCCTCGCCGAGGCGAAAAATGTGGAAATTTTCGAACTGCTTCTCCTCGGAAACCATTGGGCCGATTGAAATCAAATTTCATATGGAGCCTCTATGGGATGGGGGAAACCAAAATTTGCTCATGGGGTCCAGGCCACATGACCAAAATGGCCGCCAAGCCATATATGGTCTGTCTGTCTGTCCGTAACTCGTTTGTGAAAGTTGGTGATAGTGACTTAACCGCTTGGAATATTTAAACAATTTTTGGCATACTGATAGATATCAATAAGATCTAACCAATGAACCTGCGAAATATTACATTCCATTTAGTATAGCCTCGCCGAGGCGAAAAATGTGAAAATTTTCGAACCGCTTCTCCTCGGAAACCGTTGGGCCGATTGAAGTCAAATTTCATATGGAGCCTCTATGGGATGGGGGAAACCAAAATTTGCTCATGGGGTCCAGGTCACATGACCAAAATGGCCGCCAAGCCATATGTGGTAAAAAACCTTCAAAAATAGTCTTCTCCAGAACCACTGGGCAGATTTCCACGAAACTTGATAAATAGCATCTGGGACGTAGGCCCATCATAAATTGCTAAACTGGTGACCCTGGGTTGACCTTGACCTTCTTTGTGCCTAGGTCAAACTTTGACACATATGGTTTTGTATTGGAAAAGTGAGAATGCATTTTATCCTGCAAACGATTCAGAATACAGTACTAAAGTATAAGATATATTAGGATAAGGCGCATTTATTGGGGGAACCGTTTTAGGTCCAGGTCACATGACCAAAATGGCCGCCATACCCATATATGGTAACACTCATACAGCTAGAAGCATCCGGCGGGTCGTGCACTTCAGCTGAAGCACTGGTTTATTTCTGATTTCTCAGAATATTCACGCTGATCTCAAAGGACCAAAAGTAAAATATAAACTGCACTATGGTTGATGTACGGGGAGACGTTTTACGGCCGCCACACGGCACAACACCAGCTGCAGTGAAGGCAAATAAAAATCAAAAATGAGTTCCTTTAAGAGCAATGAAAACATTCATAAGAAAGAAGATGGGTCAGGTTTAGAGAAATGTTCATTTCTTGGACTTGTTAACATGCTCTGGTGAGCGACAGATCTTTCCATAATGAGTAGATATGCAGCTTGATCTTAGTTTTTAGGCTTCGTCCGTGACTGATTACAGGTTTAACCCCCCACCCCCAACCCCGGTAATTGTTAAGCCATTTAGTACCAGAAACCCCCCAAACGGGTACCCTGGCAAACAGTGCAGGCAGAGATCTGACGCCGCAGAACGCGGCGTCTAATCAAGGCCTACACTATTTGCAAAAGGTTGAGCCATTTTCCGAAGTAATTTTTAAGAATACACAACCTTACACCCCTAAATTTTGAAATGGACTCCTGCTGTATATAAGGAGGAAGATTCAATTTGGTACAAAAAGGGTAACAAGGTCTATCGGAACCAGAATTTTATGGTGACTTAGTACATAAATTCAGAAAAATATATAACCGCAATGACTTCCGCACCCAATTTCTTAAAATCATTCTTCGATATAAAAAGATTGGATACAACATAAATTGTATACGACAGACTGCATGCATGGTAGTTAACCCAATCACGGTTGACAAATTTGCTTCCCTCTTTAATTGCACGCCGGTGGGTCAGGCCTCAGATTCTATGAGGGTTCCAATGTAAAGGCTTATTGAGAATTAGAGAGATCTAATTCAAGGTAATGTTGGTTGGTGTCTGATGCTCTGTCTCTGGTCGAGACCATCGTGGTCTAAATGTTGGTTTTCTTTTGCTCCAGCATTTCATTGGTTTCCTGCTGTCGAGTCCTCACCGTTGTTTCATCTCTGTGGTTGTTTGATTATTTGTGTTCACGGAGATGTTGCACTGATGAGTTAGGAGGCCTTCATGCGGACTGAACAAATTATTTGTCTAAATCGCGACGGAAGTAAGGGTGAGGATTGTGGCCACGTAAAATTGATTTAAGCCCCCCCCCCCCCCCAGACGAATTCGTTTCCGCTGACCGTTCCAAGGCGGTTCTTCTGTCGCGGTTTATTTTTGTTATGGTTTGTCTTCGGTGTTTGTGTCGCTTATGTTATTTTATTTTGGATAGCCTACTGGCCATTGTGTGGGAAAGTAACTGTACTTTTGGGCTTTCACCTGTTGGTGTTTCCATTAGGATCTGTTGTTTCATGTTTGTGTGTCTTTCCCTTTGGTGTCTCTTATGGGAGCTGTGGGTTGATTGTATCGATTCCTGATCATTGCCTCCACTTCTATTTAATGGTCGTTCCAAGGCGGTTTCATTTGTTTTATGTTGGGTGCTATTTAATTTTGTGATTTCATTTCAACATTTCTGTGTTCCTAAATTACTAGTTTAGTTCAGGTAAGGTAACTGAGTTGCCATCTGTTTTGGAAAGAACTGCTGACTCGGCTTTGTCGCCTGTGATTTTGTTCTTTGTTAAGATGTATTTGTCCATCTTTCCCGTTGATGTTAGCGATAAACTTTGAGTTCTGATTCGATCAGTAGCTGAAGTATCTTTATTCGTTTGATTTTGATTTGAGGTTTAACGTCCCCGTCAACAGTGTATAGGTCATTTTGGAGACGCATATCTTTATTCGTAGTAATGCCCAAGTCCATTTAGAAAACACGCCTATTCAAATATATTGAGAATTTTGCATCCAAAAATAAATGTATTCTGGTAAATAAAAATCCGATATTTGCATCATTTCTGCTCTTATCATATGTTGTTGGTACTCGTTAAAACCACCTCGATGAGGCGGTTCTAACGAGTACCCACAACCTGTGTTTTAGACCAGAAATAAGGAAAATAGTCTATACCCCTGTAAACCCACTTTTTTCTGTATAAAAGTAGTATTTGAGTGGGGGTCAAAATTTTACAGGCGTGTCTTCGTGATGCTGTGCCGCAAGATTTACTTTGTTCCATAGGCGGTACAAATAAGGCTCTATATTACATGCATAACAGAGAAATACTATGATTTCTACCAGACATAAACTTGGTATTTTCCTTTTTGCTAAAACGAAATATTTCCTCAAATCTCTTTGACCGGAACTACTTTATGTACAAGATACAAGATACCGCTTTTGCAGTGAAATGTTATATTCAAGTGCGGGAAAGTTTCAGTCACGTCGACATTATTCATGACGTCATTGCAATGGCGTCTGGGAAAATATCAACCGCCGTTCAGAATGCGTGACGTTTGTGTCGGATGCAACGCTGAAACAAAAGAAAACATGGATATGACCATTGAAAAGGATGTACGTTTTGCGTTATTTAATCTCACATTTTAGTTGTTTTATCACAAAAACACCTTGTTTCTTCTGTTTTTGTTCAAAACTGTAGAAAGTGCTTTCAAAATGGTGCCCATCCAGTTTTTCTTCTACCAAGCTTCTGTATCACTACGCTGTTTGAACCGTTAACATGAGCTGTAAACAGTCAACTGAACGGGAAATCAGATCAAACATTCACGATCCAAACTGTCCTAAAAGTCTTTGGAAATGCATGTAATTTACAGATTATTCATTTCTCCTTTTTGAAATATGGGATTTATGAACCTCGGGAGGTAAAACAATCTGTTAAAGAAACTCGTGCTTCGCACTCGCTGCTTTATCGGTTTGTTTTACCTCCCTCGGTTTATAAATCCCATATTTCAAATAGGAGAATGAATTATCTCTATTTCTTACATGAAGTTTTCAGTGAAATATAGAGATTTCTCAGTGAAATCGAAATCGATATACAGTGACTTGTATCAATTTCAATTTTCACTGTTTGGGACTACTTTTTTCATCAAAACTAATTATGTGGTCAGTTTTTCCATTGTCAGATTACTGAAAACTAATGAACTGTGTTAGAATTGACGCTTAGCCCGTTCACACGTCACGAGGACGTTAATGACGCCAGTTTTGACTTCGACACTGACGTCAGGTATTTTGTCACGCGACGTTTTATCAGTCCACAACTTGGGAAACTACTCTCTCAATTTTTTCAGTAACCATTCATATTAATGCCATCCCAGGCTATTTTTCAGGTGCAAACATTTAGGTTAAACCCAATATTACACTCTATAAACACGTTGGACACCACTAAATTGACACAAAACGAACAGGAACAAAGCTAGTTTTCTCCGAGGGTGAGTGACGCGAAAAGTGGAGCTAAATATTTCCGTTTTGAAGTATGTAAGAAACAGAACAATCGATTTTTCAGTGTAAGATCAAATTTTATTTCACTCATGAACACCAAAATTGGTATTTTTCACTCGTGGCTACGCCACTCGTGAAAATACTGGTTTTGGTGTTCATTAGATTGAATAAAATGCGATCTTACACTGAAAAAATCAAATATCCTCTATTTATACCGTCAAATATAGCGATAAAACTGTATAAATAGTCAATTGATATCAAACAAATCCTTAGCTCAATATGGAGATATTCAAGAATATTGAATTTGTTACTCCGAAAAACAAATGGTGGAGATCTTATTGGAAATCGGAACACCTGGTATGTATTTCCGCCATTTTTCAAGGGGAGACAACTTTTGGGACTTCCTGATTGTTTTTCTATAAGCACTGTCCCGCAGAAAAAGGGGTCAGTTCTTAAAGGAAAGAATTTGCTCCTCAGGGGTCAATTCTTAAAGGAAAGACAACATACATTTGCGAAGTTGCACACTCCGAAGTTGTATCCATTCCCCTTAAATACCTAACCTTTGAAAGTCTTCATTGGTTTGCGCCTTTAAGCTGCTAATCATGGGTCAACGACATTGTGTCAAAATTGACTTCAAACATTCAGTTAGTAGTCAAAATGATTTCCATTGACTATGAAGCATTTAAGTGACCAAGACACGATAATATATTTTGGCATATCAATCAGTTACTAGTCCGTGTAAATTTGTCCCGAGATTTATCATTATTAACCCATATATGATAAGTACCAAAATCGCTTGACGGGGCTCATATCATAATAAGCCTCACCCAGGTGAGCGAATTCTGGTCCACTTGGGCCTCTAGTTAACATAAAGCTTTCCTTAAAACACCATTTCTAGTTCCATTATGAGTCTTTTTGTTTTGTTTGATTTAAGGTTTAACATCCCCGTCAACACTATTTAGGTCATTTTGGAGACGTTGCTTCCAATTTTGTGGGACATTTACCCGACACTGTGATGCGATGACATCTCAGTTCTTTGCCGCCAAATGAAACCAACAGGGTTATATACATGTACGGTCCGACTCGGAAATCTTTGCCTAGTCAGGCTTAGACCTTCTCAGCAGTTTACCAGTTCTCATGTGCGGTCGGTTTCAGTTCTGTGTGTAAGCACCACGCAGCCCAATCTATTTCTCAAAGCCCTGATGAGCGGGGGAAAAACGTTATAAATCTATGGGAGTTTTATGTTGCCATTGCAACCGACCAGCTTAAAAATCTTATGCAGCCATTTCCCTCACCTGATAATGATTCAAATGAGATCAAAATTTGCTGGTATATGAGAAGCGGAAATATGACAGACGTAACCGTTTTCCCTTGTTAACCCTTTTCGAACCTGAATTTCTGAAGTGAGACATTCCATGTTGGAATTTAGGCACGTTCATCCTCCTTACTAGATGTTTTATTCAATAATCATTGGCAGAATGGTAAGCATTGTAGATCCTGTACCAGTCGACATGGTCGAAATGCTTAACTCTTATCATGCTGTTCACGACAACCCCTATCTTTTGAAACAGTGTAGATCCAGATCATATGGCTTCTAAAGAAGCCATCTGATCAGGATCTACACTGTTTGACATTCTATTTATGATTTTGTATGAATAAATAACATCAAGTAATCTGATTGGTTCAAAGTCAGAAATGGGTGTGGCTAAACTGAATATTCAGCAAGAGAAGGGTAAAACGTCTCCATAGTATAGATTATATTTTCTTGTCCTTTGGAATCATTGATTCCATTGTGGAATTTTGAAAATATCTGAGGGTCACTGATGAGGCCTATTTGGCCGAAACTAGCTAGTCTGGCCCAGAAAACATGTACACTCCATATTTTTCACTTCTGTGGTGTATTCCTTGCTTCCAAAGGATAACCCTTTTATAAAACATATTTAAGATGTCATTCCGTTCTTTGACTACATCCTCATGTTTGTTTTCAGGACGTTAAATTCACGTTTTTGCATGATTCGTCTCTTAACTTCGGCCAAGATGTTGACCTCATACTGAAGGCAACCAATGTAAGCAAGAAGCACACCAGGAAAGTGAAAGCTGTGACCTTCACCTTTTACAGTATGAAATACACAGGGGGTATAGTTAATCAGATCAAGCCTGACAAGCCTGACAAACTCCAGCAAGAGAAGACCCTAAAACCGGGCCAGAGTAAGTGATACATTACAAGAGGAACTTCATATTTCGGCGAATTCCTAATTTTGATTTGACGTTTTCATGGTCGTAAGGCTTATCATGTGACCCGGTTTCATCTATTTTGCACACGATACCATGTCGTCGTTTTACAACATAATCAAATTCTCGTTCTTCGCTGGAAGTATTCTGTCATGACCAAATACAGTGTTCGATCTTGTTTTAATGCCGTGAGGTAGGAGAGCCCATATACTTTTATTCTTGTCTCTACATTCAAATATACATACCTAAGTCTGTCCGTACCGCTTTATAGCACTGCTCATATCTCAGCAACAGCTACAGTTTTTAACATTCTGTTTGCTTGGGATTTTAAGGCCCAATCTACACTATTTAGGTCAGTTCATCTAACCACGTTTGTCCTGGGCAGGCTTATACATAAGCTGTTAACCAGAACAGTGCATGTTCTTTCTCCAGAAGTTGACAACTGCACTCCTGTTGTCAGCGAAAGGGAGAGAAAGGCCGTAGTCGGGCCCCTGGGAGTCTAACTGTTGGTTTTATTTTGCTCCAGCAATTCTGTTGTTGTATGCTGTCGAGTCCTCAACCTTGTTTCATCTCTGTAGTTTTTTTATTTGTATGTTCTCGGAGATGTTACACTGATGAGTTAGGAAGCCTTCATGCGGACTAAACAAAATTAGTGTTTACCGCGACAGAGGTAAGGCGATGATTATGGCCATGTAAAATCGATTTAAGCCCCCCAGTGGAATTCTTTCCACTCATCGTTCCAAGGCGGTTCTTCTGTGGCGGTTTATTTATGCTGTAGTTTGTTACTTACTGTGTTATCACTTGTGTCTTTTTATTTTGGATGGTCATTTGGCCATTTTGTGGCAAAGTAATTGTCCTTACGGCCTTCCTTTGTTTAGGTTTCCATTACGGTCTGGTGGCTTCATGTTTGTGTTTCTTTCCCTTTGGTGTCTTTGATGGGTGGAGTAAGTTAATTGTATCGATTCCCGATCATTGTTTTACTTCTACTTTTCATGATCAATGTCTACGAAAGAATGTTTCCGACCCGGTAGGGATCGAACCATGACATGCTGATCACCAATCAGATGCGCATCCGATAGAGCTACCGGGACCGGTAGTTTTGAAAATAATTTTGAAACAATTTATAGACTGAATTTTGGCATAAAAGTCAGATAACACTGATCGGACTGTTAAAGGCAGAGTTACATGCCCTTATTTTACTAAGAAACTCCCCTTTGGGGTTTGTGACGGTTTTAAGCTCACCTGAGCACTTCCTGAGCACGAAGTGCGCATGGTGAGCTATTGTGATCGACCGGTGTCCGTCGAGCATCGTGTGTCGTGTGTCGTGCGACGTCAACAATTTGCTTTAAATGCTGAACCCTCCTAAATCCTTGAGCAATTTCAGTCAGACTTTACAGGAATGTTGCTTAGGTGACGATCTTCCATTATAGCTAAAGTCGTTCCGCTCCAATGAACAAGATAGCCATCATAGCTAAATATATAAAAATCCTTAAACGGCAACTCCTCCTACACCTTTGGATAATTTGATTAAAACTTCACAGGAATGTTGCCTAGGTGGCTCCCTACCAAAATAGCTAAAATAGTTCAGCCTCGATAAACAAGATGCCGGCCAAAAAATATTTAAACGACAACTCCTCCTGTACCCTTGGGCCAAATTAATTCACACTTCATAGAAATGTAGGTGACCCTCTACTAAAATAGCTAAAACAGTTCTGCTCCCATCATCAAAATGGCCACAAGAGCTAAAAATAGAATAAAAAAATGTCGTAAATTTGCTTCAAACGCGAACTCCTCCTAAACCCTTAGGCCAATTTGATTCAAACTTCACATCAATGTTGCCTAGCTGACATCCTACCAAAATAGCTAAAATCGTTCCATTCCGACAAAAAAGATGGCCACCAGAGCTAAAAATAAAAAAAAAATAAACGACAACTATTGCTGTACTCTTAGGCCAATTTCATTTAAACTTCATTTGAATGTTGCTTAGGTGACCCTGTAACAAAAAAGCTAAACAGGTTCTGCTCTGATGAGCAAATTGGCCGCCATAGTAGTTGGCCATCCAAACCACGAAAAAATACTTCTGATGGCAAAATTGAGTAGAGTATGGCATCCATGCTAATAGTGTTCTTTAGTGTGATGCAAAACTGATAGGGGTGGATGCCACTTCTGAAAATGCCCCTGAACCTCAGAATTAGGTCAAAGGTCAAATGAGTGCAAAAATACAATAAAATTTCATATGCTGGTATTTGTACCATCTCTTTATCTAAGCAGACCAAATAAAGTTAATTCAAACACCAGCAATGTACTAAGGACATATTGTTTATGCATCATATGTGAGAAAAGAAGTTGTATCATAGATTTGGCCAGGGTCAAAGGTCATTTAAGTACAACTTTTCTTTAAATATACATCAATATTTATTGTACAAAGGGTTATCTAGTATGGCAACTGAAACAAAGCCAAATGCGTTGCCATTTCCTTATCTAGGAAGCATAAAACCCACACATTATACAAACAGCATAATGGCCAACCTAATCTGCCTTAGGTCAAAGGTCATTTAAGTACATACTTGGCAAAATATGTTTATTTTGCAAAGTACGCTGTTTATTCACATGCCATCCATTATTATAAGTAACATTCCAAATCGTCTTCTGAGTTCTTACTAAACGTCACAATAATATATCAAGGATATAGTATATGATGAAGATATATCTATTAATAACACAAGTGGGTCATCATCAACGGTCGCGTGCAGCTACTGTAAAACACTTATATTTGGCGGTCATTTTATTTTGGTGCTATTTGCAGTCAAGGGAAAAAAACGCCAAAATAAAAATCCGCCAATAAAGCTAAAAGAATGCAAGAGAAGAAACTTTATTCTACACATCACAATTATAATGTGTCAATAGCTCATAGGCATCATCGGTAACAAAAGAAAGGTGTATTTACTTCTTTAGAAGCCGAAATAAAGAAAGACAATGTTCTAGTCATAAGACAGCTCAAAACGGCGGTTAGTCATGCGGTGAACACAAAAAATTAACTAATTACTACAGTTTTTGCATGACGCTGTTGATAATCAACTCCGATGTTTTTTTGTCATCTTACATGGCTTTGTAGATTCGACCGATTCTTTTTCTTCGGAAATCGAAAATCTGCCAAAATATAAATCTGCGAAAAGGTCTACAGATAAAAGCGCCAAAATTTGCTGCCGCTTAATGTAAGTGTTTAAGAGTCTTCACAGTTTGTATTTTACAAGATGCCACTTCATTTTAAGAGCCGTTTAGATCACTACAATGTAAAGGGTAACAGCTGATATGTATTTGCGATTGCGCCAACATGATTTAATGATTTTACTTCATCATTGACAAGTCTATGCAATGCAAACCAAAAAGGGATTTCTCCGATATCACAGATACGAGCTTTATTCCGCATAATCTGAAATGATAGACATAGTCAAATATAAATAACAAGCCATTTTAACTTCATATCTCGACTTCATATCTTGATGAGTAAGGAAGCCTTCATGCGGACTGAACAAAGTGTTTGTCTTAATCGCGACGGAAGTAAGGGCGAGGATTGTGACCACGTAAAATCGATTTAAGCCCCCACTTTCCACTGACCGTTCCCAGGCGGTTCTTCTGTGGCGGTTTATTTATGTTGTTGTTTGTTACTAACTATGTGTTTCGCTTGTTTCTTTTTATTTTGGATGGCCATATGGCCATTTTGTGGGAAAGTTACTGTCCTTATGGCCTTCCTTTGTTTAGGTTTCCATTATGGTCTGGTCGCTTCATGTTTGTGTTTTATTCCCTTCTGTGTCTTTGATGGGTGGAGTAAGTTAATTGTATCGATTCCTGATCTTTGTTTTACTTCTACTTTTCTAGATATTTAGGTGGTTTATTAAATATTAACAATACCTATTTCGATGGTTTGATCAGTCAGATTTACCCCCAGAACTTCAGTTTAATAAAGCAAATACTTCTGATACCGAGGCCCCGTTTTTAGATTTACATCTGTCTATTGTAGATGGGTTTGTTTCCTGGACAATTTATGATAAACGCGATGATTTTGACTTAGATATTGTAAATTTTCCTTTGTTGGATGGTGATGTTCCTCGTGCGGCATCCTATGGCGTTTATATTTCGCAATTAATTCGATTTGCCAGAGTTTCTAGTCATGTAACTGACTTCAACACGCGATATAAATTGTTAACAGCTAAACTTCTTAATCAGGGCTATCGGTATCATAAACCACGCAAAGCCTTTTCAAAATTTTGAAGACGTCATTCCGATTTAATTCCAAAATCTAATGTTGGACTTCAAAGGTCTATCGGAACCCGAAATTTATGGTGACTTAGTATATAAATTCAGAAATATATATATATAATTCAATGACTTCAGCACCCTATTTCGTGAAATAATTCTTCGATATAAAACATTTGGGTACAACATAAAGGTTATACGACCGACTACATGCATGGTAGTTAACCCAAGCACAGTTGACAACTTTGCTTCCCTCTTTAATTGCACGCCGGTGGGTCAGGCCTTAGATTCTACGACGGTCCCAGCGTAATGGCTTGCTGAGAATTAGAGAGAATTTAGTTTTATGTAATATTGGTTGGTGCCTAATGCTCTGTCTCTGGTCGGGCCCATCGGAGTTCAACTTTTGGTTTTCTTTTGCTCCAGCATTTTAGTGGTTTCTTGCTGTCCTCACCGTTGTTTCATCTCTGTGGTTGTTTTGATTTTTGTGATCTGTGAGATTTTGCACTGATGAGTTAGTAGACTTTCATGCGGACTGAACAAATGATTTGTCTAAATCGCGACGGAAGTAAGGGGCGAGGATTGCAGCTGCATAAAATCGATTTAAGACCGCCCCACCACCCAGCGGAATTCGCTTCACTGACCGTTCCAAGGCCGTTCTTCTGTCGCGGTTTATTTTTGTTATGGTTTGTCTTTGAATATGCGTATCGCTTATATTATTTTGTTTTGGATAGCCAATTGGCCATTTTGTGGAAAAGTAACTGTCCTTTTGTATTTCGGCTATTGATGTTTCCATTAGGTTCTAGTCATTTAATTTTTTTGTGTTTTTTTTCCCTTTGGTGCCCTTGATTGGAGCTGTGGGTTAATTGTATCGATTCCTGATCATTGCCTTCACTTCAATCAAATACACGTAACAAATGTATTTTTTGATAATAAATACTTTTCATGAACACACTTGTGTTAAATATAACAAATAGAATAGAAAACATCCATTTTTTTACGAGTTTTGTACTCAAATAATCCCTGACCTATAAGACTGACATTCTTAGAGGGTACATTTAAAATTATGTTCCATTGTTCACTGCACCTGGATAGTTTTGTGGTGATTTTAAGCAAGCATTTTCCCCAGATATAAGTTAAAAGAGAGTAATGAGTAGTTTCGTGTATATTTTGCACTCATTTGACCTTCGACCTTCTTCTTGGCCTCAGACGCATTTCCAGACATGGTACCTACCCCTATGATTGTGGACACACATCAAGGATTACATTTAGCATGGGTGCCATACTCTAGTCAATTTTGTCATCAAACGTAAAAATATCAAGCTTTTTTTGCACCTGCTTAGTCACGCACAAAGGATGTTTTTATGTGTTGTTAATTGGGTTATCTATTATTGCCAGTTATCCGAGATGCGACATTTTAATTAAGAGGATAAGGTTAAAGTATGATTTTTAATTGTCTTCCACAAAGGAAGTTTTAAAATCGGTCCTGCTCATAATAGAGTAACATTTTAGTTGAAAATATTTAATGCTTGAAAAACCATTTTATGTCGCCTTTTCTATTTTAGAAATGGCACAGTGTAGTATTCTGTCTATGATGTGATAAAAACCGGCCTGGCAACCCGGTTCAGTCAGCTGGTGGGTACTGACTAATAAAACCTGTTGTCGGACAGGCTAGCTCAACGGAAGTCGCGATTTGACTTACGGTAGTTGCGCAAAGGCAATGTTTCAGGCCCATAGCACAAACAAAGTAGAAGTAAAACAAAGATCAGGAATCGATAAAATTAACTTACTCCACCCATCAAAGACACCAAAGGGAAAGAAACACCAACATTAAGCGACCAGACCATAATGGAAACCTAAACAAAGGAAGGCCATAAGGACAGTTACTTTCCCACAAAATGGCCATATGGCCGTCCAAAATAAAAGAACACAAGTGATACACACAGTAAGTAACAAAGAAAGAATCCAGTGCTATATCAATATCGGGGATCATCAATGATTCAAGTCTGTAACATTAGTATCCCTTTTTTCCATTTAACCCATATCCATGTAAACAAGCAGATTTACTAATCAAATTCACGTTACAAATGTATTTTTTTAAATATTTTGATAACTAGAGAAAGTGACCAGTGGGTCACGTATACCCCCCGGCCAGAGCCACCCTCTGATTTATCTTTCGAGCTTGTATGAAGAAGTCAAGAAGCTATAAAAATTTATAAATGTGTTTGTAAAAGCTAAACCAAACATAAAATTTCTAAATGGACCAAGAGTGTGAGGGCATCAAAGTTACTGAAGGGGTTGGGGGCA
>OY757017.1:151009495-151349540 GCA_963580285.1 Lucinisca nassula
CTTCCTCCTTTGCTCCAACATGGAGCAATTTTTTACTTGTTAGACCTGTGTTGACTTATTGAGACCTTTCGCGAAAGAAGGTTCGTTACGTCCTTTTTGACAGACCAAAGTCTTCACGAACTTCATGCCGGCGAATACTTGTCACAATTTCAAGAAGAAAAACAGTTATCTTCTTAAAATATCGGTAAGTTATAGAAGTTACAGTTATATGTGACAGTTAGGCATGTCATGTACAGTTTTAAATGATGGGCAAAGCAGCGTGAGAGAAATTTAGGCGTGTTTATATGGTTACTAGATATAGATACGGGAGATAAATCGGCGGAAACCTCCTGCAAATATTAATAATTTTAATGGTTCATAGCAGCCCTACTTATTTGTTTGCTTGATTTGAGGTTTAACGCCCCCGTCAACACTGTATAGGTCATTTTGGAGACATTGTTTCCAATTCTATGGGACCTTTACCCGCCATTGAGATGAAATGACATCTCAAGCCCTGTGGTCCAATGAAACCAATAGGGTTTATAATCATGGACGGTCCAACTCACACCGCTTTGCCTGAGCAGGCTTAGATCGTCTAAGTGGTTTACCAGCACTCGTGTGCTCTACGTGGAATCAACATGCAGCCAATCAATTTCTTCAAGCCCTGATGGGCGGGGGCCGTGCAGCCCTACCTATGCAAACAGTGTAAATTCAGATTACACAGCACGTTATCTGATCAGGATCTACACTGTTTGGCTCTCTGTGAACCTGTAGGAGCATCAAGCAATCCACCCAGCTGAATATCAGAAATGAGTGTGGCTAATTAAACTTTTCAGCAGGAAAAGAAGTTTTATTTTGTTTGTTTTTAGGGGGGAGGTGTAGTGGGGCCTCAGGGATTGGCTTATCGGCTTAAGTCATAATGAGCTGACAAAATTTGAGCACCCAAGCAAAAATTGCCTGACCCTCTGTTGAGAAACTGACGACTGGAGCCAGGTCTGACTGAATCCGCAGCGGTGATTAGCACTCTTATCTTCATAATTATTAGGTGTTGAATAAGTGTATAAATCAACATTAAGATTTAAAAGCAGAAGAATGCAGGTACCTTAGGTTCGACATCATTGAATGGGATTGCCATATAAGACTGGCAACATTGTTTCAGCATTGGGTAATGCATTTACAATTAGTCAGTTGCTGAGTACATACTTGGGACTACCCAAATCGTCTAGACTGATGGATAAATGCTATGATAATATCAAAAGTCTCTCATTTTCCTTACATGATATGTCTGTTACGCCGCTAAGCAAGTTTTTTGCATTAATTTTGGGGATTTTGCTATAAATTGTAGGAGAAAAAATGAGAGAATTTATCATTTCAATTCTCTCTAAGTGAAAACCTGTACATTCAAAAAAAAAAAATAATGTTGACTCGTTTCATAGGACCCAGGGTTACAAATTGTGCAACAAGGAGATTCTGCAAGGTGATCACAATATAAGTCGTTATTTAGCTGACTTTTGGAGTTTCTTAATTGACGTAAGATTATATTATATTTTCTTTGTCCATATGCATAGTGTTTTGGTGGTTTACCTAATGATTTATTTAGTATCCTTTTAAATGAGTATAGCGAGGTTGCGTTAGAAAGCCCGGGAGGGAGTTCGTTCCAAAGGTCAATTGTTGAAATAAAATAACTATCTTGGAAAGCTTTAGTTCTTGGCGTGAGAGGTTTAAGTTTATTTGACCGCATGTTATAAGCAGACTGATGTAGGTTATAATTGACTAGGATATTATCTATGTATGTAGGGACTTCGTTATTTAGGACTTTGTAGACGAATATTAGTTTATGATGTTTCCTTCTTTCAGAAAGTGGACAAAGACCTAATTCATTATAAAGAATGTCGTGTGAGGTGCCCTGTCGAAGACCGGTTATTTTTCTACATGCGTCTAGCTGAATGCTTTCCAGTAGTTGGGAGTTTTGTTGCCTGATGTTGTTCCAGATGATATCGCCATACTCTAAGGTGGGTCTTATGTAAGTAATATAAAATCTAAAAAGAGGCTTTCTAACTAAATCATGTTTCAGCATTCTTAGTATGTTTAAGCGAGAAGCTGCTTTACCATATATTGATTGTACATGTTCGTCCCAAGAGGCATCCGAGGAAAAAGTGAGACCTAAATGTGTATGTTATTTTTCATCTTGTAGAACCGTATCATCCATTTTAATGTTTGGAAGATTAGTGTTTCTTTTCCGCGTGAAAGTCATGGTTGAGGTTTTTGTTGGATTTAAGATTATACACCAGTCCTTGGACCATTTTGCTATTTTGTAAACATCTTCATTCAAAAATTTCATTGAGTCACCATTCTCAATAACTGTAAAGAGAGGTGTATCATCAGCAAATAACCTTATGTTGCTACTGATGTTGCCAACTATGTCATTAATATATAGTAAAAACAGATGTGGTCCTAGTACAGAGCCTTGTTGGACACCAGCAGATGTGTCCAACCATGTAGAATAAAAAACCTTCATTTGATATTCGTTGCTTTCTTTAAAGAAGATAGCTTGTGAACCACTAAAAATATCACATATTCCGTATTTCTTCAGTTTGTATAAAAGACCCCTGTGCCAGACTTTATCAAATGCTTTGCTAACATCGCAAAGCATGAATTTAAGTTATTTTCCTTTATCCATATTCTCTAAAATAATGTGATAAATTTCCAGTAATTGGTTAACGGTAGAATCGTTTGGCTTAAAACCGGACGGCAATTTACTTAGGATATTATTTTCTTGGCGATAATTATATAAATATTTGAATATGATTTTTTTCTAATATTTTCCCTAGGCAGCTCGTAATAGAGATGGGCCGTTCCCTTTGAAGATAGCGTAAATGTTTGCCATTTTCCACTAGTTGGGTACCTGGCCAAGTTCAAGGGATCTATTGAAAAGCGAGGTAAAGGGTTCATAAATGTAGTTAGAAATAAGCTTTATGAATTTGGGCATTATATCGTCCGGACCGGCTGGTTTGGAAGTGTTTAGTTTGTGATGTTGATCTTTTAAATCTTCAACTGATACACGTATAGTTCTCAGGTTGAAATTTGGAGATATTGGTTCATCAGGTAGAGGAGCTCATTTTCAGTCCTGGAAATATCTGCAAAGTGCTTATTTAAAGTTTCTGCCTTGTCAAATGGACGTAAATTAATAATGTTGTCTTTGATCAGAGGAGGAGGTGGGTTTTGTTTATTTTTAAGCTTAGTTATGTCATTTACTATTCGATACCATCACTGCTGAGGCAGGTTGGGATCAGAAAGAGAGATTTGAAGCTTCTTTTGATAATCCTGATTTAGCTTGTCCGACTAAGTCAACCACTTCATTTCTTTTGTTTTTAAATTTTTGCCAGTGAAAGGATGAATAAGTTAACTTTGCCTTATGATACAATCTGTTCCTTTGTCTCATGTGTTTTCTGATAGTGGTTGTCAGCCAAGAATTATCGTTAGGTCGTACAGTAAATGTTTGTTTGTTTTTTTTTTTGTTTTTTTTTTTTTCAGAATATGATTTTCTGCAGTTTTATGTAGGATTTCTTCGAATTGTTCTGTTATTGTATTAATATTATCGTTACTTTGTATGAAGGACCAGTCTGTAGAGCTTATGTGATATTCAATAGAGGTGACACCAGCTTCTTCAAATCTCCAAACAGTTTCTTATAAGACTGGGCTTTATAAACTTTAGATGATATTTCAGCTGTAACTGTACAATGGTCACTATCGAATGGAGCTAAAATTTCAGAGTTTATTATTGTCGAAACATGATTGGACATGATCAAATCAATACATGTTTGTGTGTTTTCTGTAATTCTTGTTGCATTGTTAATAATGTGTTTGTGTGTTTTCTGCAATTCTTGTTGCATTGTTACTAATGTGCTGAAGGTTAAATTCGGGCATTATTCTATTCAGTTTTCCAATGCTGCCATATTTCAAAATATCATAATTGAAATCTCCAAGAAGCCCAAAATTCACTAGCACTGTTTGGGGTCTATAAAAAAGTCCTAATAAGGACTTATTTTTGAGGGAGTGAATCTCTATCCATATAGATTCAATATTGTTATTTTCTAAGTGTAATCTTCTGGAGAAAAAGATATTATTTTTTAGGTAAATTGCCAAACTACCTCCACTATTTGTGATCCGGTTTTTACGTATTGGTTCCATATAGCCATCGATTAGGATTTGGTTTGTTGGCATTGACGCATTAACTTTAGTTTCTGAAACACATATAATGTCATAATCTGATAGTTCTGCGCTGATATGTTCAGTTTTGTGCCGAACGCTGTTAATATTTGTATGTGCAATTTTTATAGAAGATAGACTAGCACTCTCATTATTGGTATTTGGTCTAGAATCACTATCAGTTCTGACAGCAGTTGTTTTGGGTTATGTTTTCCTTTTTAAATATACTTTGCTCCCATCAGGATTTTGGAAACTAGACATTATTACCTGTTACTTGAATGCTTATGTACTTGTAAGGACAGATATAGTTTGTAACTTTGGATAATTCTGACTTAGTGCACCCAGGAATAGTTAAAGGGGATAAACATAGATAGAATACAGAAGGACACATAGCAGAAAGAAAAAAGAAAGAAAAACAGAAAAAAAGGAAAAGTCGATTAACAAAGAGAATAGGCATTTTAACAAAACAAGTTTGTCCAGTTATGGCTCTATGTCTTTGACATACAGTTACGAAATAGTTGAAGAGAAGATCCATTTAAAGAGGAAGAAGCGTAAAAAAGTAGAAGTAAAACAAAGATCAGGAATTGATACAATTAACTTACTCCACCCATAAAAGACACCAAAGGGAAAGAAATACAAACATTAAGCGACCAGACCATAATGGAAACCTAAACAAAGGAAGGCCATAAGGACAGTTACTTTCCCACAAAATGGCCATCCAAAATTAAAAGACACAAGTGATACACACAGTAAGTAACAAACAACAACATAAATAAATCGCCACAGAAGAGCCGCCTTGGAACGGTCAGTGGAAGATTTCCACTGGGGGGCTTAAATCAATTTTACGTGGCCACAATCCTCGCCCTTACTTCCGTCGCGATTTAGACAAATAATTTGTTCAGTCCGCATGAAGGCCTCCTAACGCATCAGTGCAACATCTCCGTGAACACAAAAATCAAAGAACCACAGAGGTGAGACAACGGTGAGGACTCGACAGCAAGAAACCACTAAAATGCTGGAGCAAAAGAAAACCAACAGTTAGACTCCGATGAGCCCGACCAGAGACAGAGCATCAGGCACCAACCAACATTATCTCTCTAATTGTCGATAAGCCTTTACGTTGGAGCCGTCATAGAATCTGAGGCCTGACCCACCGGCGTGCAATTAAAGAGGGAAGCAAAGTTGCCAACCGGGATTGGGTTAACTACCATGCATGCAGTCTGTCGTATAATATCCATGTTGTACCCAATCTTTTTATATCGAAGAATGATTTTACGAAATTGGGTGCTGAAGTCATTGCGGTTATATATTTTTCTGAATTTATATACTAAGTCACCATAAAATTCGGGTTCCGATAGACCTTGTTGCAGAAGAGATTGAAGTCCAATATTGAATTTTGAAATTAAATCAGAATGGCGTCTATAAAATTTTGAAAAGGCTTTGCGTAGTTTATGGTACCGATAACCCTGATTAAGGAGTTTAGCCGTTAATAATTTATTACGAGTGTTGAAGTCAGTTACATGACTACACACTCTAGCAAATCGAATTAATTGCGAAATATAAACGCCATAGGATGGCGCACGAGGAACATCACCATCCAAAAAAGGAAAATTTACAATCTCAAAATCAAAGTCATCGCGTTTATCATAAATTTTGCACGAAACAAATCCATCTACAATAGATAGATGTAAATCCAAAAACGGGGCCTCGGTATCAGAAGAATTTGCTTTATTTAACTGAAGTTCTAGGGGGTAAATCTGACTGATCAAACCATCAAAATAGGTATTATCAATATTTAGTAAATCATCTAAATATCAAGAAGTAGAGCTAAAAGCTTCAATAATATCAGATTGGTTATCAATGGAAAGCGACAAAATGAAGTCTCTTTCATAACAATACAAGAACAGATCAGCCACAAGAGGTGCGCAATTAGTACCCATCGGAATACCCACAATTTGTCTAAATAACTTAGTACCGAATCTAATATAAATATTGTCAAGTAGAAAGGTGAGGGCATCACACACTTTCTGACATGACCAAAGTGTATAATTCTTATGCTCTTTAGAAGTGAAAAATGCATTTCTGACATTACATGCAAGATAGAGAGAATCTTCTCTGTGAAAAGCCCATTCAATTAAATCATTAAGTTTTTCTTTTATAAGATTATGAGGAAGTGTAGTGTAAAGAGTGGAAAAATCGTAGGTAGACAGACTAAAAGCACGAAAATGTCTAGATTTCAATTTATTTAAAACCTCATTCGAATTTTTTATAGACCAAAACAGATTTCTTCCTGATCTTTCAAAGACTTTATCACAATATTTATTTACATGCGTTTTAATAGCAGTAAGACAGGAAGTTAATAATTTAGAAAGTTCAGTGGTAGTGCAAGAGCTAGAATTTGCAATAAACCGTGCTTGGTAAGGTTTTTTATGAAGTTTTGGTAACCAGTATAGCGTAGGAAGCTTGTCTTGGCCTTCGTTAACACACACAGCAAACTTGGTGGCTGAAAGACAAACATGTTTATCTACTATAGCTCTCTCTTCAGCTAAAGGCTGAAGTTCATAGGCCTTAGTACCACCAAGCTCCTGCTTAAGTGTGTTAACATAGTGGAGCCGTCACACAACGACGACATTGTGAGCGGCCTTGTCTGCAGGGGCCAAAACAAACTTCTTATGAAATTCTTGAATACCTAGTTTAAGATGACGTAAAGACGTCTTGGGCTTAGGAGGTAATAAGTTAGTATTTTGAGAATAGAAAGAAATGCGTTTATTCACTAGTTTTAAAATGCTAAGTTTCTAGTCCTTAAGGGCTTTATGCTCAACATACTCTCGCTTACACCATCGATTACCGAATTCATTCAAGGAAGCAGCGATTTCATCTCTACATTTACTGAAATCAATTTTAGAAGGAAACCGATATTTCGGTCCTTTAGAAATTATATTCCTTATCCTAGAATCAGGAATAATTTTCAAATTGCCAGTAATTACATGACCAGCAGCAGGATAACAATACTTTGAGTTTTTACAATCACATGAATCAGGAGTATTAGTATCAATATCAAGATCTGAAACAAGTTTATTGAAATTAAAAATGATAGATCTAACAGGTTTGTTATATTTATAGCAAATTATAGGTGTTTCAGTAGTTTGAAAATAAGCAGGAATGGAAGAAAGTACCGATCTCTCACGGAAAGTACCGATCTCTCCGAAACTCTAATCAAGACGGGCTAAAAGAACAGAAAGAATGATATTCTATTAGTAAAGTGAATTTTCATCATGCAATCAGTTCAGTGGTAATGAACACCACTCCAAGACCCATTTCATAGTGAGAACTAGTGCTTATAGGGTTATCCATCATTTTTCCTTTTTTTTTTTTTTTTGTGTGTGTGTGTTGTTGTGTTTTGTTTTTTTTCCTTTCTTTTCCAAAACAAAACCTACATGAGATGGTTTGAGCTGCTCTAAAGAGGCAATTCCAATGTGGATCTCAGCTTATGTTCAAACATACAGCCCAAACAAAATAACACATTTTTTTTTCTTTTTTTCGGCAGGAAACTGAGAATTTTGAGATATGATATATTAGCACTTTCGTTTAATGAACACCCCCAACTCCAGTTCATATAGAGGAGACAGGGTTTATATGAGTATACATCTGTACATTACTTCAAAATTAATTTACATCTAAAGACACAGACTGCAGATACCCATCAGATTCACTTTGATAAGGTGACTCTAATGGGTGGCCACAACACGTGTTTCACACAAAAAAATCCAAACTTTTCATCAGAAAATTAACCGTTTTCAAGATGTGGATGGCCACATTATGTCGAATGCACATGTAATGTTATTGAAAAGTAAGAAGTTCTTTACTCATCATGAAAAACATGCCTATATAATGTTGACCTCCCCCCCCCCCCCAAACCCCACCTTTATATAGTAAAACCGGGGTTCACAGGGGTAACCACTATTTCTCCTATATCCGCCTAAAAACATAGACTGTGGGTACTCAATGGAATCCAGCGAGCCCCCGCAATCCACACCCTGAGCAGAAATAACAAAATATCCCAATTTTTCATCTTAATTTTTTCCCCAATTATTCGACAATGTATTCGTACAGATATGCTTTCATAATGTCATGTACTTACGAAATAAACGTACACATTTTTAAATAATGAGGTAGTACATACTTGGTTAGGCGGCAACTAGAGAACATGCCATGCTTAACAGACATATAAAAGTAGAGGAATGTAATGGGTGACTTTGCATTTCCACAGCCACAGATAAGGATGGGCATCCACATATTATTGTTCTTATTTCTTCAAGGCGAACATCCAGCAGGCCCCCACCAGAAGCACCTCAAGTACTGTGGCACGTCTAATGAGTACCCACAACATGTCCACTTGACGAAATACATCAGTACTTTCCAGATAAAGAATATGTGGGCCCCGTCAAGCGATTTTGGTACTTATCGCCTATACGAGCAGCGAAGGTTCAGGCGAGCCTGCGCATCCGCGCAGTCTCGCCAGAACCTTCGCTGCTCGCTCATACAAGCAGTGAATCAAGAGGAACCTTCAGACAGAAAGCCATATCCCTGGCCCCTCTGAATGGCTGGGCATGCGCAGTTAAAATTTGTCATGACGGAATGCTCGAAGACCCAAATTCGCTTGGCGGGGCTCATGTCATATCTGGAGGTAAACATTGCAAATAACTGTACATGAAGCAAATTTTGTCAGGTTTATCAGACTTGTATAGCCATGACAAAATTTCCAAATCATGGTTTGATACCATCCATTTATGTTCAAAACACACTTTTGGATGAAATCTTAAAACATTTGAAACAGCATCGTGTTTTATATGTCTGTGTTATGAACACCCTCTGAACCCCACGTTATAAAGAGAAAACTGGGGCTACAGGGGTGAACATTAGTTTTCTTATTTCTGTTCCAGGACATATGTTATGAGTACTTATTATCAAACTATAATCCTATGCAGCCTGGTTTCACAGGGTACCGTATGAAACCGATTGCACGCAATGGCTACATGATTGGGGGTGCTGGCTACGTTGTCAGCCATGCCTATTGAAGCGTTTCTAACGCACCCAACACCTATGCCTGACATACATATAAGAAAATATCACGAATTCATCAGACAAATGACCGTTTTGGTGGTATTAAAGAATGCATTATGCCACATTGGTGTGTTATCGTCTGCTGACATTTATATCCAAATCCCAAAGTTTATGGGCAATGGATACACCATCAGGGGAGGCAACTTTTTTAAATATTTTTTCTTCCTTGTGAATACGGACGGGTCTTTATAAAAGCATTTGGTCTTTCTTTTAACCCTTTTCCTGCTGAATAAATTATTTAAGCCACACAAATGTCTGTGTTCAACCAGTCAGGTTATTTGATGTAATTTAGTCCTACTCATTCAAAACCTGAATGCCAAACAGTATGGATACTGATCAGATGGCTTCTGAAGAAGCAATCTCATCTGTATTTACACTGATTGCAATGATAGGCAGAAACATCACGAAGACACGCCTATATAATTTTGACCCCCTTGAACCCCACTTTTATATAGTAAAACTGTGGTTTCCGGGGGTATACCTTATGTCTCTTATTTCTGCTCTAAAATATAGATTGTGGGTACTCGTTAGAACCGATGAGGCGGTTCTAACAAATGCCCACAATCTATATTTTGAGCAGTAATAAGAAAAATATCACAATTTTTCATCTTAAAATTTTCATTTTTTCGGCGATAAAGGTGGCAATGTATTTGTATAGGCGTGTTTGCGTAATGAAGGGTTAAATGTAGTCCCCGTTTTTTTTTTTTTTTTCAGAGTGAGCAACATTATAATAGACCAAACAGGACGTCTTGAAAGTTGCTTCCACCTGATAGGAGTACCCAGTCCCCTTAAAATAAAAACTAATACTTTACGTACATATTTCGCCTCGTTCCAACCATAATTATCTAACCAGCGTGGAAATGGTCCTACCAAATGTTTTTCCAGTGACTCCGGATGAAATGTCTCCCTCCCGTGTGGGTCCAACGAGGAAAGCACGGGAACATTAACGCTCTGAAGTAAAATCCCTACTGCAGCATCTTCATTTTTGTTGAGTTTTTCGCAAAGTGTCGTCTGGAAACATTTGTTTGCAAGCTTCTGAAAGGCAGCATGGCTAACAACGTAGCCAGCGCCCCCACTCATGTAGCCATTGCGCACAATCGGTTTCATATGGTACCCGATGTAGCCCGGCTGCATAGGGTTATATTTTGATAATAAACGTCTTAGATTCTCAACTATAATGTAAGTATCGTCGTCTGCTTTTACAATCCAATCGAAACTGTTTGATAAGTGTTTATGTATGTGTCTAAATGTCAACATTATTTTTTCGGTTAAATGATTTCTATTCTCAGTTGTGTTGACGTACAGAATTGAATCTTCAGGACCGTGTGCACCAGATTTTCCCGCCAAAACAAACAATCGGTTGTTGCATCTTTTAGACCATGTGCTTTTTACTGCCGTCATTTTCTTTTCTGTGTTCGCAGATGTCAAAATGATGCACAAAATTCTGTCATTGTTTGAACTCTGGGTATCTATGATGGTGTACTTTTCTGTAAATGCTGGAATGTCAAAATGAATATTTTCTCCATTATGACAATACACCCATGTGCCATAGTCAATGCTTTTGCTTTTTCTAATATTTCTGGCGAACAATGGGGTCCAGAGGGCCCTGATTCGCTCACATGATTGCCACTGTCTATAGTGTATTCTATTTTAGCTCTGGCGGCCATCTTGTTCGTCAGAGCGGAACTATTTTAGCTATTAATGTAGGGAGTTACCTAGACAACATTCCTATTAAGTTTGAATCAAATTTGCCCTAGGGTTAAGGAGAAGTCCGCGTTTGAAGCACATTTTACAATGTTTTTCTATTTTTTAGCTCTGGTAGTCATTTTATTCATCCGAGCGTTATCGTTATAGCTATTTTGGTAGAGGGTAATCTAAGCACATTGCAACAAAGTTTGAATGAAATTGGCCCAATGGTACAGGAAGAGTTGTCGTTTGAAGTGTTTTTTTTTTCTTATTTTAGCTCTGGTGGCCATCTTGTTCGTCAGGGCGGAACGATTTAACTATTTTTGGTAAGTAGTCACTTTGGCAACATTCCCGTGAAGTTTTCATCCAATTGGCCCAAGGGTTTAAGAGAAGTGGTAGAGGATCATCTAAGCAACAATTCTATGAAGTTTGAATGAAATCTGCCCAAGGGTATAGGGGAGATGTCTAAAGAATTTTTCTATTTTCTATTTTTAGCTCTAGCGGCCATCTTGTTTGTCAGAGCGGAACGATTTTAGCATTTTAGCTATTTTGGTAGGGAGTCACCTACGTTCTGCGAAGTTTGAATCCAATTGGCCCATGGGTTAAGGAGAACAAAATATACGAGGTTTTTCTTTTTTAGCTATGGGGGCTATTTTGCTCACCAGAGCAGAACAGTTTTAGCTATTTTGGTGGAGGGTCACCTAAGCAATATCCCTATGAAGTTTGAATGAACTTGGCCCCCCTGGTACAAGAGGAGTTGTCTTTTAAAGAGTTTGTTCTATTTTTAGCTCTGGTGGCCATCTAGTTCGTCGGAGCAGAACGATTTTAGCTATTTTGGTAGGGAGTCACCTAGGCAACATTCACGTGAAGTTTGAATCAAATTGGCCAAAGGCTTTTGTAGGAGTTCGCGTCTAAAGCCAATTTACGTTTTTCTATGGTTAGCTCTGGCGGCTAATTTGCTCATCGGAGCAGAGCCGTTTTAGATATTTAGGTAGGGAGCCACCTATCAACATTCCTCTGAAGTTTGAATCAAATTGGCCCAAGGGTTTAGGAGGAGTTTGCGTTTGAAGCAAATTTACGAGGTTTTTCTATTTTTATGTCTCGTGGCCATTTTACTAATAAGAGCGAAATCGTTTAAGCTATTTTGGCAGAGGGTCACCTAAGTAACATTCCTGTGAAGTTTGAATGAAATTGGCCCAAGTGTACAGGAGGAGTTGTCGTTAAAGAATTTTCTATTTTTAGCTCTGGTGGCCAGCTTGTTAATCGGAGCGGAACGATTTTAGCTATTTTTGTAGGGAGCGACACAGACAACATTCCTGTGAAGTTTTAATCAAAGGGTTTAGGAGCATTCCTGTTTATGTGTTATTAAATATGTTAAACTCGTTGAGAAAAAGGGAAAATACCCGGCGAAGCCTCGCTTTTTATCCCTTTTCCTCAACTCGTTTAATAAATTCATTTAAGAAGCGAATTTTATTTTTCTGCTGTTCATGAAAGTATGAACGCGGTGGGTCGCGTAAAAAGTAAATGGGTTCGTGTAAACTTCGCTAGCGACCCACTTTCGTCCATACTTTCATGAAACGCAGAAAATTATACCATGGCTGAGTCGAACCCGTTCTTGAGCCCCTAGGGAAGTTCTCTACATAAGAAATGGTGCGAGTTAATTAAGGAGATTTTCGTCTTTTATCTTGCAAATGCATGCTGTATGTACTCATTAGAATCGCCTCAATGAGGCGATTCTAATGAGTACACACAGCATACATTTTCATTACAGAACACCGAAAATATGTCCAAAAGTATCTCGTTATGCCTCCTGGAAGTAATCTCAGTGGCTCGAACATCCCCTGTTTCGAACAAATTTTCATGGTCCCAAAGGGGTTCGAGCCATCGAAGTTCGACTGTATTTACATTCTTTGGTTTAAACATATTTTATTCGTATTCTACATGTACAATACAAAGCAAAGTGAAATCATAAAAAAGGGATTCAGAAGAAAGTCAGGTCTGTGTCCCTAAACATTTGCGATAAGACCATTGAATTGATTCTTGCATAGTTGTCGATGCAAAACAGTAACTGTTGAAGAGGTCTAATGAACGAAAAATAAAATATTAACATTCTTTGCCCTTCATCACTGGGTGAAAACAAAAGCTTATATAGCAAATTTTTAAAGCTGAAAAACATTTACACTCTGTTTTTCTACAAAGAGCGGAACAGCGTTGACGTCACCAACGCCCGTAGAGAACCATGGTTTAGTCTGATGTCACTTGACGTCAATGAAAATCATGTGACTCGATCTTTTCATTGAAGTATGAACTGCATTGTTTTCTATAGGTTTACATTGGACTTTACGCTGGAAATGTAAATATTTAAGAAATGAAATTTATTTTTCTGTTATTCATGGAAGTATGAACGAAGTGGGTCGAGTAAAAAGTAAAGGGGTTCATGTAAACTTTGCTAGCGACCCACTGTCGTTCATAATCATACTTTCATGAAAAGCTGAAAATTAAGTTCATTTTTATATTTACATTATTTGCCCATCATCACTGGGCGAAAAAAAATTCTTATAGGGCAAACTTTTAATAAAAGCTGAAAAAACATTTACACTCTATTTTTTCTACAAAGAGCGGTACACCGTTAACGTCACCAACGCCCGTAGAGAAACATGGTTTAGACTGACGTCACTTGACGTCACTGATAATCATGTGACTCGATGCGTTCATGGAAGTATGAACTGCATTGTTTTCTATAGGTTTAAATTAGGCTTTACACTGGAAATGTTAATATTTGAGAAATGAAATTTATTTGCAGTTCATGGAAGTATGAACGCAGTGGGTCTCGTGCCAAATAAATGAACCCCAAAGGTGGCGACCCGCTGTCGTTCATACTTTCATGAAAAACAGAAAAATTAAGTTTATTTTTTATATATTTACATTATTTGCCCCTAATCACTGGTCGAAAAATGCTTCTATGGCAAACTTTTAAAGCTGAAAATTGTTCTACAAAGAGCGGAGCAGCGTTGACGTCATCAACACCCAAAGAGAACAATGGTTTTAGAATGACGCCACTTGACGTCACTGAAAATCATGTGATTCGATGCGTTCATGGAAGTATGAACTGCATTGTTTTCTATAGGTTTACATTAGACTTTACCCTGGAAATATAAATATTTATACATGAACACTTATGTAAGAAGCTCTATGTCCTAGACAAAGGCAGTTGCAACCACTGAGATTAATCATAACACCAGGGGTATAATGGAGAAAAAATAGGGAATCTCAATAATTAAGGAGAACGGGTACACCTGGCAGATTTATCTTCCATATTCAAAGGGAGACAACTTACGGGACTTCCTGTTCGCTTTTCTATAAACCCTGTCCCACCGAAAAAGAGGTCTACTCCACAGGAGCAAATTCTTTCCTTTAAAAGTTGACTCTATTGGCATGGGAGACAAAAATATTTTTGTAGGAGTTGCCTCTCCTGAATGTGTATCCATTCCCCTTAAGGCGATTCTAATTAGTACAAACTAAACATTTTTGCTAGACGAAGTAAGATAATTCTTCCAAAAGATGTACATGAAAACTTTCTCTGGGGCCTTACAGGTAAACTGCACGGACGAACCAAGAGTTAAACAAAGTTAAAAAATTATATTGTTTTCTCCGTTTATACCTTAAACAGATAACGAAGGCAACGTACAACATACGAATGATTTGTTTGTTTGATTTGAGGTTTAACGTCCCCGTCAACACTGTAAAGGTCATTTTTGGAGACGTTGCTTCCAATTGTGTGGGACTTTTACCCGACATTGAGATGAAATGACATCTCAAGCCCTGTCGCCCAATGAAACCAATTGGGTTTATTAGCATGGACGGTCCGCCTCGCACCGCGGTTCCTGGACAGGCTTAGATCCTCTAAGCGGTTAACCAGTACTAGTGTGCGGGCCGGATTCAGCTCTGCGTGGAAGCATCATGCAGCCCATATTTTTCTTCAAGCCCCTATGGGCGGGGGCGGCACATACGAATGAAGGGTTATATTAATGTGTAAAGTTGGATGTACAGGTGTGACTATTTCGGCGTAAATCATTACAAAAACACCCCTATATAAAAACATTGTAATCTTTTTCGCCCCAAAAAATGAAAATTTTATGATGAAAAATGTGATATTTTTCTTATTTCTGTTCAAAATATTGATTGTGGGCACTCGTTAGAACCGCCTCCATGAGGCGGTTCTGTCGAGTACCCACAATCTATATTTTAGAACAGAAATAAGAAAAATAAGGTATACCCCTGTAAACCCCAGTTTTACTACATAAAAGTAGGGTTCAAGGGGGAGAAAATAATATAGGCGTATTTTGGTGATGACAGTGCTACTTACAATGGGCAGTGTAGATAATATAAACCAAGAGTACTGCAATCCCCAGTGCAGTCAAATATCTTGCAGTTATCCCCAGAGAACACCTACATCAAAATAAATCAAGAATAGGTTTATATTTACATATGCTGTCTTCTTAGCCTCAGGTACGGCCCCCGCTCACGGGGGCTTGAAGAAATAGATGGGCTGCATGATGGGAAACCGACCGCACACGAGTACTGGTAAACCACTTAGAGGATCTAAGCCTGCCCAGGCAAAGCAGTGCGAGTCGGACCGTCCATGCTTATAAACCCTTTTGGTTTCCTTTGGCGACTTGACTTAAGATGTCATTTCATTTCAATGTCGGGTAAAAGTCCCACAAAATTGGAAGCAACGTATCCAAAATGACCTATACAGTGTTGACACGGACGTTAAACCTCAAACAAACAAACATATAAAGTGAAATTACGCTATTAAGACCACCTAAAATTAAGACAAGTTCTGCTATAAAAAGCTTATTATTAGGTTGCAGTTATTCTGACTTGGTGTTTTCTGCGTACAGTGTCCTCTGGTCATCGACCACCTTTGGGACTGTTCAAAAGTGGTCTTAAAGACCACTTTTGAACAGCCCCAAAGGTGGTCTAAATATAGAAATTTCACTATACTTAGGTAAGAAGGAGTTACAATCATAACAGAGGAATAATTTTCTCTTATTCTTTTCCTATTAACTCTTATCATGCTGTTCACGACAACCCCTATCTTTGGAAACAGTGTAGATCCAGATCAGATGGCTTCTGAAGAAGCCATCTGATCAGGATCTACAATGTTTTACATTCAATTTATGAATCTGTAGGAATAAATTACATCAAGTAATCTGATTGGTTGAAAGTCAGAAATGGGTGTGGCTAAACTGAATATTCAGCAAGAGAAGGGCTAAACCTGCGTTGTGTTACTGTAACGTGCCAAGCGTAGTAGAAGGGATATTGAAGAAAATCAGCAAACAAGTAAAAACGTTTTAGCTAACTGTTAAAACTATCATGAATAAAGAAAAACAAATGTCTACTTAGATATGTTCTATTAAAAAGTTATCCTTTGGAAGGAATGAATACTCCGTAGAACTGAAAAGTATGGAGTGTTCAAGATTTTCTGGGCCAGACTTGCTAGTTTCGGTCAATTAAATACAAGAAAATATAAACTATACTATATTGAAGGGCATTGAGATTTTTTACGGCCGCCACACATTCCATTGGCACCAGCTGTAGTGACGTTAGCTCTGTTTTCAAATGTCCTTAAACGTCTGTTACCAAATCCCACAGAAGCCCCCGCCAATCGGGGCTTGAAGAAATAGATGGATTCCATGATGCTCCCACGCAGAGCTGAAACCGACCCGCACACGAGTACTGGTAAACCGCTTGGAGGATCTAAGCCTGCCCAGGCAATGCGGTTTGAGTCGGCCTGTACGTGCTTATAACCCTATTGGTTTCATTGGGCGGCGGGGCTTGATATGTCATTTCATCTCAATGTTGACGGGGATGTTAAACTTCAAATCAAACAAACAAACAGACAAAATCTTAAAATACAGTATAAGCATCAAGTCAACAATTAATGATAATCCTTAAGTAATCCAACACAGAATTATGAATGAAATTTTCTCAAATCTCCCAAACTGAACTCAAAGAAACTCCTTCTCGGCCTTATATAGAGTCAAAGAAGATTCTAGATCTCTGTACAAAGAAATGCTCATATGCTGAAAATAATGTGATCTAGAAATTTCTCGATTATTCTTTAATCCCTTTCTTGTGAACAAAAGTTGTTTACCAACTATCATTATTCCCTGTCTCATATTTTTATCTTTCCTTCCACAATAAGAAATGGGTACTCAAAATATTACAGAATCCAGTGGATTAAACGGGTGAATTAAAACAAATCTTTTACATAACACTCCCTCTCTTTAAAGAAATGTAAGATTGCTGCAATAAAGCTTTCCTTTACCATTAAAATAATATTGAATAGCATATATCAGTTGTATGTATCATCCATAAACTGTATACAATTAATGAGTATGAAGGAAATCAATAGTACACAGGTGGCCGTAGGAAAATTTTTCTTTTTCGTTTTACTCTCGGTTTAACAGTAATTTTTTTGCATTTTCTTAAAGAGAAATACATACCATGCATGGTCTGGGCAGGTGCCAGAACTGCACCCCGTGCCTAAGCGAGCTAATGGTCAATATATCTATGACGTCATCATTAGACATATACAATGGTGGCCCTAAGGAAACTTTATCCTCGTTTTAATTTCGGTATAACAGTATTTTTTTTTACATTTTCATAATGAAGTATATCCGCCTTACATGATCTTTGCAGGTGTCGGAACTGCACCCGGGCCATAATTGGGCTATTGGTCATATTAAGCCATAGATAATTCACAGTGTACTTACTTATAGCACGTGAACAATTCTTATGCGACTATTATATAAACAGGAGAAATGCTAGACATAGAGGCTTTTGAAAACTATTTTATGCCCCCGAATAATATAGTTTTTGGTCTGTCTGTCTGTTTGTTTGTCCGCAAAAACTTTAACATCTGGCATAACTTTTGAATGGTAACAGATATGCCTTTCATATTTCACATGTGCATTTCTTGTCCCAAGACCTTTCCAATGGTACCATAGCTTTTGACCTCGTGACCTTGTCCTTAACGTATGACCTACTTTTTAAAAAACTTTAACATTGGCCATAACTTTTGATTGGTAAGCGATATGGCTTTCATATTTCACATGTGCATTCTTTGTCACAAGAATTTCTAGTGGTATCATAATGGAGGTGGTAGCTTCTTTTTGCTACCTAGAAGACATTGTCTCTGCAGAAGGTGGCTGTAATCTTCCGACCACATAACGTGTGAAAACAGCCTGGAAGAAGTTCAAGGAGTGTCTTCCCCACCATCGCTCATGCAAGACGTGACCGTGTGTAAAGCCCTTGTGTGCGGAGCGCAATGCTCCATGCCAGCCTGACTTGGTCATTGACAAAACCAAACCTCCAATGACAGGGCAATGATCAAACAAATCTGCAACAGCCAGTTGCAAGTCGGGTGTACTGAGCTACTTGCGCGGCCTGGCAGTGAGGACCTGGACTTCATCCTTGAGGCGAGAAGGCGCACTGGTATGGACATGTGGAACGCTCCAGCAGATCAGTCAAGGCAGCCTTTGATATACAGGTGGATGGAAAACGTTGTCCTGGGCTGGTGGTGGTGATGGTGATGATGACGATGATGAAAATATCTTTGTACATGTACATGTTTGTATAAAATAACACTTTGAGTAAAATAGAAGTGATGGCAATGATCAGAAATCGATACAATTAACCCACAGCTCTCATCAGAGACACCAAAGAGAAAGAAACACAAACATGGAACAGCAGACTCTAATGGAAACATCAACAGCGGAAACCCCCCAAAAAAAACAGTTACTTTCCCCAAAATGTTCAATACAATTGGCTATCCAAAACAAAATAATTTTAGCGATACAAACACTCAAAGACAAACCATAACAAAAACAAACCACGACAGAAGAACCGAATTGGAAGGTCAGTGAAACGAATTCACCTGGGGGCTTAAATAGATTTTACGTGGCCTCAATCCTCGCCCTTATTTCTGTCACGATTTCCGTGAACACAAAAATCGAACAACAACAGAGAAGAAACAAGGGTGAGGACTCGACGACAAGAAACCACTGAAATGCTGGAGCAAAAGAAGACCAACAGTTAGACTCGGATTGGCCTAACCAGAGACAGGGCATCAGGCGCCAATCTACATTACACAAAATTAGATACTATCTCATTTTCAGTAGGCCTTTACGCTGGAACCGTCATAGAATATGAGGCCTGACCCACCGGTGTGCAATTAAAGAGGAAAGCAAAGTGGTCAACCGTGATTGGGTTAACTACCATGCATGCAGTCCGTCATATAACATGAATGTTGTATCCTATCTTTTTATATCGAGGTATGATTTTTCAAAATTGGGTGCTGAAGTCATTGCATTTATATATTTTTCTGAATTTATTTACTAAGTCACCATAAAATTCGGGTTCCGATAGACCTTGTTGCAGAAGAGATTTAAGTCCAACATTGATTTTTGAAATTAAATCAGAATGATATCTATAAAATTTTGAAAACGCTTTGCGTAGTTTATGATACCGATAACCCTGATTAAGAAGTTTAACAGTTAACAATTTATTACGAGTGTTGAAGTAAATTACATGACTAGACACTCTGGCAAATCAAATTAATTACAAAATATAAACGCCATAGGATGCCGCACGAGGAACAGCACCATCCAAGATAGGAAGTTTACATCTCAAAATCAAACTCATCGCGTTTATCATAAATGTTGCCAGAAACAACCCCATCTTCAATAGATATATGTAAATAAAAAACGGGGTCTAAGTATCAGCAGAATTTGCTTTATTTAACTGAAGTTCTGGAGGGGTAAGCATGTATATGGTAGCCTTGATATATTTAAGAAATATATGTAATTTATTATTTTTATGTGGACAAAGATTTCTTATATATAAATACCCCCTTGAAGACTGTCACCCTGTATTGTTAAGTGTGATCGTTCGAACTGTGAACTCTGCATATGCATGCTGGTCGGCCAGACTAAGGACAGTCATATCGTTTTATGTATCACAATCAATGAAATAAGAGTTTTATGTATATACTAAGCATGATAAGGTTGTATCGAAAAACTTTAGGAGTTACCATTACAATACGTTAATAAACTGAAAATTGTGTCATATATAGTTGCAACAGTAGATTGTATGGCACTAACAGGCCTCTGCCTGTACTATATTGGGTTCAATGTATGTCGATGTTTAGAAACATCCGTGGTGTAGTCGTTACGCTACTCGCCTTGTTAACCAGGGATCGCAGGATCGATCCTGGGCTTCTCCAGACTTTCGGATGAGTCTTTAAACCGAGGTCTCGTCTCCGTATGACCTTAGCTGTTGGTGGGACATAAAACTCAAACACTCACTCACGCATGTCGATGTTTGAAAAAAAACAGTGTTTTCTCTTCCATTTCCATCCATAGTATATAAATTAAATCTCACTGGAAAACGCATAGTGTCATTCTTAACCATTATGCTGTATTGCCATTATAATTGCAGTTGGTGGTCCTTCACATCCTCCTTAATTAACGAGAAGAATATGTATTCTATATTTTTCTTACCATCATACATCTCAAAAGTTTGATGAAAAATGTGACATTTCTGCAATTTACGGACAAATTTGAATAAATTAAAGACCGTAAGAAAGGGTAACATATTAATAAAAGTAGTTGTCACTAAGCGTTTGCTGCGGTCTCGATAGCTGCAGGATTCGTACTTCCGGTGGCCGTTTTCCTATGCAAAACGTACAAACCTTCCTTAAGAACATGTGATTAATCATTTCTTTGACACCTTTTTTTTCGTAGTTGGTCAGAGTATAGGATTTAGTAACAGGACATGGTCAACACTTATCTGTATGGTTTTCAATACATTTTCGGACGCCACCATTATTGGACGTCATATGCCTTTACGCCGGTGGTCCGGGAATGACACCTGCAATTTTCTGAAGCCCAATACATTCATCTTCAATTATCTTAAATAAAATTACTGTTATACTGAGAGTAAAACGAAAATGAATTTTAGGCACTTTCTGAAAAACGGCCACCATTCTATAGGTTCCTGCTATAGCTCAAGCTCTGGACAGAGCATCAGGGATAACGTTATCTCTCCCTCTGATATATCTTACGACAAATTTATACTTCAGTAGCAAACGCCTCCATGTGAGAAACCGTTGATTTTTTATTTCTCATTTTATATGAAAATCAATGGATTATGATCACAGAAAACGATAATTGGTCTAGCTGAAGAATAGAAGCAACAGCAATGATCAGGAATCGGTACAATCAACCCACAGCTCCCACCAGAGACACCAAAGGGAAAGAAACACAAACATGAAATAACCAGACCCTAAGGGAAACAGCAACAGCGGAAAGCCAAAAGGACAGTTAATTTCCCACAAAATGGTCAATTGGCTATCCAAAACAAAAATATATGAGCGACACACACTCAAAGACAATCCATACCAAAAATAAATCGCGACAGAAGAACCTCCTTGGAACGGTCAGAGTACGTTTTCCACTGGGGGATGGGAGAGGCTAAATTGATTTTACACGGCCACAATCCTCGCCCTTACTTCCGTCGCGCTTTGGACAAATGATTTGTTTCGTCCGCATGAAACTCATCAGTGCAACATTTCCGAGAACACAGAAATCAAACAACCACAGATACTATTCCTTGTTTTGGCCGGTACTATTCCTTGTCCTCATAAACGATCTCCCAGAAGTAACCGAAGTGCTTATTAAACTGTTTGCAAATGATGCCAAGATCTACTCTGTTGCACCAATATCTGCTGTTGAGAACAGTATCCAAAGAAGCCTAAATAGAGCTGTTGATTGGGCCGATATATGGAAAATGCTGTTCAATGCCACTAAATGTCATTATTTACACATAGGGAAACAAGAAGCAGGTATCAAATATAATATGGCATCTAACAACCAAGTTATTGAGCTTGAAACAGTTAAAAATGAAAAAGACTTAGGAGTTATCATTGATCATAAATTAACTTTTAGAGATCACATAACCTCCAAAGTCAACACGGCTAATAGAAATTTAGGAATCATTTTCCGCACATTCACAGTCATTGATGAGGAAATATTTCTGAACTTATATAAATCAATTGTTAGGCCACATCTGGAGTACGCTACCCCAGTGTGGTCTCCTATGTACAAAAAAGATAAAATCACTATTGAAAACGTTCAACGCCGTGCAACCAAATTAGTAACAGCTTTAAAAGATCTACCATATACACAAAGATTGCGCAGATTAGGACTCCCTTCATTAGAATACAGGAGAGAAAGGACAGATTTATTCCAAGTCTACAAAATTTTACACAACATCGACACAGCAGACAAAGACAAACTGTTCACAATGGCCCAGTACAGAGCTACAAGAAGACACCAATATAAGCTACAAAAAAATGATCAAGGCTGAATCTCCGTGCTAATACTTTCAGTAATCGAGTAGTGAACCTATGGAATCATCTACCCTATACTGTGGTAAATGCACCCTCCGTAAATACCTTCAAAAACAGATTGAATAAACATTGGCATGGGCATCCATTTAAGTTTGATCCCTTGTGATACAAAACCGACCACCACACCAGAGAGATTCGTCTATATTGTCAAGACACATCGTTAGAAGTCGATTGACTTGTTCAGATGTTAAATTTGATGAGTTGATGAGTTTGATGAGTTGATGAAACAACGGTGAGGACTCGACAAAAAGAAACCTCTGAAATGCTGGGGCAAAAGAAAACCAAAAGTTAGATTCCGATGGGCCCGACCAGAGAAAGAGCATCAGGCACCAACCAACATTACATAAAAATAAATTCTATTCTATATCTCAGTAAGCCTTTACGCTGGAACCGTCATAGAATATGAGACCTGTGCCACCGGCGTGCAATTAAAGACGGAAGCAATGTTGTCCACCGTGATTGGGTAAACTACCATGCATGCAAGAAAGGAAAATTTAAAACTTTTTAGAAAAGTAACAAACTGGATGATCTACACCATTATCGTCTTCCTGCAACAACACCTCCCCTGCTAGCATTCTACATAAATCTACAGCGGGCCGTTAGCGGCCCGTCAGCTACCCTGACGGGCCGCTAACGGCCCGCTGTAGATTTATGTAGAATGCTTACTGGGTCACCAACGTCGCAAGCATTTTTATCTAGCTTAAACTCCTTTTCAGAGTTTGTTGCTAGGAGAACTGCATCACTCCCGAGCATGGCTTTAAGCTTTTCAAATGCCTTTTGGCATGCTTCGTCTTCTTTGCTGAGCAAACTTGTCAAAGGCTCGGTAAAGACACGGACATTATTACAGAACTTTCTGTAATAACCAGATAGCTTCCACTTAAGCATCATTGATTTCACATGACCTTGACCTACAACATGACTTAGAAATGCCAAACTGGCATGACAGAATACACTTTTTCCAAGATTTGTCAATTTGGCATTACTCAGCCAATCAAAGAATGCTCTGATAGTCCCAAGATGTTGATTCCGTTTGTCACTGTATATGATATCGATTCCTGATCATTGCCTTCTCTTCTATTTTGCCCTCCATAACTTCGGTTGGGTAGGGCGGATTCTTCTGATAATGGGGCCTCGTTTTTGGATTTACATCTATCTAGTGAAGATGGGTTTGTTTCTTGCAAAATTTATGATAAGCGCGATGATTTTGATTTTGAGATTGTAAGTTTTCCTTTCTTGGGTGGTGGTGTTCCTCGTGCGGCGACGTTTAGCGGTTAGTTCGATTTACCAGAGTGTCTCGTCGTGTAACTGACTTCAGCACTCATAACATAAACAAACCGCGGCAGGAGAACCGCCTTAGAATGGTCAGTGAAACGAATTCCACTGGGGGAATTAAATCGATTTTACGTGGCCAAAATCCTCGCCCTTACTTCGTTGCAGTTAAGACAAAAATAATTGGTTCAGTCCACATGAAGGCTTCCTAACTCATCAGTGCAACATCTCAAATCAAACAACCACAGAGATGAAACAACGGTAAGGACTCTACAGCAAGAAACTACTAAAGTTCATAGGCCTTAGTACCACAAATCCCTTGCTGCAGTGTAAGCATAGTGGGAAATAGAAGTGAAGGCAATGATCAGGAATTATGCATTTAATCCACACCTCTCATCAGAGACATCAAAGGAAGGAAACACAAACATTTAATAATTAGACGCCAATGGAAAAATCAATAGCGGAAAGCCAAAAGGACAGTTACTTTCCCACAAAATGGCAAATTGGCAAGCCAAACCAAAACGATATAAGCGATACACACACTCAAAGACAAACCAAAACCAAAAAGTAAACCGCTACAGAAGAACCGGTCGCGGTTTATTTTGTTATGGTTTGTGATTTCATGTTTGTGCTTCTTTCCCTTTGTTGTCTCTGATGGCAGGTGTTGTTTAAATGTATCGATTCCTGATCATTGCCTTCATTTCTATTTCCCACTATGCTTACACTACAGCAAGAGATTTGTGGTACTAAGGCCTATGAACTTTAGCCTTTGGCCGATTGTACCGATTCCTGATCATTGCCTTCACTTCTATTTTTCGAGAATTAGTGAGTATCTAATTTTATGTAATGTTGGTTGTCGCCTGATGCTCTGTCTCTGGTCGGGTCCATGGTAGTCTAACTGTTGTTCTTCTTTTGCTCCAGCATTTCAGTCGAGTCCTCGCCGTTCTTTCATCTCTGTGGCTGTTTCATTTTTGTGTTCACGGAGATGTTGCACTGATCAGTTAGGAGGCCTTCATGCGGACTGAACAAATTGTCTAAATCGCGACGAAAAGTAAGCGCGAGGATTGTGACCACGTAAAATCAATTTAAGCCCCCAGTGGAATTCGTTTCACTGACCGTTCCAATGCGGTTCTTCTGTCGCGATATATTTTTGTTATAGTTTGTCTTTGAGTGTGTGTATCGCTTACATTATTTTGTTTTGGATAGCCAATTGGCCAATTTGTGGGAAAGTATCTGTCCTTTTGGCTTCCCACTATTGATGTTTCCATTAGGGTCTAGTTGTTTCATGGTTGTGCTTCTTTCCCTCCGGTGTCCCTGATGGGAGCTGCGGGTTTATTGTATCGATTCCTGATTATTGTCTTCTCTTCTATTTCTCATATGAGCCCCGCCAAGCGAATTTGTGTCTTTGAGCATTCCGTGATGACAAATTTTAACTACGCATGCCCAGCCATTCAGAGGGGCCAGGGATATGGCTTTCTGTCTGAAGGTTCCTCTTGATTCACTGCTAGTATGAGCGAGCAGCGAAGGTTCTGGCGAGACTGCGCGGATGCGCAGGCTCGCCTGAACCTTCGCTGCTCGCATAGGCGATAAGTACCAAAATCGCTTGACGGGGCCCATATTATAATTCTTGAATACCTAGCTTAAGGTGACGTAATGACGTTTTATGTTTCGTAGGTAATATGTTAGTATTTTACGAGTAGAAATAAATGCGTTTGTTCACTTGTTTCAGAATGCTAAGTTTTCATTCTTTAAGTGCTTTATGCTTAACATACTCCCGTTTACACCATCGACTACCAAATTCATTCAAGGCAGCAGCGATTTCTTCTCTACACTTACTGAAATCAATTTTAGAAGGAAATCGATATTTCGGTCCTTTAGAAATTATATTCGTATCCTAGAATCAGGAATAAATTTTAAATTGCCAATAACTATATGACCAGCAGCAGGATAGCAATACACTGAGTTTGTACAATATCAGGTTCCCGAAGTGTTTGCATCAATTCCAATACCATCGACTACCAAATTCATTCAAGGCAGTAGAGATTTCTTCTCTTCACTTATTGAAATCAATTTTTGAAGGTAATCGATATTTCGGTCCTTTAGAAATTATATTTCGTATCCTAGAATCAGGAATATGTTTTAAATGCCAGTAATTATATGACCACCAGCAGCATAGCAAAATACTGAGTATTTACAATATCATGTATCAGGAATGCTGGTATCAATATCAAGATCTGAAACAAGTTTATTGAAATTAAAAATGATAGGCTCTGACAGTTCTATTTATAGAAAAGTATGGTCGTCTCAGTATTTTGAGAAAAAAAATAGAAATGGATGAAATCAAAGAACTGTTCCGGAAAATACTAGGCAAATCTATAAAATCCAAACATTATTACTGAAAGATGTTTTGATGTAATGACGTTTGTGATTAATTTCAGAATCGATGAAAGGACGAAGAGTATGCTGAGTATAACCTCTGGTTAAAACAGCAGTATCATATAACTGATTAGAACTATTCGCCTCGGTATCCAGCATACGTAAAACAGAAATGGGTAACGAACTTAGAAATGCAAGCATTGATGAGTGACGTCCATGATGAAACCAGGTCTGGATGCCCATCAGATGCCACCGATGAAGAATTGTGTAAGTACGGGATCTGGTGTACTCTGATATGCGAATTAAGGTGGAAGAAACAGCGAATGCATTACACATTTCACATGGTAGCGTTTCAACAATTTTATTTGAACGCTTGGATATACTTAAGATAACAGCCCGTTTGATCCCGAAATCCCTTAGCGGTGAGCAATTGGTAAATAGAGCATCAATATGCAGCGCATTGAAGAAGCGATTTAGGTCACAGGAAGATGATTTTCTTTTTATCATCCTTTTCTAATCTTAACTTCTCCAACTGAAGTTGCATTTTAATTTCAATTCGTCTAGTTTGCAATTCAGTATATGAAACGATAAAGAAAGACACTGCATATGGATCAAAAAGTTCAACCACAAACTGAAGCAAAATATTTTCATTTCATGTTTTTCATGCTTGTTTTGGCAGCAGTGACCCCATAATCGAAAACAATAACTAACAAATCTTCTTTTTGGCCAGATAAAACAGCTTCCGCTCCTGGGTTGAGTGTGTCAAATTTTTTTTCAAATGAACCTGCGCACGACAAAACCTACAATAAGACACGTGCGCCCATCGAAGATTCAGATCAGCCTGCGCATCCATATAATCTAACCAGAGACTTTTCTTGCTGCATGGATGGGCATTGGGCCCTAAGCTATCCTTAGAGCGCACCACGAAGACTCTGATCAGACTGCGCGGATGCGTTGGATGGTCTGAGTCTTCGTTGGGCGCACAAGTCTTATTGTAGGTTTTGTCATGTGCTGGATCATATCAAATGACATGTTTGTTTTTTGCTGGTCTTGTAAAAAATGTATAGCAAATTAAAAACGGAAGTGAAGGCAATAATCAGAAAGCGATACAATTAATCCACAGCTCCCATCAGAGACACCAAAGGGAAAGAAACACAACATTAAAGAACTAGACCCCAATGGAAATATCAATAGGGGAAAGCCAAAATGACAGCTATTTTCCCACAAAATGGCCAATTGGCTATCCAAATCAAAAATATATAGGCTACACACACACACACACATACATACACACACACACACACACACACACACACACACAGAGAGAGAGAGAGAGAGAGAGAGAGAGAGAGAGAGAGAGAGAGAGAGAGACAAACCATAGCAAACATAACAAGAGGGCCAAATGGCCCTATATCCCTCACATGTGTACCAGAAAATCATTAATGATGTTTTAAGACTGCCCATCGGGGCTAGGAGAAATAGACTGGGCTACATGGTGCTTCTATGCAGAGCTGAAACCGACCACACATGAGTACTGGCAAACAGTTTCTAAGCCTGCCCTGGAAAAGTGGTGCCAGTTAGACCGTCCATGCATAATGACCCTATTGGTTTCATTGGGTGGAAAGGGCTTAAGATATTATTTCATCTCGATGTCGGGCAAAAGTCCCACAAAACTAGAAGCAACGTCTCCAAAATGACCTACACTGTGCTGACAGGGATGTTAAGCCTCAAATCAATAAACAAGGGCAGGTAACTCCAATGTTGTTTGTCTCATGCAGCCGAAATTCGAACTCTATGTAGACTATATGTCCCTCCTGGTTATCTGCAAGTTTAATGAAGATCAGATCAGAACTGGCGGAGAAAAGTTGGTAACGTCGTTTTTCCATTGTAAGTCTATGGGAAAATTGTTCGCGCTCTAAGGGCTGTAACTGCAAAACCGAATGTCAGATCAAAGCCAAATTCAAACTCATCTGAGGTTTTATGCTTGTTCTCGTTTACTGAAAGTTTCAAAAATATCAGATTAGAAACGGCTGAGAAAAGGTGGAGACACTACTATTTTTCACTAATATTTATGCCCAAGGGCAGGTAATTCGAAAGCCTTTTGTCTCATGCGGCCCAAATTCGAACTAAATATAGACTGGAAACTCCTTCTGGTTGTCTGGAAGTTTGATGAAGATTAGGTTAGAAATAGCCAAGCAAAGTTGGAGACATCGTTTTGCCATTGTAGGTCTATGGAAAAGTTTTTCACCCTCAAGGAGATGTAAGATGTCAGATTCAAGCCAAAATCGAACTCATTAGAGATTTTATGCTTATCTTCTTTTACCAAAAGTAACAAAAAGATCAGCTCAAAAACGGTTGCGGAAAGCTGGATACACCATTTTTCGCTAATATTTATGCTCAAGGGCAGGTAACTCAGAAAGCATTTGACCTGCGTGGCCCAAATTCAAACTCAACATAGACTGTATGCCCCTCCTGGTTATCTGCAAGTTTGATGAAGATCTGATTTGAAATGGTCGAGAAAAGCTGGATACGTCGTTTTCCTATTGTAAGTCTATGAGAAAATCTTTCACACTCAAGGAGGTGTAACTGGAAAACCACTGGTCAGATTCAAGTCAACTTCGAACTCACTCAAGATTTTATGCTTGTCCTCTTTACCAAAAGTTACAAAATCAAAAAAATGCTGAGAAAAGCTGAAGACACCATTTTTCACTTACATTTATGCTCAAGGACAGGTAACTCAGAAGCTATTTGTCCCGTGCAGCCCAAATTTGAACTCAACATAGACTGCATGTCCCTCCTTTTTATCTGCAAGTTGATGAAGATCGGATAATAAATAGCGGAGAAAAAGTGGAGACGTCATTTTCCCCATAATAAATCTATGGGAATTTTTTTTCACTCTCAAGGGGATGTAACTGAAAAAAACGCTCGTCAAATTCAAGCCAAATTCGAACTCGTCCAAGATTTTATGCTTGTTCTCGTTTATGAAAAGTTACAAAAAGATCAGATCATAAACGGCTGAGAAAAGCTGGAGACACCATTTTTCACTTATATTTATGCTCAAGGGCAGTTAACTCCAAAGCTGTTTGTCCCATGCAGCCCAAATATGAATTCGACGTAGACTTTAAGCCCTCCTGGTTATCTGCAAGTTTGATGAAGATCGGATCAGAAATGGCTGAGAAAAAGTGGAGACGTCGTTTTCCCCATTATAAGTCTATGGGAAAAATTTTCACGCTCAAGGGGATGTAACCGGAAAACCGCTGGTCAGATTCAAACCAAATTCGAACTCGTCCGAGATTTTATGCTTTTCCCCATTTATGAAAATTTACAAAAAGTTCAGATCATAAATGGCTGAGCAAAGCTGGAGACACCATTTTTCACTTATGTTTATGCTCAAGGGCAGGTTACTCCAAAGCTGTTTGTCCCGCGCAGCCCAAATTCGAACTCGACATAGACTGTAAGCCCGTCCTGGTTATCTGCAAGTTTGATGAAGGCCGGATCAGAAATGGCCGAGAAAAAGTGGAGATGTCGTTTTCCCCATTATAAGTCTATGGAAACTTTTTGTTTCCATGGCAACCACAGTTCTGATCAAAACTGGTCCAAAACCTAATGCAGTCAATCCCCAACCCAGTGATGGTACACATGAAATTTGATTGGGATTGGCCAGCTAGTCACTTAGATATTCAAGTTCAAAGGTGTGGACGACGGACGGACGACGGACGGAGGCCGGACGGACGATCGCCGGATGCTTACCTATACTATAAGCTCACCTTGTGAGCCTTCGGCTCAGGTGAGTTAAAAAGATCAGATCATAAACGGCTGAGACAAGCTGGAGACACCATTTTTCACTTATATTTATGCTCAAGGGCTGTTTGTCCCGTGCAGCCCGAATTCGAACTCGACGTAGACTGTAAGCCCCTCCTGGTTATTTGCAAGTTTGATGAAGATCGGATAAGAAATGGCGGAGAAAAAGTGGATACGTCGTTTTCCCCATTATAAGTCTATGGAACCTTTTTGTTTCCATGGCAACCAGAATTTTAATCTGATCAGCCCAAAAACCTTATGGAGCCTTCCTCCCTACCTGATGATGCTTCTCATGAAATTTGATCTAGATTGGCCATGGGGTATTAGAGATATACTTATTTGAAATTGTTTACGGGCACACGGACGCACGCACGCACGGACGCACACACGACGGACGACGGACAGAATGTGATCATAAAAGCTCACATTGTCACTACGACAGAAGAACCGTCTTGGAACGGTCAGTGAAAAGAATTTTACTGGGGGGGGGGGGGGGGGGAGGGGGGCTTAAATCGATTTTACGCGGTCGCGATCCTCACCCTTACTTCCGTCGAGATTTAGACAATTTCTTCTGTCCGCATGAATGTTGACGGTTCCAGCGTAAAGGCTTATGTTGGTTGGTACCTGATACTCTCTCTCTGGTCGGGCCCATCGGAGTCTAACTGTTGGGTTTCGTTTGCTCAAGCATTTCAGTGGTTTCTTGCTGACGATTCTTCACCGTTGTTTCATCACTGTGGTTGTTTGATTTTGTGTTCATGGAGATGTTGCACTGTCGAGTTAGGAGGCCTTCGTGCGGACTGAACAAATTACTTGTATTTGTCTTAATCGCGACGGAAGTAAGGGCGATGATTGTGGCCAGGTAAAATCGATGTAAGGGGGGTCTGGCCCAAAGGTCTAGTGGCAAATGTTGGTTCTCAAAATGAGTCATGACTTCTGGCGCTAAACATGCAAAAATATGCAAACTCCATATTTAAACCGTGATAATGAAGTTGTGGAAAGTTGGCTCTGAAATCTGAGGTCTTCTTTCAACTCTGAGTTGGCCATAACAAGATTCCTGTGTCCCAATTCAGAGTTGAATGCAGATCGAAGATCACAGAGTCAGCTTCAAGTTATTATGTCGAAATTTCGTAAAACTAAGTCGAAATTTCGAGATAGTGAGTCGAAATTTAGAGTTATTATGTCGAAATTTCTGATTAATAAGTCGAAATTTCGAGATACTAAGTCAAAATAATTTCGAGATACTAAGTCGAAATTTCAAGTTATTATGTCGAAATTTTGAGATAATAAGTCGAAATTCCGAGATAGTAATTAGAATATTTCGCTATAAAAAGTCGAAATTTCGAGCTATTAAGTCGAAATTTCGAGATACTAAGTCGACATTTCAAGTTATTATGTCAAAATTTCGAGATAATAAGTCAAAATTTCGAGATAGTTAGTCGAAATTTCGGGTTATTTATTCGAAATTTTGAGTAACTTAGTCGACATTTCGAGGTACTAAGTCGACATTTCTAGTTATTATGTCGAAATTTCGATATAATAAGTCGACATTTCGAAATAGTTAGTCGAAATTTCGAGTTATTAAGTCGAAATTTGGAGTTACTTAGTCGAAATTTCGAGGTACAAAGTCGAAATTTCGAGAAATAAAAGTGTACCTGGCCCAAATGCTCCATCGTACCTTTTATGTACGAAATTCGATACTGATATAATTTATGTATTCTGAATTTACAAACCAAGTCACCATTATATTGGATTCCGATAGACCTTGTTTCAGAAGACATTTAAGCCCAACACTGAATTTAATGACATCTGTAAAACATTGAAGAGGCTTTGCGTACTTTTTGATACCGATAATCCCTGATTAAGAAGTTTAGCAGTTAACAATTCATTTAGGATAGCTTTAACGAAGCTATTTAAGTGTCAGATCCATAGAACTGTCAATCTCTGTTTCACATGAAATGACAATCTATTATCGATTCTAACACAGCGCGCCTATATAGGCAATGGAAAATAACTGTGTTTTATTCTGCAACAAATCTCAGCTCGGAAGAGCGTGACGAGTGACGTCATTAAAATTCCCAATTTATGACGTCACTAGTCGATTTCCTTGACGTTAGACGGTGTAACGTCATTTTCTCGCATCGAAAACGTAAGAAAAGGATATAAATGCATGTGTTTCAGTCGATAATTTTAGCGGGATTTCTTCTAACAATGGCGAAAGGTTGTGAGATTTTGAAGGAAACAACAACATTATTGCCGATTTTTAGCGTGTTAGAATCGAAATAGATCAGCTCCTGTCTGTGATTTGTTGAATAATAAATCACAGTTTGTCGGTCAGTTGTAAGTAGACAAATCACGCGCGCTACGCGCTTGTGATTTGTCTACTTTACAACTGACCTCCAAACTGTGATTTATTACTCAACAAATCACAGCTAGAGCTGATCTATTTCTTAATTCTAACACAGCGCGCCTATATAGGCAATGGAAAATAACTGTGTTTTATTTCGCAACAAATGTCAGCTCGGAAGAGCGTGACGAGTGACGTCATTAAAATTCCCAATTTATGACGTCACTAGTCGATTTCCTTGACGTTAGACGGTGTAACGTCATTTTCTCGCATCGAAAACGTAAGAAAAGGATGTAAATGCATGTGTTTCAGTCGATAATTTTAGCGGGATTTCTTCTAACAATGGCGAAAGGTTGTGAGATTTTGAAGGAAACAACAACATTATTGCCGATTTTCAGCGTGTTAGAATCGAAATAGATCAGCTCTTGTCTGTGATTTGTTGAGTAATAAATCACAGTTTGTCGGTCAGTTGTAAGTAGACAAATCACGCGCGCTACGCGCTTGTGATTTGTCTACTTTACAACTGACCTCCAAACTGTGATTTATTACTCAACAAATCACAGCTAGAGCTGATCTATTTCTTAAATGAAATGTCAGTTCCCTAGATGCGTTTGGTGGCCTTATTAACAAATGTTAATTTCTTGTTCAAACGAAATGACAATCACTTGTCAACAAATGAAATGTCAGTTCCTTTAAATGACGCCTTAAATGTTCAAAAATGGATTTCTCCCGGACGAGCCCCTAATTTCTATTACGAGCCCATCACGAAAATACGCCTATACAAATTTGACCCCCATAAACCCCACTTTTATATATCAAACTGGGGTTTGCAGGGGTATACATTATTTTTCTTATTTCTGCTCAAAAACGTGGATTGCGGGTACTTGTTAGAACCGCCTCGCCACATGCTACGTATATTTTGAGCAGAAATAAGAAAAATATCGAAATTTATCATCTGAAAATTTATCAGTTTTCGGTGGTAAAATTTACAATGTATTTGTACAGGCGAGTTTCCTTAATGCATGCGTAGCAGGAAAGACATCAACAAGTCTTAAAACAAAATTCATTTACAAAATGTTTTAAATAGTTTTATCATATGGCGTCGCGTCTGAGAGTGTAATAACGCCATGCATTATTTTCGATAATCCACTAGTGAATTAAATATGCAAATAAGCTAGATACGTTCCGTAACGTTACATGAACGACGTCCTTAACGACGTCGCGTTTACTAATGGCGGAATATTGACACTTTTGTAAACAATCGCAAATAAAATGAGTTTTAAATGTCATATGATAAATAGAATCTTGCATTCGTGCTCATGTATTATTGAATTTATTAAACTCGTTGAGGAAAAGGAATAAAATGCTCGGCAAAGCCTCGCATTTTATCCCTTTTCCTCAATTCGTTTAATAAATTCAATAATACATGAGCACTCATGTAAGATCCTTTATGTTATAACTGTAGAAGAAACAGATATCTACTTAACTCTATTTTTAAATCTTAAAATTCTGTTTTCTGATCCCATACACCACGAAAACACGGCTATATAATTCTGATCCACTTGAACCCAGCTTTTAAATGGTAAAATTTGGGTTTACAGGGGTAAAGTTTATTTTTCTTATTTCTGTTTTAAAATATAGATTGTGCGTACTCGTTAGAACGGCCTCGATTAGGCGGTTCTAACGAGTACCCACAGTCTATATTTCGAGCAGAGATAAGAAAAATACCACAATTTTTCATTTTAAAATTATTGTGGTTTTTTTTTTTTTTTTTTTTTTTCGGCGGTAAAGTTTACAATGTATTTGTATATAGGTTTTTTCGAAATGGTATTATCACTGTTCAAAATGAATAAATCCAACACAGAATTTAAAATGAAATTATCTCAAAACTGCCAAACTGAGCTAAAAGAAAATCATTCTCCTCATACAAATTCAATGAAGATTTTTGAACACTGTAGACAGAAATTTGCCAATGTGATCTGGAAATGATCTTCCAACTAAAAGCTTGAGACCGGTCCATCTCCATTTATACAGGTGGTTAAGTTTCACAAAAATGTCAGTTCATTTTGCAAACAGTGTAAAACTTGATCAGACGCCACGTTCGGTGGTGTCTGATCCGGGTCTACACTGTTTGCAAATGTCCCAGATATATATAACAAACGTATTTCTTAGCCATCCCGAAGACACGCCTATATAATTCTGACCCCCTCGAACCTCAATTTTATATGGGCCCCGTCAAGCGAATTTGGTACTTATCGCCTATGCGAGCAGCGAAGGTTCAGGCGAGCCTGCGCATCCGCGCAGTCTCGCCAGAACCTTCGCTGCTCGCTCATACAAGCAGTGAATCAAGAGGAACCTTCAGACAGAAAGCCATATCCCTGGCCCCTCTGAATGGCTGGGCATGCGCAGTTAAAATTTGTCATGACGGAATGCTCGAAGACACAAATTCGCTTGGCGGGGCTCATATAGTAAAATTGGAGTTTACTGGAGCATACCTTATTTTTGTTATTTCTGCTCTAAAATATAGATTGTGGGTACTCGTTAGAACCGCCTCGATGATGCGGTTCTAACGAGTACCCACCGTCCATGCTTATAAACCCTATTGGTTTCATTGGGCGGCAGGGCTTGAGATGTCATTTCAACTCGATGTCGGATAAAAGTCCCTCAAAATTGGAAGCACTGTCTCCAAAATGACCTTTACGGTGTTGACGGGGACGTTAAATCAAACAAAAAAAAAAAACAAATATTTTGAGCAGAAATAAGAAAAATATCACAATTTTTCATCTGTAATTTTCATTTTACGGCGGCACAATTTACAGTGTATTTGTATAGCCGTTTTTTCGTAATGGCCAAGAAGATATATTTACATTAGTACTGTCTCAACTTACTTCATACTGTCCACAGGCCAAATGCACATATATCCAAGATGCGATAGAGATAGAAACGACTATAAAATAACTTGCTCGTTTTTATGATTTTGGCTCGAAGCAAACAAAAAGACATGCTACAGATGCAATTGATTAAAACATGACATATACATGAGTCGGTGCACAGAAAAAGTGCAAGTTTGAAAAGACCCTTAATCGCACAGTCTGATCATAGTCTTCACTGTTAGCTTGAGTCATTTTTGACTCTTAGTGCATGAAAAGAAGTCAACATTAAGACAGATCGGGTTGTTAGAAGCCTCCGTGGTGTAGTAGTTACGCTACTCGCCTTGTAAACTAGGGCTCGCAGGATCGATCCCGGGCTTCTCCAGACTTTCGGATGAGTCTTTAAACCGAGGCCCCGTCTTCGTATGACCTTAGCTGTTGGTGGGACGTAAAACTCAAACACTCACTCAGATCAGGTTGTATGGTTTCTTCTTCGCAGTTTGCGATCTTAGCTGTTTGCGCGTACCAAAATGTACGTTTTTTATGAGCACGTGCTCATCAGTTAATTGGTGTTTAATAATGAAGTATAACATTTAATACATTGTTCATGAATATCTCATGTATTTACAAATAATTGTCCACCCCCACCCATCGGGGCTTGAAGAAATAGATGGGCTGCATGATGCTTCCACGCAGAGCTGAAACCGACCCGCACACGAGTACTCGTAAACCGTTCAGATGATCTAAGCCTGCCCAGGCAAAGCGGTGCAAGTCGGACCGTCCATGGTTATAAACCCTTTCAGTTTCTTTTGGTGGCAGGGCCGCGGGTAGCGTCTCTTGCCTGATGCATCCAGTTGACCTGTCTCATAGGCTTCGTCGGTCGGTGTGTGCTCGGAGGGGGATGTGCTGTGTTTTCCGGGTATTGTCCATCATCCGTTTCGGTTTCAGAACTTTGGGGTTGAGACACACTGATGAAGATTAAATATCAGGAAGGGCTATGTGTCACTAAATTTGGTATAGTTATGCCCTAATTTCATAGGGCGGCAGGGCTTGAGATGTCATTTTATCTCACTGTCGGGTAAAAGTCCCACAAAATTTGAAGCGACGTCTCAAAATGACCTTTACAGTGTTGAAGGGGACGTTAAACCTCAAATCAAACATAAATACAAAAGTGCATGAAAAGAAGTCAACATTAAGACACAGATCAGGTTGTATGGTTTCTTAAGTTGACTTCTATCTTCGCTGTTTGCGATCTTAGCTGTTTGCGCGTGCCAAAATGTACGTTTTTTATGTGCACGTGCTCATCAGTTTCACAGAGACAAATAATTGGTGTTTAATAATGAATCAATATTAGTATAGTATATTTTATAATAGCTTGCTCATCGTAAGATCTTGCAGTTTACCGTAAGATCTTGTAGATCTGCAACATCTTGCGGGTCGCCGATTTTAAATTATATAACAGCCTATTATTATATCTCGGAAAATATTATACTACTCAAAGTTTGATAGGGATCACTTTTTTAATGCAAAATAATTTTTGGATGAATTAATCAGCTGAATCCAAATTTGATACATAATGATAGAACACGTATCCTTCACAAAACCTAGTGGATAATTTTGTCAGCTGGTGCTGCATTCAAGCGTGACAACAGCAACCGTCTTGGCACCCCCAAAATTTGCCGTAACACGAAGGGATTTGGACAACTGATTTTTCACAAATTTCCAAATGTGTTTAGACAAACGTGCCTAATAACGTGTATGGCGTCCACGGGCATCAATTACAGTACGACATCGCCTGCGCATGCTCGTAATCCGAGTCTGTATCCGGTTTTGTTGAATCAGCTTTCATTCAGCAACCAATGCATCTTTGAGCTCCTGTAAAGTCCTCGGATGCACAGGTCGGGCTGACACAGCACGCTGAAGCATGCCCTGCGCATGCTCAATCGGATTTAAGTCCGGTGACCGAGTAGGCCAGTCCAAACGAACGATTGTCTAACGTTCCAGATAGGAATCAGTGACGTTGGCACGGTTGGGACGGGGTTTATCGTCCATCAGAATAAAGTCCAGGCCGATAGCATCTGCATATGGTCTCACAAACTCATCAAGAATATCATTACAGTACCTCACTGCCATTAACGTTCCGTTTTCAACGACGTACAAGTCAGTGTTACCGTTCACGCTTATCCCAGCCCAAACCATGACTGACCCCTTTCCATAGCGATCATGTTCTGCCACACCCAAGTCATGGAATCGCTCTTTAGACATTCGCCACACTAACTGACGTTTATAAGTGAAGTTTAGACAGAATCTGGACTCCTCAGGAAACAGTACTGGCGTCAAGTCATGAACCGCCCACCTGACGTTAGTTCTAGCAAAGTCCAACCGGTCTAGCACGTGCTGTCTCGTCAACGGAACACGTACAGCAGGCCTCATGGCATTAAGTCCGAACTCGTGGAGCCCGTTTCTGACAGTTTGTGCAGAAATTCGTACTCCAGTTCCGTTCCTAAGCTCGTTATACAAACACGTAGCGTTCAGGGACCGTTGACGTCGAGACTGAATCAACAAGAAACGGCCCCGACGTTGAGTTGTAGCCCTTTTTACGACCCCTCCGTGTCTGTGTGAAGGATTTCCATGGGTAAGATGCCGACTCCACGTTCGGGAAACCACGCTCTGAGACAAATTCAGAATCCCAGCAACACGACGTTAAAAGACGCCAGATTCCAACATTCCGACGCAACGATTCATTTCTTCGGGGCTCAGACGGTTTCTTAATTGTCCTCTAGGCATTTTAGTGTTTCACAAACTCAAATGAAGTCCATTTTACGCTTGGTAAAGTAACACTGACAAGTTTGATTGGTCTGTTGGAAAGCAGTGCTACGCAAGATTTTGGGGGTGCATGAATTCATTTGCGAAGTGTGAGAAGTGTGCACTTTTATGAGTACTGAACTGCACGTGAGTTTCTGTTTCAGATATTTACCAATATACCGAGTACAAATTCTGTCAAGAAATTTTAAATTTTCAGTGCAAAATTTGGTATATAAAAAGTGATCCCTATCAAACTTTGAGTAGTATATTTCACTCGGAAAACAGAGTATTTTCTTCTTATTAAAACTTAGTATATATATGGTAAGAGGCTGTCAAAAACTGTGTGGTGCTTGTCATATTGATAAGTGGTTGAGGCATTTATCTAATATGAAATAACTCTGTGGGGTTGTTGGCTGTTCTGATCTGTACTTACCTATATTGGCTGCTCGAAGTCACCATAGTATAAACTGTTCATCAATACTGTCACCATATGGTATTCTGATGATAAGGTATGTCTAACATAACCTATATGTTTGTCTATGTTCCGCCTGTCATTCAGGTAGTAGAGTATAGTGAACATTTCCTATTCAAGGAATAGGGTATGATAGTCCTTGCCACCATTTGCTATTCATATAATAAGGTATGTATGACATAACCTATTCCAGGAATATGAAATGTTAGTCAATTCCACCATATGCTATTCCAGGAATAGAGATTGGTTAACATAACCTATTCCTGGAATAGGAAATGTTAGCCAATTCCACCGCATGCCATTCCAAGACTAGATATTGGTGAACATAACCTATTCCTGGAATAGGAAATGTTAGCCAATTTCACCGCATGTTATGCCAAGACTAGATATTGGTGAACATAACCTTTTCCTGGAATAGGAAATGTTAGCCAATTCCACCGCATGCTATTCCAAGACTACATATTGTTGAACATAACCTATTCCTGGAATAGGGTATGTTAGTCATTGTCACCATATACTATTCTAAAAGTAATTTTTTTAACATGACCTTGGAATATATATATGATCGTACACATGTGGTCATTTCATATACATTTTATAAAACGAGCATTCGCCGAGTTTCATAAATTTCATATGAAAAGATCACGAGTGCAAGAATCTGTATAACATATGACCACCTTAAATTGGATTTAATTGGCTTTAAATTTGACAAGTTCCCCCAAAAATATGTATGGATGACATGGATGTCTTTATGAAGCCTGCCAAAGTGTTATTGCACAGTCATGTGGTCATAATATTATTATTACGACGTTATCCACTGCGTATCAACAACGTCATAGTTAATATAAGGCGTTTTAATCAACATCACCATTTGATATTATAGGGATCAACCATGGGTTTTCATGCATTAACATTTGCCGGATCCCGAGGAAGCTGTTTGAACATGAGGCCGCTAGGCCGAATGTTCAAATATCTTCCGAGGGATCCGGCAAATGTTAATGCAATGAAATAACCATGGATGATCGTTGTTCTTGCATAACCATGGATGATCGTTGTTCTTGCATAACCATGGATGATCGTTGTTCTTGCATAACTTACGACAGCAAATTTTGACGAAAACACCCATAAGCTCCATATAAATTCCATATAAACTCTTCAAATGCGACAGATAAACCAAAATGGCGGCCAGTTCAGAATGTTGTTTACAATGACGTTGTCATGCAGTTACGTCATCATAGAACCCTCATACCGGACTTATACGGACACGACCTTTCTCAGCTATGCTGATAATGAAGGGAATTAACGCGTACAACACAGAAAATAAATGATTATCTCCCACAGCTCCTAGCCATGGTTACCTAGGTGACCAAGGTAAACTGTAAATAGAAAAAGGGGGCAGTGTATTTCATTTTCAAAAAGGACCAAATTATTTTCATTTTTATTTTACAAAATGTATATGGGCGTGTTCACAATAAATTTGCAATTTTACTTCCGCTGGCACAGAAAAGAAATAACAATTTGTAAAAAAGTTATGAAAAAAAATTCATCAGTTTTTGTCGCTGTACTCAATAGTTTTACTATATATTCTATACATTTAGTGGGTGCTTCCAAATATATGTAAGAAGGACTAAAAAGTTGTTAATAAAATTTCATTAAAAATACATGTGGATAATTGAAAAAGAATGTAAAATCATGAGCCGCTTGCACAGAAAAGTTATTCTTATAAGTTTTTATTTTATGCGGAAATAATTATGAAGTTCCTATATAAATCTATGTATTAACTTTAACCGACATCAGTTACCTGGATGTCCGTTAAAGTTCGACATGGTTTCCCCGCTTCTGTTTCCGTGCATGTGTGTAATGTCTTAGGATGTATGGAAACAGAATCGGGGAAACAAATCATGATGATGATAATAATAATAAAATAATAACAATATTGACGGATAAAAAAAACTAGATCAACTTTTTTTTTTTTTTTTTTTTTTGCAGAAAAAAAACCGGCAGATTTAAAGTCATCATACCTCGACTGACGTATAACTAACAAAAATACTGTGCACAATATGATATCATTACAGAAGCATGCTTCTCTTTTTTCCTAAATGAGCCTGCGCATGGCAAATTCCACAAAAGGGAAAGATTTTAAGGGGCTACAGTGCACACTGCTTGTTTCATTTTTATCAAAACCATTAAGAAATCGCGCCTATTCAAATACATGTATATTAAAAATTTTAGCACTAAAAGCTTCTGATAATTTTCATACTTCTGCCCTGGAATAGATTGTAGGTACTCATTAGAACCACCCCAACAGGTCGGTTCTAACGAATACCCACAATCAATGCATTTGAGCAAGGACAAGAAAATTAATGTATACCCTGTTCACCTCTATTTTACTTTATAAAAGCTTTGTTCAGTGTGTGTGGGGGGAGTTGGGGGGGGGGCAGAATGACAAAGGCATGCTTTCGTGACGCATACATGTACATTGTGGGTACTACTTAGACCCACCACAATAATGACTTCTTCACACGCGATCGCTTGTCATTAATTATTGCTCATTTTAATCCGTTTACTGGTGTTTATTAGGTCTATATATATAGACTTGTCAACAACAAGGGCGGGTTTATGCATTTGGTTTTATTTGAAGTTTAACGTCCCCACCAACACTGTAAATGTCATTTTGGAGACGTTGCTTCCGATTTTGTGGGACTTTTACCCGACAATAAGATGAAATGACATCTCAAACCCTGTCGCCCAATGAAATCAATAGGGATTTATAAGCATGGACGGACTGCCTGGGCATGCTTAGATCCTCTAATGCGGTTTACCGGTATTCGGGTGCGGTCGGTTTCAGCTCTGCGTGGAAGCATCATGCAGCCTATCTATTTATTCAAGCACCGATGGGCGGGTGTCGATTAAGTTGTCGGTCGAATGAACATATGTCAAAGTCAAGACTGATCAGACTGCGCGGCATAGTCAGTGCATGTCGCGCCCATGACATCACAAAAACACACCTATATTCAAGTACATTGAAAATTTTACCAGAAAAAAAAATGAAACATTATCGATGAAAAATTATCATATTTTTCATATTTATGCTCAAAACATTAATTGTGTGTATTTGTTTGAACCGCATCGATGAGGCGGTTCGAACGTGTACTCACAATCTATGTTTTGAGCTACTTAGATTGTGTGTACTCATTAGAACTGCCCCGATGAGGCGATTCTAAGGTGTACTCACAGTCTATGTTTTGAGCTCAAAACAGAGATTGTGTGTACTGGTTATTGTCGCCTCGGTGAGACGGTTCTAATGTGTACCCACAAATCATATTTTTGAGAATAAAAAAAGAAAAATAATGTACAACCCCTCTAAATCCCAGTGGTTTTTTTCTTGTTTCTGCTAGAAAGCAGATATTGTGTGTACTCATTAGAACCGCCCGGTGAGGCGGTTCTAATGGGTACCTACAATCAATGGTTTTGAGCAGGAATTAGAAGAATAAATTATACCCCTGTAACTCCAAGGTTTACTTATAACTGTGGGGTTTAACGGGGTCAAACTTATATAAGATTGTTTTCGCGATGGAACATAGGCGGCCAGCGTATCTAATCGCCCTAAATGCGCTGGATGATCAGTCTCCGCTGTGCGTCGTATGTAAGATCTTTCAAGTTTAAGGATCAGACGCCGCAAAACACAGCCTCTGTTCAGGGTCTACATTGTTTGCCTACAGTACAGGAATTTAAGGGTCAAACGCCGTAAAACACAGCGTCTGATCAGAGCCTACTTTGTTTGCTTACAGTACAGAAAATTAAGGGTCAGACGCCGCAAAACACGGCGTCTGATTATGTTCTACATTGTTTGCTTACAGTACAGGAATTGAAGGGTCAGACGCCGCAAAACACAGAGCGTCTGGTCAGGGTCTAAATTGTTTGCTTTCAGTACGGAAATTTAAGGGTCAGACCCCGCAAAACACAGCGTCTGATCAGGGTCTACATTCTTTGCTTTCAGTACGGGAATTTAAAGGTCAGGCCCCGCAAAATACAGCGTCTGATCAGGGTCTACATTGTTTGCTTTTAGTACGGGAATTTAAGGATCAGACCCCGCAAACGAGCCTAAGACAATGCACAAATGCATGGAAACAGAAGCGGGGAAACAAATCGAAACAAATGATGACGATGATGATGAAAATAATAATAATAATGTTGACGGATAAAGAAAACTTGCGGTTGCGGTCCGCCATCCAGGTACTAACGGCAATATTAGTTATAAAGTTTACAAGTGCATACGTTACACGGACTTGCTGTCGTAATGAAAAGTAGAAGTAAAACAAAGGTCAGGAATTGATACAATTAACTTACTCCATCCATAAAAGACACCAAACTTACTTACATACTTTAAAGGAGCTCGTTAGAAGAAGGCATTATTGTCATTACGATAACATACCTGTGCGACAAAGTGCATTGCTTCACATCTTTAAAATGGCTCTTTTATGATGAAAATCCGTGGCATTTTTCTTATGTTCCCTGCAAACATAGGTTGTGAGTGCTCATTAGAACCGTCTGAATTAGGCGGTTCTAACGAGCATCCACAACCTATGACTTGGAGCAGAAATAAGAAAAATAATGTGTACCCCCCGTATACCCTAGTTTTCTCCATATAAATTGGGGTTAAGGGGTTGTTCATTTCACGGACTTATTCGCCTGATTGGTGGGTCTAAGTAGTACCCACAATGTACATGTATGCGTCACGAAAGCACGCCTTTGTCATTCTGCAACCTCCTCCCCCCCCCCCCCCCCCCCCCCCACTGAACATGTTAAACTTTTACAAAGTAAAATAGAGGTCAACGGGGTATACATTATTTTTCTCATTCTTGCTCAAATGCATAGATTGTGGGTGTTCGTTAGAACCGCCCTGTTTAGGCGGTTCTAATGTGTACCCACACTCTATTCTTGGGCAGAAGTATGAAAATTATCAGAAGTTTTTATCTGAAAGTTTTTAAGTTTTTTCAGTGCTAAAAGTTTTAATATATTTGAATAGGAGCGTTTTCTTAATGGTTTTGACAAAAAATGAAACAAGGACTGTGTATTGTAGTTCCGTAAAATCTTTCCCAGTTGTGGATTTTGCCATGCGCAGGCTCATTTAGGAAAAGAGGAGAGTATGCTATTTCTTCAAGCCCCGGTGGGCGGGGCCGGCGCATAATTTGAAATAATACAGAAATATAGTATAAAACCTGATATTTCGTATTAAACTGTCCGTTTATATAGAGGGCAGCTAAACTAGTTATGACTTACCAATATATAGCCCCCGCCCATAGGGGCTTGAAGAAATATATGGGCTGCATGATGCTTCCACGCAGAGCTGAATCCGGCCCGCACACTAGTACTGGTAAACCGCTTGGAGGATCTAAGCCTGTCCAGGAACCGCGGTGCGAGACGGACCGTCCATGCTAATAAACCCTATTGGTTTCATTGGGCGACAGGGCTTGAGATGTCATTTCATCTCAATGTCGGGTAAAAGTCCCTCAAAATTGGAAGCAACGTCTCCAAAATGACCTTTACAGTGTTGACGGGGACGTTAAACCTCAAATCAAACAAACAAAAACTTACCAATATCTCTAAATCCCATCTTTATGAATGAACAGACACTGAATGCGGTCAGCATGTTTTGCACGAGTATAAACTAACCGGACGAACCCAATTCCCATTTGGTGATATCCACGCCACTAATGAATGGTGTTCTCATAGTGCATGGCTATTTTTATAACTACCTGTACAGGTATCTACCCACTGGGAAGTGGTGTCGCCTATTATATTGACCGCGTGGTATAGTAGACGTTCATAATTGCTGTCACTTTTCATTCTTCTTCCCTTCAACTGTCTGTAGAATGCACCTGTTGTGCTCTTGTTATATTTATATATTGCCATGACATGTATACATGCTAATGAGAATTGCCACACTTGTTGTTAACTAATGTTAGCCTAGTGAATGAATAAATTCGAAATTCGAGAAAGGATGCTTCTGTAATGACATCATATTATGCACAGTATTTTTTGTTAGAAATACGTCAGTCGAGTAATGATGACGTGAAATCTAGATTTTTTTTTTTCCAAAGAAAATGAAAGTAGATCTTTATATAGATATTGATATTTTTAGCCAAAAAGTTAGATTTTTAATGCTTTTTAAAAGGCTATGAGCTTCCAAATTTAAGTTAGTTAAGCAGCCAAACTGACAGTGGACACCTAGTTTCTTTTTTATTTACTTAGAACAATAATCGAGGGGGTACACCTTCCTTTCTCCGGTTTATAAATGATTTTTTTCGCCGTCCAAGCAACCGGTTACAATACACTGGAAAACAAAATACTTTTACTATTATAGAAGTTAAGCAACACATATTGTGGTTAATACCTGGATGGGTGACCGGAAAATCTTTTTATCCATCAACATTGTTATCATTATTATTATTATCATTATTTTCATCATCATCATCATCATCATCATCATCTGTTTCGATTTGCATACCGGACCTTCCAAACCTTATATTGATGGTACCATACCGGACTTATACGGACACGACCTTTCTCAGCTATGCTGATAATGAAGGGAATTAACGCGTACAACACAGAAAATAAATGATTATCTCCCACAGCTCCTAGCCATGGTTACCTAGGTGACCAAGGTAAACTGTAAATAGAAAAAGGGGGCAGTGTATTTCATTTTCAAAAAGGACCAAATTATTTTCATTTTTATTTTACAAAATGTATATGGGCGTGTTCACAATAAATTTGCAATTTTACTTCCGCTGGCACAGAAAAGAAATAACAATTTACAAAAAAGTTATGAAAAAAAATTCATCAGTTTTTGTCGCTGTAATCAATAGTTTTACTATATATTCTATACATTTAGTGGGTGCTTCCAAATATATGTAAAAAGGACTAAAAAGTTGTTAATAAAATTTCATTAAAAATACATGTGGATAATTGAAAAAGAATGTAAAATCATGAGCCGCTTGCACAGAAAAGTTATTCTTATAAGTTTTTATTTTATGCGGAAATAATTATGAAGTTCCTATATAAATCTATGTATTAACTTTAACCGACATCAGTTACCTGGATGTCCGTTAAAGTTCGACATGAAAACGCTACGTTCAGGGCGATAACGTTACGTCGATCAACGTAACGTAAACAAAGCAAGGCCCGTCTTGTGATATCAAAAGCTCAAAATCCATGTTCAAAGAGCACGCGAATTTCATGATTTGAACATGGTTTTTGCTGCTTGAGCACGGCTTTCGGTCCATTTGACAATAGCTTCAAACAGCCATGCGCATAGGTATTTATGCAAGAATACACCTTTTCCCGTCAATTTAATTCAGTAAACCGTGATCAGAAACTCGTACCTGGTGCGATATTGCATGCCCCCGCCTCGCATACGATATCGGCAAATAATGAAAATGGCGCCCAATTCGGTGGACCCGGTAAGAGCATAATTCAAGCAAGGTCACCGCGTATTAACAGCACATTAATTTCCTTGTTAATACATGGACATGGCTTTGTCGCTGGTTAATGCATGGCTGTTAATATTGTGCGGCACTGCTTTTTATGCAGTTATACGGCTTTTTGAATATAATCTCTGAATATCGAGAACCTTCCGAATTTCAGTTTCCAGCAGACCCATAAAAAGATTGCACGAATGCGCAGGCGCATCAAAGCCTTCACAGGGCACCAATCTACCGGCACTGCATCAGTAGTATAGGGCGAGGGTATGGCGCCTTTTTTATAGCGCCTTTTTTATAGCGCCTTTTTGGTGTTGGGCACTATAAAATTGGCCGTATAAAAAAGGCGCCATATCCTCGCCGCTTGATCTGAACTTGACTAGGCTAGGTGTTGTTTTGTGTGATATGTGTGCTTTCGTGAAGGGGGCATCATAAATTTTCAGTTTTGTGGGGATTATAGCGCCTTTGGTGGAGGGCGCTATAAATTTTCAGTTTTTGTGGGGATTATAGCGCCTTTGGTGGAGGGCGCTATAAATTTTCAGTTTTTGTGGGGATTATAGCGCCTTTGGTGGAGGGCGCTATAAATTTTCAATTTTGTGGGGATTATAGCGCCTTCTATGAAGGGCGCTATAAATTTTCAATTTTGTCTGGTAAAAGTTGACTTAGTTTTTTGGTGATGTTGGAAATATACCACAAGATGACATTATGTTGTTCTTGTATCTCAAGACTTCATAGTGTCATGCATATATATTGAGGCTATCTAGTAGCAAGTTTCTATGAGAAATAAAAAATCTTGTGTCTCAAGACTTTATATTTCTTCATCAATAGAAACTTGACTGTCAATCGTCATGTGGTTTGGCAAATATATTGAGGCTTGATAGTAGCAAACTTCTGGATATAGATCTTGTATCTCAAGATCTATTTTTGATTCATTAGTTTGACTATGAAGCGTCAGTGGATGTTAATTCTAGCCATCTCAAGTTTAGATACTACTACCCTCTTCGTCATGAAGAGGGGGTGAAAAGACAAGAAAGATTGGTGAACAGTTTTAACTTTATTTGTCCCGCTAACTAACTTGATTACGATGAACAGAGGATTAGGACCGTCCCTCTGTCCTCGTTTACAATTTGAAACCTTAACATATTTACAACATTAAGTACATGGGGTATTTCTTTGATAAGCAATGTGTATTTCTCAAACATTTGCAAACTTGAATTCTATGTTTGTAAAGAAACTTTGGAGTTGGCATATCATTTTGTGTCCAGATCAATTTGCCATAATTAGACTTAATTAGATTTTTCACTTCTAAAGAGCATAAGAATTATACACTTTGGTCATGTCAGAAAGTGTGTGATGCCCTCACCTTTCTACTTGACAATATTTATATTAGATTCGGTACTAAGTTATTTAGACAAATTGTGGGTATTCCGATGGGTACTAATTGCGCACCTCTTGTGGCTGATCTGTTCTTGTATAGTTATGAAAGAGACTTCATTTTGTCGCTTTCCATTGATAACCAATCTGAAATTATTGAAGCTTTTAGCTCTACTTCTAGATATTTAGATGATTTATTAAATATTGATAATACCTATTTTGATGGTTTGATCAGTCAGATTTACCCCCTAGAACTTCAGTTAAATAAAGCAAATTCTTCTGATACCGAGGCCCCGTTTTTGGATTTACATCTATCTATTGTAGATGGATGTGTTTCGTGCAAAATTTATGATAAACGCGATGACTTTGATTTTGAGATTGTAAATTTTCCTTTTTTGGATGGTGATGTTCCTCGTGCGCCATCCTATGGCGTTTATATTTCGCAATTAAATCGATTTGCTAGAGTGTGTAGTCATGTAACTGACTTCAACACTCGTAATAAATTATTAACGGCTAAACTCCTTAATCAGGGTTATCGGTACCATAAACTACGCAAAGCCTTTTCAAAATTTTATAGACGCCATTCTGATTTAATTTCAAAATTCAATATTGGACTTAAATCTCTTCTGCAACAAGGTCTATCGGAACCCGAATTTTATGGTGACTTAGTATATAAATTCAGAAAAATATATAACCGCAATGACTTCAGCACCCAATTTCGTAAAATCATTCTTCGATATAAAAAGATTGGGTACAACATGGATATTATACGACAGACTGCATGCATGGTAGTTAACCCTATCACGGTTGGCAACTTTGCTTCCCTCTTTAATTGCACGCCGGTGGGTCAGGCCTCAGATTCTATGACGGCTCCAACGTAAAGGCTTATTGAAAATTAAAGAGATAATGTTGGTTGGTGCCTGATGCTCTGTCTCTGGTCGGGCTCATCGGAGTCTAACTGTTGGTTTTCTTTTGCTCCAGCATTTCAGTGGTTTCTTGCTGTCGAGTCCTCACCGTTGTCTCACCTCTGTGGTTCTTTGATTTCTGTGTTCACGGAGATGTTGCACTGATGAGTTAGGAGGCCTTCATGCGGACTGAACAAATTATTTGTCTAAATCGCGACGGAAGTAAGGGCGAGGATTGTGGCCACGTAAAATCGATTTAAGCCCCCCAGTGGAAATCTTCCACTGACCGTTCCAAGGCGGCTCTTCTGTGGCGATTTATTTATGTTGTTGTTTGTTACTTACTGTGTGTATCACTTGTGTCTTTTAATTTTGGATGGCCATATGGCCATTTTGTGGGAAAGTAACTGTCCATATGGCCTTCCTTTGTTTAGGTTTCCATTATGGTCTGGTCGCTTAATGTTTGTATTTCTTTCCCTTTGGTGTCTTTTATGGATGGAGTAAGTTAATTGTATCAATTCCTGATCTTTGTTTTACTTCTACTTTTAATTTGTGTCCAGATCACTTTGCCATAATTAGCACTGAACCATCTGTCAATATCTCTGTCATTTTGGTATAAGTCTTCTCCTGTGCCATACAGTTCCCCATGAATAGCTTTCTTCAAGTCTAGTCCTTTTTCAAGTTGATGAATAATGTATATACACCACATTCCACAGTTGTGACTCCATGGACTTTGTAATGGTTCTGTATTTTGAATCCAACTTCTGGAATTTCTTTGGATGAAAGGTAGAATATAGTCTTCTTCTGGTGGCATGCCATAAGAATCAAAGTAGATAGCTTGATGGCCTCTGAAGTATACGGTAACCCAATGTTCTCCTGGTTCATCTGAATTGTCAGTGTTTATGATATAGGCTTTCATGTCTAGAGGTTTCTTCTCTGGTAAGAGATCTTTGGCACATACATCTCCATTAACAGGCATGTGGTACAGAATTTTTCTCAGTTCATGTGTGTTCATTTTTCTGGTGATGTCTCCGACGGAGTAGCTTCTATTAATTTCTGTTTCCAAAAGTCTCTCCACTCGTTGTAGTCAGGTTTTCTTCCGTATCTGTTATGACTGTTTTTCAGGAACATCCAGTTTTTATAGGCTTCGACTTTTTCAGATGGTATTAAATGGTCCAATCCTGTCATAGCACTATATTCTTTTCTTCTTTCTTCTGATGGTACTTCATCCAGGAGCAACTCGTCCCATTTTTGGATGACATCGTAGATGTTGAGATTATTCAGGGCATGGATATGTATACCATAGTCTGTTATCCATTCGTTTGGTTTTGTCCATAAACACAAGTCATGGTATTTCTGACTGGGATGATTTATTCTACATCCTTGGCACTGGTGACGGACATAGTCAAATATAGCAGTCATCAAGTTGATCCTCATGGCTCGTATAAGGGTATCTTTAATCCATTTGTGTCGTCCCGGTGTTTAATTGTCTTCTGATAATCCTTCAAATTCTTTTTGAAGCATGCCATTTCCAGATGAAGTGGAATCTGACCATAGTAGATAATCCCTCAGTTCTTCTTCAATATAGTATCCACTATGCATCTTTTTTTTTTTCAGTAGTCTGTGGTTACTTCTCTGAGTCCGTTAATTTCTATCAGATTATCAAATTCAGCATACACAATGACGTTGATAGTCTTTGCGAGCGAATTGGCAAACTGAAGTTCTAGTCTCAGGTTTCCAGTTTTTATAGGGTGGAGATGACTCTGGTCAGCAGCTTGATCAGGTGTGAAGTCATATCCCCAGAATGTGTATCCGTCTTTGTAATCCTCGTAATCGATGTTACAATTCTGAACTTGGTCTCGACTACTCAGAGCCTGATACAGTGACATGTATGATCGAAGGTACTCGTTTCTGGTGAAGTTAGGTTCAAAGGGTCTGCCATAGATATTATGTCCATCGAGTGTGACATCCAATTTACTGAGATTGAAAGGTTGGAAGTTAAAGGGGTTCGTGGGAAACGTGCCATTGAATGTTTCATTAGGAACCATGCCAATGAACAATCGTTTTGGAAGTTGACCCTGGAACAGATGGTCTTCAATTTTAGATCTTAGTCCAGTACCAATGGTAAATGTTTTCACCTCAACTCTTCTGATGGGGAATTTGGCATTATGTTGAGCAATGCTCTGATTCAAATCGTTTGTGATTGCTGGTAGAAGTTGTACATTTCTCACTGACAGTTTGGCTACATCAATTTTGAGTACTACAGGGTAACCATCCTCAGCCATGATACAAAATTGAGGAGATGCTCTGTTAAGTCTGAGTTTGATTTCGATGCCATTCGGAAGATATTTGTCTTGCATGGCCAGATCTAAATGTAATCGGCCCATGAGTTCCAAAGATTTACTTTGTTTTGTAGCTTCACCTCGGCCTTTTTTTATGCTATCACAATCAAAATCCTCAAATTTCCCAGGTTCATCTTCATACCAGTGTTCTGCAGCTTTTAACTGATTGTCTTTGACATCTGCTCCAAAGGAAAATAAGTTTTCTATGTAGGCTCTGTACGGATATGTATCCATATTACTTGTGACCAGTTTATTATTCAGATACAAATCGATACTGCTGAGCATACTGTGAAAGAAGTTGTTGATAGGGGCAACCTTTTTGTCCTCAATATTAGTTCCATCTGGTTTCAGGATTCTACATTTCAGATAAAGATAAGTTTGAGATAAATCTGTATAATATTCAGTATGGGGTGGAACCAAAAATTCAATGGGCGCCTGAAAACTATCCAGGGAAGCGATAGGATGATAATCAGTCCACTGAGTTTCTTGCATAGTTGTCATTATCGGAGGAACGGATTGCATTTCCAACTCCGTTTTGCTGCACTCACAAGAACCTGATTGCATCATTATTGATCGAAAATATCTTTCGGAAATTTAAGATTTTTTGGAATAGCAGTTGAGTTTTTCTTTTTTTGACCCTTCTTAACACCTTGACGTTTAGTCTTAGACTGATTCTTTTTAGATTTGGCTTTTGATTTTATACCCCCACTTAATTCATCCAGAGCAGATTTTCCTAGCGATTTCAAACTCTGTTTGCCTCTTTGTTTCAAAACTTGTTTGATATTTTGACCTTCCAACATATCGCGAAGAGCACCTAGTCCCTCCTTTTTTGCAACTTGTTTTGCACTTTTTATTCCTGCTTGTGCTAGAGGTTTTAAAATGGGAACAACACTTCGCATTGCTGTTTTAAATATGGAACCTAAACCATGGCCATACTGTCTTGAGACACCTCGATAGACGGGAAAGTCTTTAAATCCCGCTCCAGACTGATGATAATGAATAGTACGCATTATTGTTCTTTTTTTTCTGAAGTGTAGTTTGATCAATGTCTTTCCAGTAATGAATGGAATATCATTACCTGTATCGCCTTTTATACTAATGTAAACTTGATCAATGAAGGATTTTGCCACTGGAACGTAATGCAAGTTGAGAAATTCTTGATGGAAATGAATTTCACCAGTTGTATTTGCAAATGGAACTACTCTTAAAATGGGAGCTGTTATATGCCCTATGTTTGTGTAACCGGCAACATCGGAATACACAAAGAAGCGACTGTTATGAATATTCAAGTCAACACCATATTTGAATTTGACAGCATCGTTGCCTAATGGTTCTCCGTGAAATTGTTTATCGATGCCTAAAATGATTGCTAATGGTGTTGGAAATACTATCTGAATTTGATTTGTGTAATTTGAACCAGCAGGATATTCTACAGCAACCTTGATGCGTTTTAATTTACTTCTGTATTCAAGATGAATTTTAATGTTGTGTTGAGTCAAAATCTTTTGAATACGACTCTCAAGTGCATTTTTCATTTCCATAATCAAATGTTCAGGGCTAGTATAATTTCCTGTTGGAAAGGTTACTTTATAATCTGAACATCTTTTTGTTTGTCTGCAAATTTCATGCCGTAAGTGATCAAACTTTATGTCAATGAAAGCATTATTTGTTAATCGAAGAAAGAAAAAATTATTTTTATCTGTGATATTCATGATTTCACCTGGTGTTATTATTTCTGCTAAAGCTACCTCCCAATTTTGTTTGTCAATTTGAATAGGACAATCTAATTTGAATTTGAAAGTAGATTGAGTATTTTTGGGAAATGTGTCTAAAGAACTGTCACTTAATAATGTCAAGTAAAATTCTTTCATGGTTTTTGTTTTTCCTCAGGGAGAGAAGATGAAATTGGAGTTTGTATTTTGAATTTTAATCCTGGGGATGGTAAAATGTATCCAACAGAGCTACTGAGTAATATCAACCACAATTCTTTGTCTGGACTTCTTAAACTGATTTGTACCAATGAGGTGATAATGATGGCATAAACAACAATAATTTGAGCCAAAAATGTTAAGCGATTTTTGCTAATATTCCTTGACTACCGTCTGCAGATTGTAAAGAAGCAGTGTCACGCACGAATGAGCTTCTGAAATTCATGTTCACGGTTTTTATAGAAGATCTGATTCTAAAATCCAACTATCAAATTTAGATGGATACCCTTTCCAGTGAACTTTTATTTCTTTGACCCACTTTTTACCAATTTTACGTTTTCTGCGATCTATGATAGATTCAATTTCGAATATTTGATCTTTTTCTACACGTTGTAACTCTTGCGAGTAAAAAGTGCCTTTGACTACTTCGCCATCTAGATCTACTATTTTATAGGTTACAGGATTTTGATGTTAGTACACAGCCGAAATTTGAAACAACTCTTGTGTCCAGTTGGGTAAATAACCTTTATCAAAAGTACGTTTTGTCTTGTTAATGCGAACATAATCACTGACTTTTAATTTTGGACTTTGATGTTTTTGTTTCTTTCCAAATAAATTTTCTGACACTACAACTTCGTTTTTCCTAGATACAGATGCAGGTGCACATTTGATACTTCGATGGTATGCATGGTTGTAACCATGAACTAATTTTGGAAGTACATCAATATATCTCAGTGTACGATGATGTGTAAAATATTTCCACATGCGACTTTTCAAAGTTCTTTGAAATCTTTCAACAATACTGGCTTTATAGTTTCAGGATTTTCTGTCGTGAAAAAATGAATATGTTTTGACTTTAAAAAATTCTGAAAATTTTTATTTTTAAATTCTGTTCCTTTATCAGACTGGAGGCTTTTTGGACTTCGTTTTTTCAAGATCAATTTGAATGCTTTGATCAAAGTTTTACCCATCTTGTCTTTAATGGGAACAACCCAGGCAAATTTGGAAAATACATCAATGACACAAAGCAAGTATCGGTGTTTGTCATTGAACTTAGACATACTTGATACATCTGCTAAATCTGCTTGCCATTGATAATCGATTCCTGCAACTACAGTTTTTCGACGTTTGAATTTTCTTCGAATAGGTGTGTGTTAACGAAGGCCAAGACAAGCTTCCTACGCTATACTGGTTACTAAAACTTCATAAAAAACCTTACAAAGCACGGTTTATTGCAAATTCTAGTTCTTGCACTACCACTGAACTTTCTAAATTATTAACTTCCTGTCTTACTGCTATTAAAACGCATGTAATTAAATATTGTGACAAAGTCTTTGAAAGATCAGGAAGAAATCTGTTTTGGTCTATAAAAAATTCGAATGAGGTTTTAAATAAATTGAAATCTAGACAGTTTCGTGCTTCTAGTCTGTCTACCTACGATTTTTCCACTCTTTACACTACAATTCCTCATAATCTTATAAAAGAAAAGCTTAATGATTTAATTGAATGGGCTTTTCACAGAGAAGATTCTCTCTATCTTGCATGTAATGTCAGAAATGCATTTTTCACTTCCAAAGAGCATAAGAATTATACACTTTGGTCATGTCAGAAAGTGTGTGATGCCCTCACCTTTCTACTTGACAATAATTATATTAGATTCGGTACTAAGTTATTTAGACAAATTGTGGGTATTCCGATGGGTACTAATTGCGCACCTCTTGTGGCTGATCTGTTCTTGTATTGTTATGAAAGAGACTTCATTTTGTCGCTTTCCATTGATAACCAATCTGAAATTATTGAAGCTTTTAGCTCTACTTCTAGATATTTAGATGATTTATTAAATATTGATAATACCTATTTTGATGGTTTGATCAGTCAGATTTACCCCCTAGAACTTCAGTTAAATAAAGCAAATTCTTCTGATACCGAGGCCCCGTTTTTGGATTTACATCTATCTATTGTAGATGGATTTGTTTCGTGCAAAATTTATGATAAACGCGATGACTTTGATTTTGAGATTGTAAATTTTCCTTTTTTGGATGGTGATGTTCCTCGTGCGCCATCCTATGGCGTTTATATTTCGCAATTAATTCGATTTGCTAGAGTGTGTAGTCATGTAACTGACTTCAACACTCGTAATAAATTATTAACGGCTAAACTTCTTAATCAGGGTTATCGGTACCATAAACTACGCAAAGCCTTTTCAAAATTTTATAGACGCCATTCTGATTTAATTTCAAAATTCAATATTGGACTTAAATCTCTTCTGCAACAAGGTCTATCGGAACCCGAATTTTATGGTGACTTAGTATATAAATTCAGAAAAATATATAACCGCAATGACTTCAGCACCCAATTTCGTAAAATCATTCTTCGATATAAAAAGATTGGGTACAACATGGATATTATACGACAGACTGCATGCATGGTAGTTAACCCAATCACGGTTGGCAACTTTGCTTCCCTCTTTAATTGCACGCCGGTGGGTCAGGCCTCAGATTCTATGACGGCTCCAACGTAAAGGCTTATTGAAAATTAAAGAGATAATGTTGGTTGGTGCCTGATGCTCTGTCTCTGGTCGGGCTCATCGGAGCCTAACTGTTGGTTTTCTTTTGCTCCAGCATTTCAGTGGTTTCTTGCTGTCGAGTCCTCACCGTTGTCTCACCTCTGTGGTTCTTTGATTTCTGTGTTCACGGAGATGTTGCACTGATGAGTTAGGAGGCCTTCATGCGGACTGAACAAATTATTTGTCTAAATCGCGACGGAAGTAAGGGCGAGGATTGTGGCCACGTAAAATCGATTTAAGCCCCCCAGTGGAAATCTTCCACTGACCGTTCCAAGGCGGCTCTTCTGTGGCGATTTATTTATGTTGTTGTTTGTTACTTAATGTGTGTATCACTTGTGTCTTTTAATTTTGGATGGCCATATGGCCATTTTGTGGGAAAGTAACTGTCCATATGGCCTTCCTTTGTTTAGGTTTCCATTATGGTCTGGTCGCTTAATGTTTGTATTTCTTTCCCTTTGGTGTCTTTTATGGTTGGAGTAAGTTAATTGTATCAATTCCTGATCTTTGTTTTACTTCTACTTTATGCACAGTGTACGTCTTTTGTTTCCTCAACCAATCCCTGACATCTTTAAGTTTTACTTTTTTAGAAGTTTTTCTAGCTAACTGGAATAAAGCTTGTTCTCCAGCATAGGCAGCAGGACTTTTAGGATCATAATATAATTTTTCAAACTTCATTGTTCATCATAGGTTAACCATTTAGGTATGAAAGGACCTTCCATTTCTTCTTCTTTTATATGTTTTCTCGCTAATCGCCTTACGTGTTTTTTGACTGAGGGCAGATCATATTTACGCTGTTTTGTATAGGGAGTCCCTAGTTTATGACGTTTTGTTTTAGGAGGAGTCACAAAGACATCCTCTGGTGATTGTTCAGGAGGAGGAAGCTGATGTTCGTGCATCCATTCCCATCTATCTCTATTGCCTACCACATCTTGAGGAATATTCAATTCTCTCAACCCTTGTGCAAAAGCTTGCCAGCCCGTGGGCTCAATACCTTTCCTATGTCTGATCACATCATTGACCAAGTCGATAATGTTAGAACCAGGAATAGGTTTTCCATACATCTTGACTGTACCATCATCATCCCAAGCTATGTTTTTATTTTCTTGCAACATAGAAAGCAAAAGCTGAGCTTTTCTTTTCATGGTGGAAGGAACACTGTCAATAATGTGTTGATCAATCTTCTTAGGTTGCAGAACAGGCTGGGAAAGGGAAACCGAAGGTTCTTTTAAAGCTTTTTTATGAGCCGTCTTAAATTTATGCAAAGTTTCACCAAACAACTGAGACTTTTCTGATTCCGAGATTTCATTATTACTCATAACAGAAGACAAGTCGTTTTGAAGATTAGCAGTAGCCGAAACTTCAGGATCGGGTGGTAATCTAGGTTTCTGAATTTGTTCCTCTTTCCAACGTTTCATATCTTCCCAAAGTTTGAATGGGACAATAGCCATTTTACGCCCTTCCATGATTTGGATTAAGAAGACCACCAAGGACAGATCCTATGAGTGGGGCAATCAAAGGTTTGAGTAACAATCCTAGTAAAGCCCCGCCTTTCTGATTAATGATTTTCTTTTTTGCTGCAACAGGGACCTGTTTTGTACTCAGCAAACGAACATGCTGTTTTCTAGATTGTAAGTGTTGTTTCTGAGCTTTAGTTAGATGTACATTGCCTTTTATAATGTTTAAGCAACATTCCCCAACACAATCGATAACTTCTTTGGGTGAATCATTGATTATTTTTTGACGAAATTTTGGAGGTAACTGACAAAGTCCTTCTAAGAAAGGACCATATTTATTAATCAAAGAAGTTTTCTTTTTTCTCAGAGTTTTTCTTTTACGTACGGCCGTCATGATTGTCGTGATACACTATGAAGAATCCCAGTCAAACATGGGCTTTTATATTTTGCGTCTCGTAAGTTTCAAGTTTGGACCTCTGTTATTGATTCTAAAAGGTTGATTATACATTTTTTGTCCCTGCATAGCTTTTTCGCGCATTGCAGCTTCAAATCCAAACTGTCTTGCTGTTTGAAAAACATGTGGTTCCCCAGCATAGAGTGGTTGAAATCTAGCAATATTTGGTGAAATGGTTTTTCGACGAGTTACAGAGCGAGCATTTTCAGTAGGTGATCGCATTCCAAGACTTTGCCATGATGTAATTGGACGTTTTCTCACAGTAATAAACTTTTCATTGATTTTTCTAGGTTTTTTCTTTTTTTCAGAAGTCTTCTTTACAGAAGTCTTCTTTTTGGCAAACCGCCTTAATATTTTATTACCATCCCATCGAATTAATGTTCTGATAATAACGCCGCCCAAGAAACCACCACCACCAGGTTTCAAAATGATGTTACGTTTAACATCACTATTGACCATGGTACTTGTTAATTTTCTGAGATCATCTTTATGTTTTTCCATAAATTTCTTTGTCTGTTTGGGTAATTTCATTTTACCCTCAATGATTTTTCTTGCAGCCAAAGAAAACCATTTTATCATTTCAAGTAATCCCTCATTGAGCAATTGTTTGCGTTTTACAGTATTTGGTTCTCTACTCAAATTGTAGAGTGCCCTTATCAAGTTAGCTGATGTTCGTTTCGAAACCATAATGACTTGTGATCAATTTTCAAATCAGACACACACTTTTATATGTTTGGGAAATAAACAACTGGTCCTTGATGATTTGGTTTTGTAAACCTGTTTTGAAAAATATTTGTTCTAAATCTCAACAGATCTGGTGTATCTGGTTTCAAATCGATCAGTAAGTATCCATGTGGTTTGGATGTGGCATCATTGAAAGCATACATTAAATGTGGAGATTGAAGTTGTTTTGCCAAAACTTTGACTTGCATTTTATCTCGAGGACTTTGAAACAAAATGAGATAATGTGCATTCAAACTGATAGTTCGACTATCTTTACTTTGGTGAAACAAATTTTGTGTGATGTATATCACACTTGCATTTCGATGATGCCCTTTCCTTGTAAACCACAATTTGATTTTTTCTTCATCTTTGTCTCCTAACATATCGTAAAAGACGATCAAGTGAGACAAACTCGTATCGCTGACAATGTCATCATCGTCATTGGGAATTCCAGAAAGAAATGTGATGTTGGATCCTTCACGTTCTTGCAAGATATTATAAGTTGGTTGCCATTCTTTGTAGCACCACACGATACGTTGTGGTTGAGTATCAAACAAGTCATCTTTGTATTCAATGACTTTTCTTACAAACTCTGTTTTTCCAGATCCACTTGGACCTGATATAAAGAGATTAGCAGGATGTTTGAAAAACAAACTGTTAATATCTTGTACTACTGGTGTCTGAATGCTTGACATGATGAGTAATGAGAAAGAACAACGAACAACATGTATATTTATATACTTTTAATGATGTAAACAAATCTTATGTACTAAGATATCATGGTATTATTCATAACCATATGGCAGTGTACCCATTTTTCACAATCACCCGTTTGTCATAGGTAAATCTATAAATCTTTGAAAGTTTTTCAGTGGTCACTTTTCTATTGGGATGTTTTCTGATTTTATGTTGATACTGCACAGTTTCACGGAAATCTCTATCTTAAGATTTTGCCCAGTTTAACATTTTCTCAAAATGTATAATTTGAGAAGTGTTAAAATCCAATGTCAGTCCTTTCACTTTACAAGTGGATTTTCTGTCACCATTGTTTTCAACATACTCGTAACCATAGTTCTTTGGTCCCATACCAACAAATTTTGTGATTTTTGCATTGGGCATTTCATCAGTCCATTCCCCAAGTCGATTATTCACAATAGTTGGATTCCAAAGTTTGGGATTGTGGACATAGATTGCAGAGTCAGTGTCAAAGTAGAGTACACGTGTATCAAGTTTGTGTAACACACTGTACAATTTCAATCTGGCTTGTGCTGTCACAAAAGATGCTACCACCACATTACTGCAACTATGAGGTTCAATGATAGAGTCTGTTTCTTCCCAGTTGACATGTAAAAACTGTTCACCATAGACATCAACATACTTGACTTTTTTCATGGGATTGCTTACCAACTCAAAGTATGTTGATGGTTCTGAGATGTATTCAGTTTTAGTCATATTATCTCTTTGTGCCAATTTTCCCCACAAGTTATTCAACTCAGTCTTTGCAGTAGCCCTACGACCCTTATTCTTTTCAATATGCTCCAATCTAATTCCCTCTGCCTCAAAGTAGTCCTGTTTGAACTTTTCTTTGTCTGCCTCAGTTTTACACCAATCAGGATATCCACTGGCCTCTTGCTTTATTTTGAGGAATGTATCAATGTACCCAGCAAAGATTCCACCTTGGCCAGTTTCTTTATCATACTGAGTTGTCTCAGGGAAATGCCAAACCTCATAAATTTCAGTAAGTTGATGACCAAGTTTCAAAGCTTCAAACAATTCTATACTGACCCAAGTTTCAACCAATTCTCTATCTTCTGCTTTCGCATGATGACAAAGTTTTGAGTTGTCTGACTTCTCTGCACATGTTCTACAGAGTGGAAACAGAAGTTTATTGTTACATTTGTAAGGGAGTACTGGATGATACAAGTTTCTGGGTGGAAGAACTTTACATTTGATCAGGCCACAATATTGTTGGATATTGTCTTTGTCAATTTCTTCTTGAGAATAAATCTCTGGATGTCCTAGGGGGAAAACACCATATTTACAAATGTATGGGTACAGAGAACAGACATCAATGTACTTGATTTCTTGATCTGAACGTTCGTCAATCTCATGGTACAATTTGGTAGCATTAGTCCTTCCCCCAAATAAAGCATCTCTGGGTTTCAAGGGATCCACGTTAGTAAATTCAGCTTCTACCAAAGTTTGGAATTCTTTGTCATCTCTACACTGTTTGTCAAAATCACATTACCAACATTCTATGACTTCATACCCTGCAGCTTTCAGAGTTTCATTTTTTCTCAAAGTGGAACAAAAAAGAGTGTCCATCTTCAAACAGTTGTAGGTATTGATCTTATGCCTGTCAGGATAACATCTTTGACAACCATGCCAATAACAACCTTGAAATTCATAGATTTTCTTATTTTCTTGGTCAAACCCATCAACGTAAAACTCACCAATTTTCTGTTCCCCACCATTCAATGCATGTTGAATGTGTGTGTTTGTTTTCTTAGCCATAACCTGCAACCATCGTACAGCTTTGATCGAATATTTCTTTTGGTTTGGATAGCCTTCAGGAGGAATGATAGCTACAGAGTTTTCTGGCATATGATCCTTTCTCCAAACGAGTGAACAAGTTTGAGCCACCGTACATGCTTCTTTAAAGGGGTCAATTCCACTTGTTTCCATCAACTGCTGCCTAAAGCAAGCACAACCTCTCCTTAAGATATCGACGTCACTCCGACAATACTCTTCCATTTCTTGCCTGAAGTTAAAGATAGCATTAGATTCAACTTTAGACTTGTGCCATTGCAAGAAGTCGTCTCTGTCTTTGCTAGACATCTGGCCAGGGTTATTTATTTATGTTGTTGTTTGTTACTTACTGTGTGTATCACTTGTGTCTTTTAATTTTGGATGGCCAAATGGCCATTTTGTGGGAAAGTAACTGTCCATATGGCCTTCCTTTGTTTAGGTTTCCATTATGGTCTGGTCGCTTAATGTTTGTATTTCTTTCCCTTTGGTGTCTTTTATGGATGGAGTAAGTTAATTGTATCAATTCCTGATCTTTGTTTTACTTCTACTTTATACATTTCAGCAGGAAAGTATGGGCCCACATAATTCTGATTAGCTTCAGTATTTGCCAAATGTGGGAAATAACCTTTCTTCATTTCTTTAAGTCCAAAGGTATCAGGGAAACTAGCCAAACGTATGTGCAAAAACTGAAACGAATCTTTGAACTCAAGTTTTCCAGCTTTCATGGTTATGATGGTATGCCCATTCATGATCACCTCTGGTTTGTAAGTTCCATTCTCTAAGAGATATCTTAAAATAAACTGCCCATCATATCCACCAAAGTTGTGTGCAATACAAATTGAGCCTTCATTAAAAGGTTGAAATAGCCAAGTACAAAACTCATGCAAAGTACCAGGACCTTCAAAGATCATTTCTCTTCCTTGATCTGGGAACTTACTACAATTTTTACACTTTTCATGGATAGGTAAATAGATACACTGGTCACAGGCTCTATGTGCTACACAGAAATTAACTTTATGTTCTCCTGTATTTTGTGAAGATTCAAAATCCAAAAAAAAATGTACTTGGAGGAGGAACTTGTTTCTTCTTCATCATCAGATTCTGCATCATCAGATTCGTTGGGTGCATCACCATCAGTCTTACAAACATAAGATTGTATGTAACAGTGATGATTTGCACCCACGATCTCTTTACAGAATCTACATTTTCGATTTCCTGGGCAAACATGATTTTTCTTACTCCCAATGATTTTACTGAAACAATTTCCACAATTATAAACTTTCAAAGTATAATATTGTTCATTTTCTTCATCTTCGTCTTCAGTGTCAGAATAATCCACCAACTTAGGTTTCTTAGGCATGGTCTCATCATCCGAACTGGATGGAGTTCTAATTCGCTTCCAATGTCTCTTTGGCATGTTGATTGTTTGGTGTTCAATGCTGAACTATGAAGCTTCAACCTGAAAAAACCGTTTTTATATTGACCCACTGACTTTGGAAATTCCAAAGTCATCACGACTAACAATTCTATTCTTTTGTGATAATGACAGTAAGAATCTTTAGAGAAGACAACAAGACAGTTACTTTTCTTATGCATTGCTACTATCTATCGAGACTTTGAAGAAATAAGATTGGGATGTTTTCATGCAGGAATCCAACTGTACATTAATATCATGTCTAACCAGGCAAAGGGATACGGGTCAAACCATCCCTTACACCCTATTGGTTTCATTGGGCGGTAGGGCTAGAGATGTCATTTCATCTCAAAGTTGGGTAGAAGTCAGAACGCCTCCAAAAAAATGACATATACAGTGTTTGCGGGGACACATAGTGTTTGCGGGGATGTTAAACCTCAAATCGAAACAAACAAAGTCATGAACTTAAGATTTTATAATCATTGATTTTCAAATCTTATTGCCATTGTTAAAACAAACTTCGAAAGTCAGTGAGATTTTCCGAAAATCAGCCAATAAAGATTTTGTCTATTAAAACTGAAAGTTCACCCATTCCCTAAAAAATGTAAGGTCAATTTTCCGAAAATCGATCAATAGCGATTTTAGTCCATTGAATTTGAAAGTACCCTATTCCCGGAAAAACGATTGGTTTTCCGATAATTATAAACAGTGAGAAAAAACCAATAACGCTTATAACTTTTGACTGCCTTATGCGATTTTTAACATTCTTGTTTCAGATTAATCATGACTACCAGCTGTATTCTACCCTTGGAAATAACGGAGATGATTTTAACATACAACATGTACAACTGTGGAAAAGGCCAAGCATTTACAGAACTCATCCAAGACAGTTGGTTTTCTATGAGAATGAAGATGTTGAAGAACACTGGATCTCAAATAACTTACCAAGATGAAATGATTCGTTTACTATTGCTCATAGATGAACTTCCTAATTTGTCAGATAAGAAACGATTAGAGCTTCATAGACAGATTAGCTGTTTTCATTTTCAACATCAACCAACCCTTAAGAAAGCAAAAAGATGGCTAGTCACATTCTTTAACTTTACCACACGGGACATGTTTTACATGTCTGAGAAATTTCATCAACACTTTCTACATGGTAATGTGTCATCTAGCTTTCTCTACAGAGATATGCTTTTGGGATATCTGATACTGAACGAGGAATATACCAAAGCTCAAGTCAAACAGTTATTCTGTAGTCGGGACAATCCAGATCTTATGATATTACCATCGGGATGTTTGACTTTCAACGACTATTGGCCAGAATATATAAATAGCAAAGAAGGATATAAAGTGATATTAGGAAACGAACAATTGAGACAAGAACATAAGATCGTATTGAAGTTCCCAACTAAATATTCTAACTGGGTACTTGACTAAAACAGACCATGATTAAGACCATCAGAAAAGTCTACCTGTATCTTTAGATCAAATTCTGAAATTTGAGATCTACAGACTTGCACTTGAACAAACTTTGTCATTAGAGCCAGATAATGTAGATTTCTTGAAAACTAAAGATGACATTCATGTTTGGTTGAGAAGATATGATACATTTATGTCTTTTCGACATGAGATGAAAAGAACAGCTTGGCTCATGAGTAACATATTGGATGAGTCACCCGTGAAACTGGATCAATGGCGTTTGCATGTAGCTAACAACGATGAGGTGATCAGCTACATTTACAACATGATAATGGATATTGAAAGAGCTTCATCAGAACAACCGATGGACTGCTCTGAAACCCGTCATGAGGAACCGATGGAAACTGATATTGACGATTTGATCAAACAGATGGATTCTTTGATCATATAAATTGACCTGATACACAGATCATCATTGTTTCATCAACAGCATGGAGAAGAAGTGGTTTGAAGTACCTCTGACACAAGTGATCAAATTCAAACCTTACAGAAGATTACTACTTTGTATCTACATACTATTTTCTCATGAAGATATTTCTATGGAAGAAATCCAGATGAAATTAAATGAAAAAGAAACTTTTGAAGATTTCAAGAAATTGTTGTGGACTTGCGCTAAGTACAAACTGTTAGAAGATTCAGTTATCACATTTGAGAACTGGAAAAAATCTGTAGCTGACAATCCAAAGGTGATCGAGTTCTTACATTCAAAGACACGAGGCAAGGATGATATAAAAGGAAGTGATCTTGAATAGAACTTCATTCTACTTCTGACTGCCACAGTGAAAACTTCAAAAATCTTAAACAAGATGGAATTCAATAGGGATCCAAGAACAAAGAAATATAGTGATCCTGAAAGTATCTACTACCATTGTTCAAGTTTAAAGAAGTTATTGAAACAACAATATGATTTCCATCTTCTATGAACATTGGAAAAATCACTTCTTGATCAACAACTGATGAGAACACCTTATGGTCGTTGCTTCAGATGTAATGCTACGACACACTGGTCAAGAGATTGTACACCGGGCTTCAAGCTACCCTACGGACACTGTTACATATGTGGACTTCCAGATCATTGGGCACCCGAATGTCCACAGAAGCAGTTGATACAAGATGAGTTGGACATACCACCTACATTACCTACTGAAGAAATATCATCTGACACTCCTCAGGAAAAACAGTCTTGTGCCGATGAGAAACAGCCTTGTGCCGAGGAGAAACAGACTTCTACTGAGGAGAAACAATCTACTGTTAAGAAATCAAGAAAAAGAAAGCGAACAACTTCTAACACTCGTGGTGTAAAGAAACCAAAGACAAAATAGACATTTGACTGTGAATAAAACAAAGTGTCATAGACATTAGTTACAGACATAAGATAGTTATAGTTAAGAAACATAGTATTGTATTAAGAATTTTTAAAATACATTAAAAACAGTAAAAGTTTACCAGTCTTTGTTTTGTTATAAAGGTTATTCTTTAACGAAATCAATGGGTTAGCCCTAAAAAGGACTGTTCTTATGTAGCTAGTAACTTAAACAGTTACTAGCCACGGAATGGTTCTACTATAGCGATCGGTTTAATGGTAACCGATCCCACTCCCCTCCGAGCCAGGAACTGTTGGAAAGCCAGCCCGCTTTGCAGTCTCTCCACTTTCTTCCAGTACTCTTCCTCAGTACATGGCTGTTGTCTTTCCACCTCAGGACATTTCCTTCGGTGGAAGACAGCACGTAACTTCTTAAACCAACTCATACTGGAACAATATGGTGAGAACTCAAAAGCAGAAGGGCTTTTATACAATGTAGGAGGATTGACCTACTTTAATCGAACAACCAATCAAACTGGCTAACGAAATAGCCAATAGTGATCATCCTAAGAGAATTCTTCGTCTTTGGTGTAGCAATGATGGTCTATGTTCGAAACATAAATCATTATAGCAAATATCAGACTTAGGACTCTTTTGTATGATCATCAAAAGATACTCTTTCAAGAATAAGATGTGGCCCTGAAAAGGGCCATTTGGTCTAGAGAACCTTCAAAGGTTCAGTTTTTTTTCTTTTAGACACTCATCACATATGGACAAACTGTCGTCTTCAAAGAACCCATCGTCATCATCAGGGCAGTTGTGCTCCTCTCCAACATACCTTAGAATGACGTAGCACTTACCACATTCAAGATAAGTTGGAGCATTACACTCACTGCAAATACCAGACTTTGGGTATTCATCCATGGTTATGAAGTTAGTAATAATCATGAATGATATATATATATACAAGTGACATCGGATTGACCTACTTAAAATGAAAAAAACTGGCTTAGCCAATCATAATCAGAGAATTCATCGTCTTTGATGTAGCAATGATGTTTGTTCTTTCTAAACATCATAGCAAATACCAGACTTAGGAACCTTGATTGAACATTATTAAAGGACATTCATCCAAAAATAAATGGTGGCCCTGAAAATGGCCGTTGGGTTTTTGTTAGTCATAAACTAACATTGGCAACAGGTTCTCCCGCCGCATGCTGGACATCTTCTGGCCCAGGACTCATACGTTATCCTGGACCCACTGGAAAGGCAGAACGGGGGCTCTGTCGCCTCATTCCCCCAGTCTTCTGTCTGTGTGGTCGCAGAGGACCCAGGTAGCTCACCATTCCTTTGTTGACCATGGGCCAACTCTGCTGCCTCTTTTGTAATGGATATCATCTTTTCTAAATTGTCAATCGAGGAAAATAATCCTTCAGCTTCTCGCTTGACTATGTCAAACGAGAGTATCAATTCTCTCACGCCACTCTTCAGTGACTCCGTCTGCTCCTCCAAAGCTTTGAAGTAGATTTCACTGTTGTGAGCCATTTTGTCTTGTACACAGAAGTGCAACGAAGTAGGCCAATGCATCGGTATTTATTGAGTGAACACGGACGTGAAAGAAAGTATTTTTGCAAGTAGGTCAATCCCTCTCCAGAGTATGAAAAGGATTTGACCTACTTCAGATTTCTTGAAAAAACAATGGAACCGTCAATATCGTTCGATGATCTCTTGCAAAATCCAGATCTTTTAACAACCGCTATCAATGAAACATTTGGTAGTGATGCTACCTTACAACAACAACAATATACAACAATACCATCTAACCAACTGATCTATGCACAGCCTCCAGTACAGCAATCTAAGCCCCAACCCAAAGTTATTGAAGTCTTAGTAAAGGAAATCAATGAGCTCAAAAATAGAGTCAAGCAGTTAGAAGATTGTCCTCAACAACTATCATCACTGGAAATGAGTCCTATTAGGATTCCACTCCATATCAATATCGTGGCGAATGAAGATGAACATCTGATGCAGTCATCATCAGCTATTGGCCTTGGAGCTGCCACCAAACCCATACGGAAAAAGAAAACCAGATAAAAGAATAAGATATTCAAAACCCAAACAGCCCTTTTCAGGGCTATCAAACAGTTAAGAAAGAATAACTATTATGTCTTAAGTTTAAAACAATTATATTACATACAAAATATATCTAGGCACTTTAGCTCAGTTGGTAGAGCACCTGTCTGATAAGCAGGAGGTCATAGGTTCGAGCCCTATTCGTGCCAAACATTTTTTTCAATTTCAAGTTATTTCCAAAAGAACAACATAATGTCATCGTGTGGTATATTTCCAACATCACAAAAAACTAAGTCATTGTCAACTTTTACCAGACAAAATTGAAAATTTATAGCGCCCATCACAAAAGGCGCTATAATCCCACAAAAATGAAAATTTATAGTGCCCTTCACCAAAGGCGCTATAATCCCCAAAAAACTGAAAATTTATAGCACCCTTCACCAAAGGCGCTATAATCCCAACAAAACTGAAAATTTATAGCGCCCTCCACCATAGGCGCTATAATCCCCACAAAAACTGAAAATTTATAGCGCCCTCCACCAAAGGCGCTATAATCCCCACAAAAACTGAAGATTTATAGCGCCCTCCACCAAAGGCGCTATAATCCCCACAAAACTGAAAATTTATGATGCCCCCTTCACGAAAGCACACATATCACACAAAACAACACCTAGCCTAGTCAAGTTCAGATCAAGCGGCGAGGATATGGCGCCTTTTTTATACGGCCAATTTTATAGTGCCCAACACCGAAAAAGGCGCTATAAAAAGGCGCTATAAAAAAGGCGCCATACCCTCGCCCTATACTACTGATGCAGTGCCGGTAGATTGGTGCCCTGTGAAGGCTTTGATGCGCCTGCGCATTCGTGCAATCTTTTTATGGGTCTGCTGGAAACTGAAATTCGGAAGGTTCTCGATATTCAGAGATTATATTCAAAAAGCCGTATAACTGCATAAAAAGCAGTGCCGCACAATATTAACAGCCATGCATTAACCAGCGACAAAGCCATGTCCATGTATTAACAAGGAAATTAATGTGCTGTTAATACGCGGTGACCTTGCTTGAATTATGCTCTTACCGGGTCCACCGAATTGGGCGCCATTTTCATTATTTGCCGATATCGTATGCGAGGCGGGGGCATGCAATATCGCACCAGGTACGAGTTTCTGATCACGGTTTACTGAATTAAATTGACGGGAAAAGGTGTATTCTTGCATAAATACCTATGCGCATGGCTGTTTGAAGCTATTGTCAAATGGACCGAAAGCCGTGCTCAAGCAGCAAAAACCATGTTCAAATCATGAAATTCGCGTGCTCTTTGAACATGGATTTTGAGCTTTTGATATGGCGCCTTTTTTATACGGCCAATTTTATAGCGCCCAACACCAAAAAGGCGCTATAAAAAAGGCGCTATAAAAAAGGCGCCATATCCTCGCCCTATACTACTTGCATCTCATATTAGCCTGTGCACCGCAACACCTGCACGCGACCCAGAAACAAACACAACCCTTTGAGACACTCGTTAATAAACCCAACTTTTCTTTATATATATATGATGGTCACTGATGAGCCCTAATTGGCCGAAACTAGCTGGTCTGTTCCGGTGGACGTGTGCACTTCATATTTTCCAGTTCCTTGCTTCAAAAGGATAACCCTTTTATAGGAAATATTTAGACGTGTATAAAGAAAAGTTAAGTTTGGTTTATTGGCAGTTTCACTAACCCCGTTTTTGCAAGAAAAAAGATTGTGGGTACTCGTCACAACTGCCAGTTTGATGTAGTTTTACAAAGCACTCAAAATCTGAATCTGCAAAAGTATCATTTAAACGATATGTCGTCTGCTCAGTGCAGCCTTTATCGGTAAAAGTCCCACAAAATTGGAATCAACGTCTCCCAAATAGTGTTGACGGAGACGCAAAACCTAAATTCAAACACTGGCTGACAGAGAGTGTTGATGATATATTTCAATATTCTAAAAATCGTATTACTACTGTTTGAAACAGTGACATTTTCGATTTCGATGCCACTTAAGACTTCCATATTTCATTGAAAAGCATATAAGAAATCACGATGTATTGTACTAATTTAGAAAATAGGGGCGGCAGAAATAGCCAAATAAACAGCGTTTTTTATCCTTTATTAAGAAATCCAACAACGTTACTACCAACAATATCCTACAATAGAATAACTACGGTGTCTGTCCCATAATTTCAATTAAGGGAAATGTATACACATGTCCGATTTTAACGTGTTTTTTTTTCTGAGGGATACAACTTTCTGGACTTCCTGTTTGATTATTATAATCTACGTCACACAGTAACATGGAACTTCTCGTATAAGAGCAAATTCTTTCCTGTAAGAGTGAAGTACTCTTTAATGAAAGAATTTGCTCCTAAGAAGGAGCAAAATTTAGAATTTTCCTTATTTTGGCTGAAAACATAGATTGTGGGTGCTCTTTAGAACCGGTTCTATGGAGTACCCACCGTGTATGTAATGAGCACAAATAGGAAAAAATAAATATATACTCCTGAAAACTCTGGTTTTACTATATAACAAGAGGTGTCACTATAAGTGAGCAATGCCCCTGTGGGAGCCAGTTTTAGGTAAGGGCCGTCACTTCTTCGAAAACGATATGAACAACTTGAAAAGTGTGTTAGGCATTACTTCATCAAACAAGTATAGTTTCCGCTCAATCTTTGGAGAAATGTGGAAGTAGTTCGCATCACAAAAAAGTGCGGACTTACAAACGCACAAACCCACAAACGGACAGTGCAAAAACTGTATGCCATCTGGGATTTAAGGTGATCAAAATTATATATGCGCATTTTTTAGATTGTGTATCCATTCACCTTAAAATATTAACAAAATATTCTATTAAACTATTTTATGTGGAAGACCACATAAACCGTGTAATGAGCCGCCCGGCCTGAGGATTTCTGCCGTTCATCCGGCTTAGCTAGCACCCCCTTGAATCAAATTTTCCATAAAACAAACAAAAAAAAAAAACAGGACATGAAATTACTTGTTATTTTGATTAATATACAGTGTGCTGGCCTCGGAAGGTCACTCTGATTCTCGTCGGACACATCATCACTTAAAGATATTGCCATTCTACGGTTATTCTCTCTCCTCCGCTGATTCAATGTGCACTGAACTGGTTAACCACTTGTATACATTAATAAGCCTGTTAGTTAAACTGGCGAGCTGTAAATATGTATGCCTATACAGTGTTGTCGGGTACGTTAAACCTCAAATTCACCAAACAAATGACCAAACATTGTTGACGACAAATCAAACAAACGAATGGAATAAATGAATGCTGTGTGTACTCATTAGAATTGCCTCATTTAGGCTATTCTTATGATTACACAAAACACCTTTTCAAAAGAAAAAAAGGAAAACATCCCTAAATATTTAAGGAGATAGTGAATGTTAATTCAACGAATCATTGTATTTCCATATGTTTAATTGATGGGCACAACTTCCTAGAAAGGACGCTTTTAATACTGATATAACATGTTCATGCAATTAACACCCTGTCAATAGAGAATACCAGTTTCGTGTCTTTTGATATCAAGTTTATCAGGCAAAGATTCGGGAACGCTTGTAGAATCGCGAGGCTTGCCGAGCGACTCTACATTCGTTCTCGAAGCCGAGCCTGATAAAATTGATATCAAATGTCACGAATCTTTTGTTCTATTTATCAGTTTATTCCCTTGTAAATCCTTAAATTGGCAATTTTCGATCACTTACCGAATGTCCTCAGTGCGTCTCAACATTGAGGCGGAAATAATCGACGATTATATATACTATCATTCCGGTGCGGAAATAATCGACGATTATATATACTATCATCTGACCGTTACTTTTCTTTTGATAATTTTCAATGTATTTTTTATTCGATTTTTCTAGTAATAAAAACATTTTGCTATTTTTTCGATTGTCCGGTTCATTCAAAAAGTGCAATGTCACGTTGACGTGATAAAGCTCACATAACCAGAGATAGCATATCTTTATCAGGTCAATGTGTTACAATGCGCTATATATCTGAGGCAACTGATAAAACCTCAACTAATCTGCTGTAGGTCAACATGTACATTTTTCCCCTAAAACAAAGGCAATTGATATTAGCAGAACGCTATTAATGAGCAAGTTCATGCAATGAACACCATGGAATACCCCATTTTTCAGTCGGGTTAATCAAGGAGAACATTACTTCCATTGCTTTTTTGTTTACAAAAACAAAGATAGTAGACAATCATTATATCATTATATCAGTAACAGAAGTTTTCTAACGAGCACTTTTTAGCTGTGTTTGGATCAGAAAGACGAAAGGCACCATATATCATTTCTATGATGCATACAGTCTAATATATCTATGTTAAGAACAGATACGCCTACATGTATAAGGAAACATCGCAAATTAGCTTGCGATAAATGCTACGAACAAATGTACAATGATAACACGGCAACGAACACGCTGAATAACTCTACGTTATACATAAAAGCCTAGTTCACCAGAACATTCATTTTCTGTTCTCTCTTATTTTTACAAACATAGGTTGTATGTATTCATCAGACTGGCACTAATGGGCACACACGATCTTCTTTTGGGAGCAAAAACAAAACGTTCCGGTTGCAGTCATTTGTCTTTTTAGAGCAATTGTGCATAGCAATTTAAATCGCTGTCTGATATCAATATATAGTTGTTGGCCGCCTCGACGAGGTTCAAAGGTTTACCAATAATTAGATTGTGGGTACTCGCTATAACCGCCTCGATGTTTTGCCAACAACTTGATTTTTCATTAGATCAGCATATTTATTTTTTTTTGCCAAATGTTCATGGTACCCCAAGCAATTTATTTGCCGAGTTAGAACATTACAAATAACCAAAAAGTGGTTACAGTTTATAAGACGTGCGACTAACTGCATCTGCGGGGCTCAGTTAGTTGACCAAATGCTTTTGGATGTCTGGTGCGCTGTCTATGGGAGGGTGCCAACAGTGTAACTGTTGCTATTTCTTCTGCTTTAGCATTTCAATTATTCTTCAGCATTTTATCATCTCTGTTGACATTTGATTACAATCGACACCAAAAAAGAAAGGGCAAGTATCTCTTCAGTGCTTAAGTCCTAGTAACTATTAATGATTTCTAGTAATACTAGTAAACTTATTTATAGAAAATAGCAGTTTTAATTTTATCACAGGTTGGTCTCTACGTGGCGTAATAGGGTTTTCTGGCAAATAGTATATACCCAGATTTACCGGAAATAAAGGATCTAAGTAAACAGACCGTAGCATCAGATCAGAGTCTACAATGTTTGCTCACAATACTGGAAAGTGAGAAGTAAAAGGATATGTTAACATTCTAAGTATCCGTTCAGCACCATTTTGCCGGGCCTACACACGTAGACAATGGACCCACCAATGCTCCTATTGGTTTGATATTATCTTAACAGACATGTTGCATTGATAAGTTTTAAATACTTCATACGCACTTAACAGTTTTCGTCTGAACAAGCTTTATCACGTCAACGTGACATTGCACTTTTACGAATAGCCCCGACTACTGGAAAAATGACAAAATAGGAAGAATGGAAAAAATTACCTGAAAAAAAAATATCATTGGAAAATATGGTCAGCTGATACTAAATATTTCGATCGCTAGAATGCTCGGATGCACTGAGGATCATCAATAACTGATCGTAAATTGTTAATTTAAGAGTGTAGACGGAGAAAAACTGATAAATAGAATACCAGATTCGTGTCATTTGATATCAAGTTTATCAGGCAAGGCTTCGAGAACGCATGTAGAATCGCTCGGCAAGCCTCGCGATTCTACAAGGGTTCTCGAAGACTTGCCTGATAAAATTGATATCAAAAGACACGAACCTGGTATTCTCTATATCCCTGGTAGCAATAGTTTTTGCCTTGTCTGATTGTCGGTTTTCTGGTTTGACAATTTTAACATTGGTCATAACTTTTTCTTTACATTCTTAGTGTAAAGTATAATGTAAACCGGTAGAAAAAAAAAAACAATGTATTGACAGTGAGTGAGCGCTTCTGTTTTACGTCCCACGAACAACTTTTAAAGGTCATACTGAGACGTGACCTCGGTTTAATGACTCATCTGGAGAGGCCGGATCGATCCTGCGATCCCTGGTTTACAAGGCGAGTAGCTTAAGCACTACACCACGGAGGCTTCTAAACAATGTAGTTCATACTTCCGTGACCACATTGAGTCAAAAGATTTTCATTGACGTCAAGTGACGTCATTCTAAAAAGAGAATACCAGGTGAGTGTCCTTTGATATCAAGCTTATCAGGCAAGGCTTCTAGAACGCTTGTAGAATCGCGAGGTTTGTCGAGCTATTCTACATGCGTTTTCGAAGCCGAGCCTGATAAACTTGATATCAAATGACACGAAGTTGTTATTCTATTTATGATTTTATCCCATTACACATTTACATTTTTTTCAAATTTTTCCAGCAGTCACGTTGACCTGGTAAAGCTCACTTGTCCTGAGATACCATATGTTAATCAGGTCAATGTGCTACAATGCAATTAATATAGGGGTTGAGTGATAAACCATGGATCTCTATGGGCGTTGGTGACGTCAACGCTGCTCCGCTCTTTGTAGAAAAAAGAAACGGCGTGTCAATGTATTTCAGCTTATAAATAGAAGTGGAGGCAATGATCAAGACTCGATACAATCAACCCACAGCTCCAATCAGAGACACCAAAGGGAAAGAAACACAAACATGAATCAACAGACCTAATGGAATTATCAATCATCTATATAGGTCGCCGTATAAGAATTTATTCGCCCATTGATGAGGTGCAATGATAATATAAAAAGAAATTTTTCTGCTTTTCTTTAAAGTATTTTTCGACGACCAGTCGCTAACAAAGTTTACATGAACCCAGAACCTCTTTTCATCTGTGAGCTTGCTCATGACTATCTCATGTATTGACAAATAATTGTAAACTGAGAGATACTAATAAACTGAAGAAGTTATGCTTCGCGCAGGTTCCGGCTTTAATCCGGTTTCCCAGCCATTGTCGGCTTGACAATCACTGCCCAATGAAGTAAACCCGCGCTTAGCTGGGCTAGAGATTTTGTGAACTGTATAACCTTCAGGGAAGGCAACTCCTCGAAAAGTATTTAATTCTCCCGTGTCATTAGGGGCCCCTTTTTCCGTGGGACAGGGCTTGTAGAAAAGCGAACAGAAGGTCCCGAAAGTTTTCTCCCTTTGCAAAATGGCGGAAAAATCTGCCAGGTGTTCCCATCCCTCTTAAATGTATGTTTTTGTATTGGCCTTGTAGCAGGACCGAGGCCTGTCGTATTGGCCCTCGAAACCTCGGTCCAATACAGCCATCCGAGGGCCAATACAACAGACTTTGGACCTGTAACAAAGCCGACACGAAAACATTCATTCCATAACATTTTTATTAATCAACTATATTTATTCCCTATTTATACTGTTGAGAGAAAGTTGAAGTCTTCAGATTTTTGCTTGATCATATACTGTACATGATAGCTATCAAAACTTTAACATTCTATTTTTGATATTTTCAGCTATCAAAACTCGACGGTTTCTATTTTTGATATTTTCAGCTATCAAAACTCGACGGTTTCTATTTCTGATATTTTCAGCTATCAAAACTCGACTGTTTCTATATCTACTACTGAGTGTAAAGGGTATAGATTTACGCCTTAGGAAATTGCCTTTCTTGCACATGATTAACCCTTATCTTGCTGTTCACGACAACTCCTATCTATGGAAACCGTGTAGATCCAGATCAGATGGCCATCTGATCAGGATCTACACTGTTTGGCATTCAGATTATGAACTGGTAGCAATAAATTACATTAAGTAATTTGATTGGTTGATAGACAGAAACGGGTGTGGCTTAAATGAATATTCAGCAAGAGAAGGGTTAATACCGCGAAAACATTACGAAAACACGCCTATACAAATACATTGTAACCTTTATCGCAGAATAAAGGAAAATTGGTTGATGAAAAATTGTAATATTTTTCTTGTTTCTCCTCCAAATATACTATGGGCACTCGTTAGAACCGCCTCATCGAGGCGGTTCTACCGATGAGGCGGTTCTAACGAGTACCCGCAATCCGCAGTAACGGGCCTCCGTGGCCTAGTGGATAAGAGCGCTGACTCTTAGTCATTAGGTCTCTCACCGCCGTAGGTTCGAGCCTCGCTCGGGCCACGTGTGAGACGCCAAGTTCTGCAACGGAAGGTCAGGTGGTTTTTCTCCGGGTACTCTGGTTTTCGCCCACCTCTGATGAACGATCGGCTCGATATGAGTGAAATAATCTTGAAAGGGCCGTAAAACCCAAAACAAAAAAAAAAAAAAAAAAAAAGAGTACCCGCAGTCTATATTTTAGAGCAGAAATAAGAAAAATAAGATTTACCACTGCAAACCCAGTTTTACTTTATAAAAGTGGGGTTCAAGGGGGTCAAACTTATATAGGCGTGATTTCGTGATGATTTGGCCCTCCGTTTCAAACCCTCGGCTCATATTCCAAAAATACTACTAATATAACGTTATTACTCGTAATCAAATAATTTCGTATTGGCCCTGGTACAGGTCCTCGGTCTGCTGCATTGGCCCGATGCCGAAGGCCGAGGGCTTATGCCGCTGACCGAGGACCTATAACTGGTTCAATACGAATTTACTTGATTAATGACAATTTTATTAATTGATACAATTAAAATAAGATGGTGATTGATTTTTTTACCTCACTTGACCTCAGTTAATATTGGTTGACCAGGTGTTAATACTGATGACCTGATAGTCAATTCATAAAATCCAATATTGGCCTTGATATTTGCCCGGGGCAAATGTCGTATAAATTTAAAGCGTCCAAAAGACACTTGGGAGCTTTATATGTATTAGTGCTAACACCTACTTTGGTGATTTATAATTTCATTATTGGGCTACCAATTGAAGAACGCCTCTGCACTAGTTGTAACATGAGACAAATTGAGGATGACTATCATTTTCTATTGGTATGTCCTCATTACACAGATCTCCGCCGAAAATATTTCAAAAATTATTTCTGCAACTGGCCGACATTAAGTAAATTTGAGCCATTAATGTCTACCTCAAATAAGAAACTTCTAAATAACTTGAGTAAATTTTTTTTATGCAATGATTAAAAGAATGTCAGTTTAATGTAACAACAGCATATATCTCAATAATGGTATGTCTGCATTATACTACTGTATAACTTCAATTGAACCTTCAATGTTGCATGCTTATTGCTTCTCGTAAACTATTGTATGCTCACTCATATATAGTTTATTTAGTTTATTATATATGTTTGTCTTTTTGGCTAAAAGCATTGTATTATGTTTACTGCCAATAAAATATTTGTATTGTATTGTATTGTATAATTTCATTTATTAATTGACTATCCTATTTTGTTCGGAGGTCATCCGTATTAACACTGAGGTCAAAAATCAAAACTCGTTTTTAATGGTGTCAATTAATAAAAGTGTCATTAATCAAGTACTTTTGTATTGCCCCAGTTCGGCCTCGGACCAATACAGCAGACCTCGGACCTGTAACTGGGCCAATACGAAATTACTGGATTAATAACATTATATTATTAATTGATTATTCTGTATTACACCAAGTCAACCAATATTCAAAAATCATAAAACATGTTTTTAATTGCGTCAATTAATAAAATTGTCATTAATCAAGTAATTTCGTATTGGGCAATACGAAATTACTGCATTAATAAGATTATATTATTAATTGATTATCCTGTATTACACCAAGTCAACCAATATTCAAAAATCATAAAACATGTTTTTAATTGCGTCAATTAATAAAATTGTCATTAATCAAGTAATTTCGTATTGGCCCAGTTACAGGTCCTCGGTCAGCTGTATTGGCCTCGGCATTAATCAAGTAATTTCGTATTGGCCCAGTTACAGGTTCAAGGTCTGCTGCCGAAGGCCTCGTGCCAATACAGCAGACCTTGGACCTGTAACTGGACCAATACGAAATTACTTGATTAATAACATTATATTATTTATTAACAAGTGTGTATATAGTACACATACAGAGAAATCGGTCAACATGATACGGCTCTCGTTTCTTTCTTCGTGCAGTATAAGCAACTATATCGGTAAACCTTATACTAATATCAATGACCTGCGATCAATATTGAACTTCTTGAACTTGATTGGCAAAGAAGCCATACTAACCTGAGGTAAAATACATATTAATCCGAGGTGAAATCGTATAAATCTGAGGTAAAATCACCAGAAAGAATATTTTAAGATGTTAATTAATAAAATTGTCAACTCAACTCAACTAGCACTTTATTAGAATACTCAGATCACAAATGTGACATATGAACAAATGCAATTACAAGTAAGGCATATGGCGAATAATGTCGTGTGAGCATTTTTGAGGGCGGAAAGTTTAGGACACAACGCTAGGGCATTGTGTTGTGTGGAGAAAGCATGAAATGAACATCGTTCTATGGAACGGGGAGAAAATATGATCAACCGCTACCCCTCAAGTCGCCTGGCAAAAGCGATAGCGTCGATCACATTTTCTCAAAATTTAGGAAAACTTTCTCTGGGAACATATGGTATCGAATTTTTATTATATTATAGCGTCAGGATAATAATAATGATACTAGTAATAATAATAATAATAATAATAATAATAATAATAATAATAACATCAACGATAACAGCAGCAGCAACAGCAGCAAAGCCATTATATGGTTATTTTTTTTTTTTTTTTTTTACTTGGTTTGTAGCCTTTTTAACTCCCAACCTGGAAGTTACATGTCATCACGGAAGCACACCTATATGATTTTGCACCCCTACCCCCATCGTTTCATAGTCAAACTGGGATATATATGGGAAAAACATTATTCCTCTTTTCCCGTCCAAAAACACAGGTTGTGTGCACTCAATAGGGCCACATCAACGAGTGCCCACAACCCATGCTTCCAGCAAAGGCAAGAAAAATACGAGATTTTAACTGTAAATTTTCTTATTTTCAATATATTTGAATAGGCGTGCCTCCAAAATGTAGAGATTATAAAACCATTCTACCAAGGCACCACAAGGTCGCATCGCAACCAGGTTGTCGGGGTTTTCTGTGCTCTTATCAACTTAGTTCTGATCGGTCTACTTGTAAAAATGTATAGCACTCAGGTCACTCGTACCTGCATGCATTTTGAAAGTGTGGATTATTTGAAAACGTTGATCTATAATTTAGGGGATAACTGTACTGAAAATTGTCATTTGGGGAGGTAAATCGGAGGTTTTACGGTCGGAAATTTCGTTTTACGGCGACGCGCTAGCAGAGCTGGAACCGACCACACATGAGTATTGGTAAACAGGTTTTAAGCCTGCCCAGGAAGAGTGGTGCGAGTTGGACCGTGCATGCATAATGACCCTATTTGTTTCATTGGGTGGAAAGGGCTTAAGATATAATTTCATCTCGATGTCGGGCAAAAATCCCATAAAACTAGAAGCAACGTCTCCAAAATGACCAACACTGTGCTAACAGGGATGTTGAACCTCAAATCAATAAACAAGGGCAGGTAACTCCAAAGTTGTTTGTCTCATGCAGCCGAGATTCGAACTCTATGTAGACTGTATGTCCCTCTTGGTTATCTGCAAGTTTGATTGAAAATCAGATCAGAAATGGGGGAGAAAAAGTGGAGACGTCGTTTTCCCCATTATAAGTCCTTTTGTTTCCAGGGCAACCACAGTTCTGATCAAAACTGGTCCAAAACCTAATGCAGTCAATCCCCCAACCCAGTGATGCTGCACATAAAGTTTGATTGGTATTTGTCAGCTAGTCACTTAGATATTCAAGTTCAATGTGTGGACGACGGACGGAGGTTTTATGCTTGTTCTCGTTTACTGAAATTTTCAAAAAGATCAGATAAGAAACGGCTGAGAAAAGGTGGAGACACTATTGTTCACTATTATTTATGCTCAAGGGCAGGTAATTTGAAAGCCTTTTGTCTCATGCGGCCTAAATGCGAACTAAACATAGACTGTAAGCTCCTTCTGGTTATCTGGGTCAAGCAAAGTTGGAGACAACGTTTTCCATATTGTAAGTCTATGGGAAAATGTTTCACCCTCAAGGGGATGAAACTGGTAAACCGATGGTCAGATTCAAACCAAATTTGAACTCGTCCGAGATTTTATGCTTGTCCTCGTTTATGAAAAGTTACAAAAAGATCAGATCATAAACGGCTGAGAAAAGCTGGAGACACCATTTTTCACTTATATTTTTGCTCAAGGGCAGGTGACTCCAAAGCTGTTTGTCCCGTGCAGCCCAAATTCGACCTCGACGTAGACTGTAAGCCCCACCTGGTTGTCTGTAAGTTTGATGAAGATCGGATCAGAAATGGCTGAGAAAAAGTGGAGACGTCGTTTTACCCATTATAAGTCAATGGGAAAATTTTTCACGCTCTGGGGGATGAAACTGGAAAACCGCTGGTCAGATTCAAACCAAATTCGAACTCGTCCGAGAGTGTATGCTTGAATCAGATCATAAACGGCAAAGAAAAGCTGGTGCTCAAGGGCAGGTAACTCCAAAGCTGTTTGTCCCGTGCAGCCCAAATTCGAACTCGACGTAGACTGTAAGCCCCTCCTGGTTATCTGCAAGTTTGATGAAGATCGGATCAGAAATGGCCGAGAAAAAGTGGAGACGTCGTTTTCCCCATTATAAGCATATGGAACCTTTTTGTTTCCATGGCAACCAGAATTCCAATCTGATCAGCCCAAAAACCTTATCGAGCCTTTCCCCCTACCTGATGATGCTTCTCATGACATTTGATCAAGATTGGCCATGAGGTATTAGAGATATACTTATTTGAAATTGTTTACGCACGCACGAGGGACGACGGACAAAATGTGATGACAAGGTGAGCTAAAAAATCAAGTACCGGTTTTCTTTTTACCTTCCGGCTGCGTAACTAGTTCGGAACCGGGCGGACAGCAACAGCTTATTTTTCGTTTATTTCTAGTACATGTATTTCCATGGTAATTCCGACTCGCAGTGTGTCATACTATTAAACATGAAGTAATGGGGCCTTGGCATTCCATAGGCAAACAGAATTAATGCAGGTTTTTGCTGTTTGTTTTTTTTGTTTGTTTTTTTTTATTTATTTATTTTTTTTTTTTTTTTTTCAATTAATTGTGCGGATCGCTTGTCACTTGAAATCGCATTTCACGTTTGTATTCACAGGACTACTTAGGAAGCCAGTCTGTCCTGGAAGATTTTTAATTTTTGCACCTGTAAGCTTTTCATCACAGTCGCCTTCGTCACAATCTGGGAGGTTAAGGCAGCATGCGATGTCCTTCGTGCCAACATCACAGTATGGCTGAAAGGTGGGGTTATTGGGGTTATACACTATACCATAAACAGAACCCAACCTACTGAAAATTCCTATAAAATATCTCCCTTTTATCATATGACGTCGCGTCTGAGAGTGTAATAACGTCATGTATTATTTTCGATAATCCACTAGTGGATTAAATATGCAAATTAGCTAGATACGTCCCGTAACGTTACATGTACGCCGTCCTTAACGACGTCGCGTTTATTAATGGCGGAATATTGATATTTTTTATAAACAAATGTGAATAAAATGCGTTTTAAATGTCATATGATAAATAGAATCTTGCATTCGTGCTCATGTATTATTGAATTTATTAAACTCGTTGAGGAAAAGGGATAAAATGCTCGGCAAAGCCTCGCATTTTATCCCTTTTCCTCAACTCGTTTATTAAATTCAATAATACATGAACACTCATGTAAGATCCTCTATTTATTATGCAGCGATCATTACACACCTCTTATTGAAACTGACCAGGTACCAAGACGTGCTATACAAGGTCCTTCGACAAGTCCTGCGCAAAGTCGCTTGCAGAAACGCAGAAACGTCAACCAAAATAAACCAGGGGCAAATCAAAAGAAAAAACGCACGGAGGGGAAAAACCTAACACTAATGGCCAAGACACTACAACATCAAACAATGCCGGCGAAGAAATTCCAAATACAGGTACATGCAGTGACCGACATGAACCACAAGACCATTTCACTTATACTGCTACAGAAAACGGCCTCTACCAAGCATGCCTGAAACTGGAAGTTCACTTCCAACACCCTACACCAACAGAAACAAAATATCAAGCAAAAATTCGCAACAACAGAATGAAGCGCAATATACGCTCAAAGGAAAATACCCTTCATGTCTCTGTGCAGGGCTTGCCAGCACCACAACAGTTTCTGATGATCATCGATACAACAAAGTCATGGATTGCATCAGTGATTTTGAGTTGGAACAGATGTCATACAGATATGGCTTCTGTGACACTTGCAAAAATTAAAATGGCATCTGCTCACATATGTTCGTGGTATCTCCTGAGCTTTATGTTGTAGACTGAAATGGACATGCAGGTGTGTATCTTTGCAGAAAAAGAATATCAATGAAATATGTCTATAAACACAATCATTAGCACATAAAACACTATATTCTTCGTTGCAAGAATGGCACATTGTCAGAGAAACACATGCTACTGTTCACTTGAAACAGGACCATGTTGTACAGAACTTGGTAAGTACAAATAATAAATTAGTGACAGCACAGCTTTGAAACTTATAGCGCAATGTGTTAATGGTTGCATGTAGTGCCCTGGAATCTGCTTGTCACTTATTTGTCATTTCTTTCTTCTCTAGTTCTCAGCCTCTATTGTGTCCCAAACTTAATTTGAACTGTGAATATTACCGTTGTTTTTTCAAGGTCAAGGTCAGTCTATAAACAGCTTTGATATCAACAAAAAATAAAGATTGTGGTCTGAATCTTATACATTAATTTCGCAAGATAAATATTTTATGACATGAGAGCATAGGTCCGCTTTGGGAGCTGTACATGTAGACTCCAGGTTCAATCCTCGGACACGCCAAGCTAAAGGCGTTAAAACTGTATCAGCAATGAATTGTCTACACTCAGATTCGAAAGATACAGGAAGATAGGTAAGAATCGGTCTGTCTGTTTAGGATGTTATGTCACAGTATCTAGCTATCTGTCTTCTTATACTGAGTCGGTCACATTTGCCCATTACCGCAGTTGAATGGGTGGCTAAATTACGAATTTAGCTTAAAAAGAGGTCTCTGGAAGAGTCCTTAAACTTTTTACAATCTGAATAACAGAGGTATCCTAAAACGCATATCTCTGAGTCTCAATCATACACTGTACATGTTACGAGATGGAATAGGAAACCTCTCTGGTGCTTATGCACATCTAAATTATTTTAGTAGATATATGGTAGGGCGGTGCGAGTGAAATATTTTAGGTGAAATATGGTAGGCAAAATGTGCTGCTCCATGCACAAGTCATGCACATGTCATACGATGTATGCATGAGTGGTTTGTGGAGATCTGTTTTTGCAATACAGGGGGCCGCTATAAGGCTGAGTTCTATAAAATTTGCCTAAAAATCGCCAACCGCCAAATTGTGCCATATAGGATTTTCATTCCCGTCACGTGCTGTGTGGGTGTTCGTTTTGACAGGAGTCATGGCATTGATTTATAGGGTCGTTTCATCAATTTTTCCTATGGGAAATATACTATTCGAACGCAGATCCATTATCTACTCGATTTTTGCTATCTAGCTTCAATTGTGGACGGTATCTCCACCTCGCCACGATTTTAGCAAGCTAATATGAGTATGCATGATTTTCCGGTAGTATTCATAGATATAAAAACCCTGAGAAAAACGAACACTTTAGCAGCAGGTCAAGTTGTAACGAGTATCCACAACATTGTGTCGGGAAAGTGAAAGTATATTGGTTTAAACATATTTTATTCGTATTCTACAAGTACAATACAAAGCAAATATGACTGAAATCATACAAAAAGGGATTCAGAAGAAAGTCAGAGACTTATTTGAATCTGTTTCCCTAAACATTTGCGATAATACCATTGAATTAAATCTATATAATTGTCGATGCAAAACAGTAACTATTGTAAGTACAGAATTAGCGACTATGTTCAAAGCTATTTTGTAGCATTTTTACATACTAAAAATGGTTAAGGTGAAGGTAGCGTTGGAGGGAGGGGGGGGGCTCCACGGGGAATCCATCAGGGTAAAAAATAACAAAGAAAAAACAATACAACTTCTGCCGCTCTCATGTAAAAGGTCTGAGACATTCAAATCAAAGGTGTTTTATCAAGTACCAATAAAACTATTTCTTCAAAGGTTTGTCGTTCTGAAGGTTGGATATAACTTAGGTTAAGGTCGTATGGTTAACTTTGCGAGGTAGTTCTCTAAAAACAAAATAAGAGTAACAAACCAAAATATTTAGGTGTATTTGTTGGAGAATTACCGGTTCGGGAGATTATCACAGAAAAGAGCCTGGTTAGACAAGTAAACTTGCCGTAGATTTAAAAAAGACATATTCTAGCCCCACACTCTGTTCTCGGACTAACATCAAAAAAGGAAAACAAAAAAGAAGTGAAAGTGTGTCTAATACGGTAGGAAATGATACGTGTATTCATCGCCTAATTATGGTTGGTTTGGAATCTTTTAGTTTTTAAAATAAAGTTATGGACAAGGAGGACGATTTGTTTGTTCTCGTTGTAATTTAGTGTTTGGTCACCATAAAGTAGAGTATCGAGAGTTGGTTGACAAAACTGATAAACTGATCTTAACATTTCTTCTCTAAAGTTCGCATATCGTGGACAGTGAAGAAGAAAATGTTCGGTGTCTTCGACGAGACCACATACACATAAAGCACTTGGGACAATGTTTCTTGAGAAGAGGTGTTCGTTTAAGGAGCTGCATTTGGTTCTAAGCCGGCTGTGATAAATTTGTCCCAGACGTTTCCCTGCGTTGAAATGACGAGGCGTAGGGATTAAGTTAGTATTGAGTTGACGTTTAAGTGATGCTAAACTGGAGCTGTTTCTGATCTCCTCAGACAGAGAGTTCCAAGTTCTTATCGCACTTGGAAGAAAAGAATTAAAGTAGAGCTGTGAGTGACTGTGAATAGTTTGAATGTTGGTAGAATTACGAAGGCTATACGAAACATTTTCTCCCACTGTAGCTGGTAAGAGTGAAGATAGATATGCTGGAGAAATGCCATGATACATTTTGTAAAGCATAGCAATTTTATGTTTATTTCTTCGTGAGGCCAACGTATCCCATCCAGTTTCAGAGTAAAGAAGATTTAGAGAAACCAGTCTGGTTGCCCCAGTAACTATACGTGCTGCCTCAATCTGTATTTTTTCAAGTTCATATGCTTCATACTGGGTGCAATTGTCCCATACCACGTCGGCATATTCTAGAAGAGGTCTAATGAACGAACAATAAATAGTCTGAAGTGATTTTCTATCAAGTAGAAATTTTAGTTTACGCATGATATTAATCCGATTCCATGCTTTTGATTTGATTTCGGCTAGGTGTTCATGCCACGTGCAATCACTAGAAAATATAAGGCCTAGGTGTTTATGAGTACTGACCTCAGATATTTCTTGAGTGTCCATGAAAATTGGTGGGTGGTAAGGTTTATTGATTTTACGAGAGAGCAAGAGAGATTCAGACTTTGTAGGGTTGAAGCTGACTAGCCACTTTTTTGCCCATTTCTGTATCCTTTCTAGATCATCATTTAAGAGGTGAGCAGCTTCAACCGGGTTTTCAACAATTATGTAAAGACTCGTGTCGTCTGCAAACAGACGTATATTGAAAGGTATGTTAAACCTATGTTTAGTATTATTTTTGTATGAACATGCTTGTAGGTTTTGGAGGGGTTTACTTCTAGTATACCCCAACTTTCTGAAGCCTATTCTGAATTCACTGTTGAGGCCTGTAGTGATTAGGCTACTAGCTTTGCCAGCTAGACGTCGCAGGATCGATCCCAAGCTTCTTCAGCAGTAGAATGAGTCTTTCGAAGTGAGGTCCTGTCTCATTCTGACCCTAGATGTTGGTGAGACGTAAAGTTTGGACACCCGCTCATTCTAGATTCATTTAGGTTTTTAGACCCCTTTTGTAGAATGTAATTAATAAACGCCGGGTCACTTGTTTGACCCATGACTTTTGACTAGCTGTGGTTAGAAAACCGTGGTTCCGTCCCAATATGATATTAGGTGTAGAGGGGACGTAAACTTAAGACGGGTTTAACCATATCTTCATCATCAGGGCAAACTCTTACAAGAGCCTGTCGGGTTATCCGTGATGATGAACCGTAATGAATTTTATTTTACAAGCGTGTTCAGGTTGAGTAGAAATAATTTGGTTCAAGAAGAATTATAAGTTCATTTTGTAATGATGCCGTTTTTATTTGATAACTCAGTTTGTGCATGTATGTACATATAAAGAACGTGATGATGATAAGTGGGAGTATTTGGTCGCCACACGTCATAACGGCCTGAGTGGCGGGGATGACGTCAGCTGCGTCATCGGCGTCGCGAGGACGGTTGTGACGGGGTGCCTACCAAATACAGAGAGAAATTACGGCAAACAGTGTTGGTCCTTATGGGACACTAACAAATGTTGTGGATTATAGATGAAAATCTTCTGTTTGTAGTTTCTATCTGTTGTTAATGTAATGAATTTGTGAATAGCTATATTTGTGAGCCGTGTCGCGGAGAAGGATATGAAATAGAGATTGTTATGTTTCCTGTAATTGGCGGCTGACCAGTTAGCGCAAAGGCGTGGTCTGTTCGATTGCCTCTTACTTGTGATAATGTAGTGAGCACAAATTTGATGAGTATTATGATCAGTAGTAGTGAGCATTAATTGATTTCTGTAGTGCTCAGTAAGGAAACATGAACTTTGGGTATCATTGTGTCAAGCGCTGGGTGCTGATAATTTGATGCACAGTCAAGTTGAGTTCTGCTGTACGGTTGTTTGTCGCATGCACTAATCAGCCTGTATGTCTGGTCGGCGCATGCGCAATAACAGTATATGCATGAACATATTCTTACTTCTCCGGGAGGGGGATCATGATATAGCATGTATGTTTTGTGAACTGTGTCTTAGTCCAGTTATCGTAATTTGCAGGCACAACAATGTGTGGTGACCTGCTGCTCCCTGCACTATAGCAGCAGGTACTGGTACGACGCTGGGGGTTAGGGTCCAGCAAGCGCGGACGGACCACCATAATCAACTCATACCATTGTCCATTGTGAACGAGTGTGAGACCATTCAAATGGAAGAGGTCAATTAAATAACCTGCAGGTGATTCAGACGAATCAGATTAGTGCGATCGCTAAATAATACATATCAACCTGTGATCGGCAACAATGTCGATAGACTAGTTTACACTAGTTCGCGAGAGGAAGATTCGCGCGAGAGGGGGATTCACCCTAAGTTATAAACTGGCCAGTCGCGTCTTGTGTTGTTTCTTTTTTGTTTTTGTTGTTGTTTTTGTTGTTTGCTTCTGTAGGTATTCACGTCACCCGTTCCGAGCACAGAACATTGTTTTGCCTTCGGAGCGGACGTCGTGAGTTGGCTACAGAAGCAACAAATTGTGATGTTTTGTGTTAGTAAGTGTTGTATATAGATACTGTAAATAATTCATGTCATTCATCTAATATCTTTCTTGTGCCTTACCCCACAGCTGCCCGTACACCTGTCAGAGATCACGCTCGGTTGTCTTGTCAGCATGGGGGTTTGCGGGACGCCGTAAACCCACATGTAACAGTACAGGCTTTGAACTCCTCTGCGGTCTTGACATTCACAACAGAAGAGGGAAGACTATTCCAATGAGGAATAGTTCTAGGAATGAAAGAATTTTTCAGGGCATCTCTGTTTACTTTTAATGCCATTGTTTGGGTTGACACTGTTACAGGGGTCAAGTACCTATCTTTATTAACAGACACTGTATCAGAGTGTATTTTATAGAAGAAGGTTAAAGAGGACTGCTCACGAAGGGCCTCTATGGATGACCACTCTAGCCTATTAAGCATGTCACCGACACTACTTCTATTTCGCCATCGCCGACAGGTCCATCGAGCAGCTGTCCTCCGCACCTTCTCCTCCTGATGAGTCTGATTTTTAACATAGGGATGCCAAATGGGTGATATATATTCAAGTTAAGGGCGAACCAATGTTTTATATGCAACATCCTTTGTCAGCCAAATTATGTCTAAGGAATCCTAAAGTCCTAGTTGCTTTAGATGTTATCTCTGAGATATACATGTTGAACCCGATCAAGATCGTCAGTGATGGTGATACCAAGATATTTGGCGGGTTGAACGTGCTCCAAAATTTGCTGGTGAAGTGTATAGTCAAACTTAATTTGCTTGTCCGGAGGGTGTCGTGACACCCTCATTGAATGACATTTGGCCACATTGGACTTCATCTGGCAATCCAAGTTGATCCAGGTCATCTTGTAAAATAAGACAGTCAGAATGAGAATATATACTTAGAGGTTTTGTTTGATTTGAGGTTTAACGTCCCAGTCAACACTGTAAAGGTCATTTTGGAGACGTTGCTTCCAATTTTGTGGGACTTTTACCCGACATTGAGATGAAATGACATCTCAAGCCCTGTCGCCCATTGAAACCAATAGGGTTTTATAAGCATGGACGGTCCAACTCGCACCGCTTTGCCTGGGCAGGCTTAATTCCACTAAGCGGTTTACCAGTAATCGTGTGCGGGTCAGATTTAGCTCTGTGTGGAAGCATCGTGCAGCCCATATATTTCTTCAAGCCCCGATGAAGGTTACTGAATGTCGATTTGCGTCCCAATGTCTCCCTTTTCACATACATATGAAGCGTGATAAATAAGCACAACCACTTACGCATAATTTACAGCATTTTCCGGTAAGATTGATTAAAGGATAATGAAATTGCGTCAGAGATGGACAGGGGGTCTGATCCAATATTTGGTCTTGAGTAGCGTCCCTTTAAACATGTGTTTCGAATAAGTGTTATTCAATAAATGATTTTTCATGCAACAGATTCAAAGAAGGGCAACTGATTGGCAAGAATATGTCCGCTATTGAAATTAAACACAAGGTAAAGTGCAAAATCTTTTATACAAGAAATGGGATTTTCTCCTTTTACGTTCTTCCTTTGATTAAATGCTTTATGTTTGTATGGGATTTGTATTGGATCTAAGCCTGCCCAGGCAAAGAGGGGCGAGTCGGCCCGCCCATGCATATAAACCCTATTGGTTTCATTGAGCTGTCATTGCATCTCAATGTCGGGTAAAAGTCCCACAAAATTTGAAGCAATGTCTCCAAAATGACTTAAATAGTGTTGACGGGACGTTAACCATCAAATCAATCAATCAATCAATGATCACACATGTCTTTGAAAATTTTACCACCAAAAAAACTGAAATTTTTCAGATAAACATCTACTATTTTTTTCAAATTTCTGCTCAAAAGATAAATTTTGGGTACTCGTTAAGAACCGCCTCATCGAGGACCCACAATCTATGTTTGGGCAAGAAACGCCTTGCACAACAATTCAATTTCACCTACAGATATATGGATGATTTATTGTCTCTGAAAAATGCTAAATTCGCAGACTGCTTGGAATTCATCTATCCACGTGAACGTGAAATTAAGGAAACAACAGAGACTGCAACCTCCTCCTCATACTTGGATTGTTATCTCTATATTGACAACGGGAAGCTTACTACTAGGCTGTACGATAAACGAGATGACTTCAATTTTACCATTGTTAACTTTCCCTTCCTGAGCTGTAAAATCCCGTCTGCACCAGCATATGGAGTTTACGTTTCACAGTTAATCCGTTATGCCAGAGCCTGTTCCAAGTATCAGGACTTTATGGAAGGTGGGAAGGTGCTCACTACCAGGTTGTTATGCCAGGGGTATCAAAAAACCAAACTGGTATCAACACTAAAGAAGTTGTATGGGAGGCGCCATGATCTTGTTGATCCATACAATGTAGCCATTTCCAGAATTACTTCTGATGTGTTTGCCAATGGAAAGCCATATGAAGACTTCCAAAATCTCGGACATACCCTTCTCGGCATTTTCTCGTTTTCTTCGTTCAGGTCGATAGGCATGGTGGACGAAGCTTGCTTACCAAGTAATGCTTACTATCCGCGGACGCCTGATTACACTCTTCTGGAGTCCATGTCTGTTGGTCTGAACATTGATATTTGCCATTTGTCTATGGATTAATGATTTTAGATTAATGCTTTGGTACTTCGACCTAAACTACTTTATCATATGACGTCGCGTCTGAGAGTGTAATAACGCCATGTAATATTTTCGATAATCCACTAGTGGATTAAATATGCAAATTAGTTAGATACGCCCCGTAACGTTACATGTACGACGTCCTTAACGACGTCGCGTTTACTAATGGCGGAATTTTGACATTTTTGTAAACAATCTTGAATAAAATGCGTTTTAAATGTCATATGATAAATAGAATCTTGCATTCATGCTCATGTATTATTGAATTATTGAATATATTAAACTCGTTGAGGAAAAGGGATAAAATGCTCGGCAAAGCCTCGCATTTTATCCATTTTCCTAAACACGTTTAATAAATTCAATAATACATGAGCACTCATGTAAGATCCTCTATTTAGACTAGAAAATATGAAAGAATACAGTGAGTCTCACGGATGTGTTATCATAATGCCAACTGGTACTTCTTCCTATGCACTGGCTCAACCGTTTCAGAGTGTTAAAGGTAATAATCTGTAGTCGAACTTGAACGGCTCGAACACCTTTGGGACCACGAAAATCTGTTCCAGACAGGGGTTGTTCGAGCCACTGAGGGAGATTTCCAGACACTTCGGCCCCACTACCACCTCGGCCCCTAGACAAGTCGGCCCAAAACCAAGTCGGCCCTAGACACCTCGGCCCTAGTCACCTCGGCCCTAGACATCTCGGCCCCACTGTCACCTCGGCCCCTAGACATATCGGCCCCTAAGACACCTCGGCCCCACTTTTGATATCTGTTAGGGTATGAGCATTTATATCATGTTAAAATCGGCCCCGCCCATCGGGACTTCAAGAAACCGACTGCCTGTGGAATGAGTACTGGTAAATCGCTTAGAGGTTCTAAGCCTGGCCAGGAAAAGCGGTGCGAGTCGGACCGTACTTATAAACCCTATTGGTTTCAATGGGCTGCAGGGCTTGAGATGTCATTTCATCTCAATGCCGGGTAAAATTCCCACAAAATTGAAGGCAACGTCTCCAAAATGACCAATTCAGTGTTGATTGGAGCGTTAAACGTCAAATCTAACAAACAAAACATCATGTTAACAAGCCCGTGTAATGAAGACCCCGCTAAACTCCAGTTTATATGGGGAAAACTGGGGCTCATAGGGGCATACATTATTTACATCACGAAGACACGCATTTATAATTTTGACTCCCTTGAACCCCACTTTTATATAGTAAAACTGGGGTTTACAGGGGAAAACCTTATTTTTCTTATTTGAGCAGAAATAATAAAAATACCACATTCTTCCTCTTATAATGAAGTTTTTATGTCGGTAAAGTTTACAATGCATTTGTACAGGCATGTTTTCGTATTTCTTATTTCTGCTCCAAGATACAGGTTGTGTGTTATATAATTTTGGTTTTACGGAATCTTCTATTAAGTTGTTAGGAAACAAGATCAAATTAATTTATTGCTATTTTTATTTCATATAAAAATAACAATTAACCAATGAGACGTTTATAATAAATATAACAAAGCATACACGACATTTTCAGGTTAACTTGGACTACACTCTTAAGGACAGCTAATCCCCTGCCGCCTTCAGCCGTGACGAAAAGTGGGGTTTAGTGGGTTGTTCGAATTGTGAATATTTGATACTGATTGTCAAGGAGCCTTTTCTACAAGAATATATAGGGCCATGAAGACTTTGCACTCAGTACACATCCAGATCCATCAGATCTGGATCTACACTGTCATTCAGTTTGCGAAATTTAAATGAATACAATATACATGTATCAAGTAATTTGAGGGTCTGAGAGTCAGAAATGTGACTAATAAATAAATTAAATAAATAAATAGATTATACAGTATACTTGTTACTGTCCATCTTTAAATATGAGCTGATATGACAATCAAATAGGAATTTCTAAATGTGTGAAAATTGATAACAATGGAAACATACTAAGCAATTCCTACAAAATACGAGCAGTGAAGACTTTGCACAGAGTGCACATCCAGATCTACACTGTTTGCCACTAATATATACATATAGTACACATGTATCAAGTAATTTGAGTAGCTGATAGTCAGACATGTGACTAATAAATAAATAAATAAATAAAGTATACAGTATACTCGTTATAGTCTTTAATAAGAGCTAGAATGACAATCAAATGTGTGAAAATTGATAACAATGATCTGTTTATCATCAAGGATCTCTTTATTGGGGTAAAGGGATTAGTAACGGTTCAATAGTAACGCCTGGTTGTTTATTGAGCTTCACACTTTACTAATTTAAGTCAATAATTAATTGTTCTTGTAAAACTTTTTGCTTAATAGTGTACTGACCTGAAATTCATTAATCCTTACCCCGCTGAACACGACAATCCTTATCTTTGCAAACACTGTAGATCCTGATCAGATTGCTTCTGCACCGTTTTTCATGCAGTTTTTGAATTGCATGCATACATCATATTAATTGGTTTACTTACGAGGATAATTCTAGTTCAGCGAACCTGAACACTGATGATTACCTAATGAATAAATAAATAAATAAATAAATTGTTTGTTTGTATTGGAGTTTAGCGGCCCAGTCAACACTATTTTAGTTGCCCAGTCAACACTATTTTAGTTCATTTTCGAGCCGGTCACTTTACCTATCTACACTTAAAGTGGGCAGGCTTATACGTAAGCGGTTAACCATTACAGTGCTCATTTTTTACGCCGGAAAGTGACAACTGCCCTTCGTGAATCAGCAGAAGGGAGAGAATGACCAAAGAAAAGATTTCACAATCAATCTCCACGAAAGAAAGTTGCCGACCCCGGTAGGTATCGAACCCGCGTCCTCCTGATCACCAGTCATAGTGCATCCGACTTAGCTACCGAGGCCGGATAAATAAATAAATTAATAAATAAATATATAAATACTTAACAAATATAAGATTATACCCCATCACCACCATGGTTGACGAAACCGAGGAATGATTTTTTTTTTTTTTTGTGGGGGGGGGGGGGGTGTTGTTACGGCCCCATCCACCGATCCATCCAGATTTCCATCCAATTAGTAAGGATTACTTATTGAAATTAATTTAAAAAGTATTTTAGCGGTGTGGAATTATTTCGGATAATAAAAAAAGCCTATAGATGATCAAAAGAGCAGAAAAGTAGAAAAAAGAGCCTGCTCTAAAGCATGCCGGAATGCAATTAGAATTATACATTGAAATAAAAGAGGGGGATTTTCAAATGTATCTTCCATTCTTCTTAAATTAACATATAGATATTCTATTTAGTAACGTCATAATATATAATAAATATATCTATTATAGGTTCAAATATTCGAGGCTCCCTATCAAAATAATCCAATCAGCATATAAAACAACAACAACAAAAAAAAACTCATCGGGCATCCAACCCGATCTCTTATTTAAGTGGAAGCCCCGTGAAAAGCAAAGTGGGGCCGAACTGTCTAGGTATATGGGGCCGAGGTGTCTAGGGGCCGAGGTGTCCAGGGGCCGAGGTGTCCAGGGGCCGACCCGTCTAGGGTTTCAATTTTATGTGGGGCCGAGGTGGTTTTGGGGCCGAGGTGTCTAGGGGCCGAAGTGTCTAGGGGCCGAGGTGGTTTTGGGGCCGAAGTGTCCTGTTACCCTGAGGGATACTGCCAGGAAGTATACGATATAATTTTGGACATCTTATCGGTGTTATATAATGAAAATGTATGTTGTGTGTACTCATTAGAATCGCCTCATCGAGGCGATTCTAATGAGTACACACAGCATAACTTTGCAAGTAAAAGAGGTGAAAACCTCTTAAGTTATCCCCACTATTTCTTATGTACAGGATTTCTCTAGGGGCTCAATAATGGGTTCGACTCAGCCATGGTAAACGAGCCATCGGTGTTCGAGCCATCGAAGTTCTACTGTAATAAACTAAACCTTGGCATCTTTTATAGTAGGTGCTATCTTTCATCTTATAATTAGCAGGAGTTCATTTCAAAGTCAAGGGTTGTCAGGTTGACATTAATATAAAATGGCTGAACTTTCTGCAAACAGTGAATGCCCATATCAGACGCCGCGCAGTTTATCTGGGTCAGCACGGTTTGCAAACGACCTGTTTTGAGCTTTCTCGCATTAAATGGGTTAGATGTTATGGTTTTGGTTAGACATATTCATAATACCTATTTACTCCCTCTTTAATAGCAGCTGAGTATGACTACTTCTACGTCAAGGCAAAGTAAAACTGTAGTAAGACTAGAAAATGAGACAGAAAAAAAAAGAAAATAAAAGTAAGAGACTTGAACAAGTGTAATTCTGAAATCGCGGGCGGTACAACCTATTTAAAGACTAACTCTAATATTCCCAGTCAAAATGGTGCGAGTCGGACCGTCCCTTTAACGCTGTTTCTCCTAGGCGGTAGGGCTTATGATGTCATTTCATCTCAATCAGTGCCGAGTAAAAGTCTCACAAAGTCGATGGCTATGTCTCCAAAATGACCTAAATAGTGTTGCCGAGACGTAAGACCTAACACAAACAGACAATAACAATGGCACAGTTTGGAGTGGTCAGTGTCCATTTATTGAGGTGTTAGACTTGTTTTGTTTGTGGTAAATTTTACAAAAATGCATGTACTTTAAGTAAACAGTGTAGAATAATAATTAATAATAATTTATTATAATAAGTAATAATGTCTTTATTTATAAAGGATAACATATAAAGCCAGAAATACTTATTTACCATATGGCTCTACTAGACGAATCAGACGTCGCATTCTGCGGCGTATGTCCCAAAAATGATATGCTTTGCACATATGGGTTACTTATACGGAACGCCATGTGTATAGAGATTATTAGAGAAAGAATTGATAAAAAAAAGTTTGAGCTACGCTCCCTTGCACTATGTTCGACTTCTTTTGTAACCCATGATGCCCTTGACTGATTGACATTTTCCCTATATCAAACTTGCGAGGTGTGTTTGGAAATAGATTTCTGACAGTCTGTTATTGTTCTCTTACAGTCTTTGATTCTAATTGGCGTTTTTTTATGTTGGCGTTTTTTTCCTTGACCGCAAATAGCGCCAAAATAAAATGACCGCCAAATATAAGTGTTTTACAGTACTCGTAACTTGTAGGCATTTTGTCGAAATCCATCACGTTAACACGTCCATGAACTGAACACCCCTCTAAACCCCACGCTATATAGAGAAAACTGAGGTTTACAGGGGTATACATTATTTTAATTATTTCTGCTCGAAGACACATGTTGTGGGTACTCGTTAGAATCGCCTCATTGAGGCGGTTCTAACTAGCACCAATAACCTATGTTTTGAGTATAAACAAACTAGCTCCAATAACCTATGTTTTGAGTATAACAAGAAAAATGTCACAGATTTTCATAGGAAAATTAGCCATTTTGAATATGTAAAGGATGCACTATGTCTGACGGGTGTTTTATCGTAATGAATACAAAACTGACAACAACCCTAAAAGCTGTAGCCAATCAATAGTCTTGAACCGCATCCGACTGAGCTACCGAGGCCGGCGAATTTTGAAACCAAATCGGAATGACGTCTATGAAATGCTTAGTGTATGATACCGATAACCCTGATTAAGAAGTTTAACAGTTAACACTTAATTTAGGATAGCTTTACGAAGTTATTTAAGTCAGTCCCCATAGAACTATCATGAAATGACAATCTAATATCGAATGAAATGTCAATCCCCTTGATGCGTTTGATTGCCTTATTAACAAAGGTCAATCTCTTTTTCAAAACGAAATGACAATTACTTGTCAACAATTTAAATGATCTCTCAAATGTTCAAACTTGAAATTGATTTCTCCCGGAAGAGCCCTTAATTCTGTTACGAGAGAAGCAAAGAAGTCTTAAAACAAAATTTATTTACGAAACTTTTTTTTTTGTTGTTTTTTTGTTTTGTTTTTCGGCCCCCGCCCATCGGGGCTTGAAGAAATAGATGGGCTGCATGATGCTACCACGCAAAGCTGAAATCCGACCGCACATGAGTACTGGTAAACAGCTAAGAGGATCTAAGCCTGTCCAGGCAAAGCGGTGCGAGTCGGACCGTCCATGCTTATAAACCCTATTGGTTTCATTGGGCGACAGGGCTTGAGATGTCATTTCATCTCAATATCGGGTAAAAGTCCCACAAAATTGGAAGCAACGTCTCCAAAATGACCTATACAGTGTTGACGGGGACGTTAAACCTCAAATCAAACAAACAAACAAAAACAAAACGTTTCAACAAATTATTATAATTGTAGAAGAAACAGAATTCTTGCACACCAGACAAGGAAATCCGTGATTTTACCCTGGGATAGAAATTTATGTTCTGACCCTGGTGTTCCGACCCAGGCAACTAACATAAGTGCGCTTCAATTCTATTCAACTGCCGGAACCACTTTTGCACTACCAATATACATGTGCGAGCTGTCACAACTAACCGGCAAAAAAAAAAAAATAATAATAATAAATTAAAAATCAATAAGAATGATAATTATTTGACTCGTTTATTGTTAAAGGACACTGACTACAGGACTTTTGTATGAAATCTTAAAAAGAAGAAAAGAAATACTGTCTGTAGTTCTGTTATTTGCTACAAAATACAAGGAAATGTTTGGGAGGTGTTGTGCAAGAAAAAGGGTCCAATATGGGATTCTGTTGACAACAGAGCCCAATATCAGATTCTTATATTCTACTTGTCCGTATTTTTAAATCTCCTTGAAATTATATTTTCTGATCCCAACACAGAATTTAAAATGAAATTTTCTCAAAACTCCCAAACTGAACTACAGGAAAATCATTATCCTTATATAGATTCAAAGAAGATTTCAAAACCCTGCTCATATTCTAAAAAATGTGGTCTAGAAATTTCTCGGTTTTTCTTCAACCCTTTTTGTAACAGAAACCCCAAAACGGGTATATATAATAAAAATTGGCGTTTGCAAAAAGTGCAGCCATTTTCCTAATTAGTTTTAAAGAAAACACAACCTGACACCCCTCAATTTTGAAATGGACTCCTGCTATATATAAGGAGGAAGATTCCATTTGGTACACAATGGGTTAATCCCCTCTTGTGAACATTAGTTGTTTACCGACTATCCTCTGACTCACATTCAAGATCTTTCCTCGGGTAAACAAAATATTGCACATTATCCAGTGGGTTAAACGTGTGAATTTAAATAAATAATTCTTTTACATATGGGCCAGCGCACGACAAAACCTACAGTAAGACATGTGCGCCCAACGAAACTCAGATCAGCCTGCGCATCCGCGCAGTCGCGCAGTCTGATCAGAGGCTTCGTTGTGCCCTCTACGGATAGCTAAGGGCCCAATGCTCCTTCATGCAGCAAAAGAAGTCTCTGGTTAAACTATATGGATGCGCAGGCTGATCTGATTCTTCGCTGGGCGCACACGTAAATTGTAGGAAATGCTGTGCCCCGGTTCATAACAGTACATGTTCCTTGTTAGAATTGCATCATCGCGGCTATTCCGACAACACCTCACAACACTTCGTTGCTGCTTTTTATCTGAACCTACGCCTATGTATCTTAAAAGCCTTCTTTGATGATGAAATGCAAGAGAACATATACAGTTACACCAAGAATTCATGAACGGATAAGTAACCTAAGGCATCAGAGGAAAGTTAATCGCAGCACTTTTTTGTCCGCGCCACACCAAGTTTTTGAATCGTTATCGACAACTCCTGGAGAAAGCTATAACTTCTGTTTTGGTTTCAAAGTGCGCCATACATGCATGAAATCAAAACAGAATACCAAAGAAACACTTCTCTGTTTGCATAGGCTGACAGCAGCATCGTTTCACTTACCCCACCCACTATTATTTACATACAAAAAGCATGACTCCACCTCACTTTAACAGATCCTGTGAATTTACTCCCAAAACACCAGTACTTGGCACCTATTGAAATGTCATGTACACTCAGTCACATGCAAAGACATAGGCAGAAAAGTATACCACAACCAGTAAACTTTTTCAGGAATCCTCTTTGAAAGACAGCCACTTTTTAGTGCCAAAGCTACCTTCGTGAATTCAGGTATGCCGCTGCACATTAAACTTGCACAGCATCCAAACAGCTTGCGTGTTAGTTTCGTATTCCATTTCATAAAAGTTCAGATACTCAACAAATAAGCCCACATTGGCAAAAATATCCACATATCACAATTTATATGAGCAACCATGCCATTATTGACCCTCCTACTATAATATTTTGAAAAACTGTCCCCTGATGCCTACTAAATACAGTGATAAGCATTTTTTTTTTTTTTTTTTGCTTAAACGTTTTAAACTGACATTCTTTAGTCTCGCTGGCATTGTTCTAACTGACAATACAAAACAATGTATCGCACATATTAACCTATATATGACAAGGATCTTCCAACTAATAGCTTGCGACTGGTCCATCTCCATTTATAGTTGTGGTTAAGTTTCACAAAAATGTCAGTTCATTTTGCAAACAGTGTAGAACTTGATCAGACGCCACGTTCGGTGGTGTCTGATCCGGGTCTACACTGTTTGCAAATGTCCAAGATATATATAACAAACGCATTTCTTAGCCATCCCGAAGACACGCCTATATAATTCTGACCCCCTCGAACCCCGATTTTATATGGGCCCCGTCAAGCGAGTTTGGTACTTATCGCCTATGCGAGCAGCGAAGGTTCAAGCGAGCCTGCGCATCCGCGCAGTCTCGCCAGAACCTTCGCTGCTCGCTCATACAAGCAGTGAATCAAGAGGAACCTTCAGACAGAAAGCCATATTCCTGGCCCCTCTGACTGGCTGGGCATGCGCAGTTAAAATTTGTCATGACGGAATGCTCGACGACACAAATTCGCTTGGCGGGGTTCATATAGTAAAACTGGGGTTTACTGGAGCATACCTTATTTTTCTTATTTCTGCTCTAAAATATAGTTTGTGGGTACTCGTTAGAACCGCCTCGATGATGCGGTTCTAACGTGTACCCACCGCCCATGCTTATAAACCCTATTGGTTTCATTGGGCGGCAGGGCTTGAGATGTCATTTCAACTCAATGTCGGGTAAAAGTCCCACAAAATTGGAAGCAACGTCTCCAAAATGACCTTTACAGTGTTGACGGGGACGTTAAACCTCAAATCAAACAAAAACAAACAAATATTTTGAGCAGAAATAAGAAAAATATCACAAATTTTCATCTTAAATTTTTCATTTTACGGGGGTAAAATTTACAGTGTATTTGTATAGCCGTTTTTTCGTAATGGCGTAGAAGATATTTTACATTAGAATACTGCCTCAACTTACTTCATACTGTCCACAGGCCAAATGTACATATATCCAAGATGCGATAGAGATAGAAACGGCTATAAAATAACTGGCTCTTTTTTATGATTTTGGCCCGAAACGAACAAAAAGACATGCTACAGATGCAATTGATTAAAACATGGCATATACATGAGTCGGTGCACAGAAAAAAGTGCAAGTTTTATAAGGCCCTAAACCGCACAGTCTTATCATTGTCTTCACTGTTAGCTTGAGTCATTTTTGGCTCTTAGTGCATGAAAAGAAGTCAGCATTAAGACAGATCAGGTTGTTAGAAGCCTCCGTGGTGTAGTGGTTACGCTTCTCACCTTGTAAACTAGGGATCGCAGGATCGATTCCGGGCTTCTCCAGACTTTCGGATGAGTCTTTAAACCGAGGTCCCGTCTCCGTATGACCTTAGCTGTTGGTGGGACGTAAAACTCAAACACTCACTCACTCAGTTCCGGTTGTATGGTTTCTTCTTCGCTGTTTGCGATCTTAGCTGTTTGCGCGGGCCAAAATGTACGTTTTTTATGTGCACGTGCTCATCAGTTTCACAGAGACAAATAATTGGTGTTTAATAATGAATCAGTATTAGTATAGTATATCATTTAATAGCTTGTTCATGAATATCTCATGTATTGACAAATAATTGTAAACTGAGAGATCCCAATAAACTGAAGAAGTTATACTTCGCGCAGGTTCCGGCTTTAATCCGGTTTCCCTGCCAATGTCGGCTTCACAATCACTGCCCAATGAAGGTAAACCGCGCTTAGCTGGGCTAGAGATTTTGTGAACTGCATAACTTTCAGGGGAGGCAACTCCTCCAAAAGTATTTTGTCTCCCCTGTCATTAGGGGCCCCTTTTTCCGTGGGACAGGGCTTGTAGAAAAGCGAACAGAAGGTCCCAAAAGTTGTCTCCCTTTGCAAAATGGCGGAAAAATCTGCCAGGTGTTCCCATCCCCCTTAAATGTATGTTTTTGTATTGGCCTTGTATCAGGACCGAGGCCTGTCGTATTGGCCCTCGAAACCTCGGTCCAATACAGCCATCCTAGGGCCAATCCGACAGTCTTTGGACCTGTAACAACGCCAACACGAAATCATTCATTCCAAAACATTTTAATTAATCAGCTATATTTATTCCCTATTTATACTGTTGAGAGAAAGTTGAGGCCTTCAGATTTTTGCTTCATCATATACTGTACATGATAGCTATCAAAACTTAACATTCTATTTTTGATATTTTCAGCTATCAAAACTCGACGGTTTCTATTTCTGATATTTTCAGCTATCAAAACGCGACTGTTTCTATTTCTCCTACTGAGTGTAAAGGGTATAAATTTATGCCTTAAGAATTTGCCTTTCTTGTACATGATTAATACCGCGAAAACATTACGAAAACACGCCTATATAAATACATTGTAATCTTTATCGCAGAAAAAATGAAAATTATTAGATGAAAAATTGTAATATTTTCTGACCGCCTCAATGAGGCGGTTCTCACGAGTACCCGCAATCTATATTTCCGAGCAGAAATAAGGAAAATAAGATTTATTACTGCAAACCCCAGTTTTACCATATAAAAGTGGGATTCAAGGGTGGTCAAACTTATATAGGCGTGATTTCGTAATGATTTGGCCCTCCATTTCAAACCCTCCATTCCAAAAACACAACTAATATAATGTTATTAATCAAATAATTTCGTATTGGCCCAGGTACAGGTCCTCGGTCTGCTGCATTGGCCAGATGCGGAAGGCCCATGGCCAATGCCGCTGACCGAGGACCTGTAACTGGATCAATATGAAATTACTTGATTAATGACAGTTTTATTTATTGATACAATTAAAATAACATGATTATTGATTTTTTTTTCCCTCACTTGACCTCAGTTAATATTGGTTGACCCGGTGTTAATACTGATGACCTGATAGTCAATTAATAAAATCCAATATTGACCTTGATATTTGCCCGGGCCAAATGTCGTATAAATTTAAAGCGTCCAAAAGACACTAGGGAGCTTTATATGTATTAGTGCTAACACCTACTTTGGTGATTTATAATTTCATTTATTAATTGACTATTCTATATTGTTCGGAGGTCATTCGTATTAACACTGAGGTCAAAAATCAATAATCGTGTTTTAATGGTGTCAATAATTAATAAAAGTGTCATTAATCAAGTACTTTTGTATTGTCCCAGTTCGGCCTCGGACCTGTAACTGGGCCAATACGAAATTACTGGATTAATAACATTATACTACTAATTAACAAGTGTGTGTATATAGTACACATACAGAGAAATCGGTCAACATGATACGGCTCTCGTTTCTTTCTTCGTCTAGTATAAGCAACTATATCAGTAAACCTTATACTAATATCAATGACCTGCGATCAATATTGAAATTCTTGAACTTGATTGGCAAAGAAGCCATACTAACCTGAGGTAAAATCCATATTAACCCGAGGTGAAATCGTATAAATCTGAGGTAAAATCACCAGAAAGAATATTTTAAGATGTCAATTAATAAAATTGTCATTAATCATGTAATTTCGTATTGACCCAATTACAATCTTCGGACCTCGGATCTCGGCCTCGGTCAATACAGCTCGGACATGAAACTGGGCAATACGAAATTACTTGATTAACAACATTGTTGGCCAACAGAATCTTCCAACAGACAGCTTTGGAGAGGCCCAGTTAATGCAGGTCATCACGAAAACACGCCTATTCAAATATATTGAAAATTTTACTTGAAAAACTGACAATTTTCAGATGAAAAATTCTGACAGATTTCACATTTCTCATCAAAACATAGATTGTGGATACTCGATAGAGCCGCCTCGGTGAGGCGGTTCCAACAAGTACCCACAAACTATGCATTTGAGCAAAAATAAAAAGAAAAAAGTATACCCGCTGTAAACCTTATGTAAAAATTGGGTTTTAAGGCGGTCAAAATTATGTAGGCGTGTTTTCGTTTCATCCGGGAGTTTTACATCAGTCTTCGTATTTAACCCTCAAACTGCCAAGAAAAACAACATCTGCAGATGTCGTCTGCTTATGCCGTCTGCTGATTTTTTTGCAAATGTTTTAAAAAGTATTTTTGCCAACAGACAAACAGTATGGGCCCAGATCAGACTGCTCCCTAGGAGCAGTCCGATCTGGGACCACTGTGTTTGCAAAAATGACTTTTAATGTAGCCGGCGGACGTCAAAGCAGACGACGATTGTCCTGGGTTAAAAAGTGAAGACAACGTTCTCATTTTGGGAACTAGGCATACATGTTTGTTTGTTTGATTGATTTGAGGTTTAACGTCCCCGTCAACAATGCAAAAGGTCATCATCAAAGGCTTTCGAGACGTTGCTTCCAATTTTGTGGGACTTTTACCCGACATTGAGCTGCAATGACTCCTCAAGCCCTGTCGCCCAATGAAACCAATAGGGTTTATTAGCATGGACGGTCTGCCTCGCACCGCGGTTCCTGGACAGGCTTAGATCCTCTAAGCGGTTTACCAGTACTAGTGTGCGGGCCGGATTCAGCTCTGCGTGGAAGCATCGTGCAGTCCATATATTTCTTCAAGCCCCTATGGGCGGGGGCGGTAGGCAAACATGTTTATAGGTCAACAAAACCACAGTCTCGCTTTCACATATTGTGGGCTAGGTTTTAATGCCATTAAACGTAGTAAAACATTTTTCATAGACAAACTGTGTGACACTTGGCGCGAAAAAACAAGAGGGCCAAATGGCCCTTTATCGCTCACCTGTGTACCAGAAAATCATTAATGATGTTTTAAGAATGCCCATCGGGGCTTGAAGAAATAGACTGGACTACATGATGCTTCTATGCAGAGCTGGAACCGACCACACATGAATACTGGTAAACAGGTTCTAAGCCTGCCCAGGAAAAGTGGTCCATGCATAATGACCCTATTGGTTTCATTGGGTGGAAAGGGCTTAAGATATAATTTCATCTCGATGTCGGGCAAAAGTCCCACAAAACTAGAAGCAACGTCTCCAAAATGACCTACACTGTGCTAACAGGGATGTTAAACCTCAAAATAATAAACAAGGGCAGGTAACTCCAAAGTTGTTTGTCTCATGCAGCAGAAATTCGAACTCTATGTAGACTGTATGTCCCTCCTGGTTATCTGCAAGTTTGATGAAGATCAGATCAGAAATTGGGGAGAAAAAGTGGAGACGTTGTTTTCCCCATTATAAGTCTTTTTGTTTCCATGGCAATCACAGTTCTGATCAAAACTTGTCCAAAACCTAATGCAGTCAATCCCCCAACCCAGTGATGCTGCACAAAAAAAAAATTAATTGGGATTGGCCAGCTAGTCACTAAGATATTCAAGTTCAAAAGTATGGACGACGGACGGAGGTTTTATGCTTGTTCTCGTTTACTGAAAGTTTCAAAAAGATCAGATTAGAAACGGCTGAGAAAAGGTGGAGACACTATTTTTCACTAGTATTTATGCTCAAGGGCAGGTAATTTGAAAGCCTTTTGTCTCATGCGGCCCAAATGCGAACTAAACATAGACTGTAAGCTCCTTCTGGTTATCTGGGCCAAGCAAAGTTGGAGACAACGTTTTCCCATTGTAAGTCTATGGGAAAATGTTTCACCCTCAAGGGGATGTAAATTGAAATCCGGTGGTCAGATTCAAGCTAAAATCGAACTCATTAGAGATTTTATGCTTATCCTCGTTTACCAAAAGTAACAAAAATATCAGATCAAAAACAGTTGCGGAAAGCTGGATACACCATTTTTTGCTAATATCTATGCTCAAGGGCAGGTAACTCAAAAGTCATTTGACCTGCGTGACCCAAATTCAAATTCTACAAACACTGTATGCCCCTCCTGGTTATCTGCAAGTTTGATGAAGATCGGATCAGAAATGGCGGAGAAAAGGTGGAGACGTCGTTTTCCCCATTATAAGTCTATGGGAATTTTTTTTTACGCTCAAGGGGATGTAACTGAAAAAAAAAACGCAAATTAGATTCAAGCCAAATTCGAAGTCGTCCAAGATTTTATGCTTGTTCTCGTTTATGAAAAGTTACAAAAAGATCAGATCATAAACAGCTGAGAAAAGCTGGAGACACCATTTTTCGTATATATTTATGCTCAAGGGCAGGTAACTCCAAAGCTGTTTGTCCAATCCATCCCAAATATGAACTCGACGTAGACTGTAAGCCCCTCCTGGTTATCTGCAAGTTTGATGAAGATTGGGTCAGAAATGGCTGAGAAAAAGTAGAGACGTCGTTTTTCCCATTATAAGTCAATGGGGATGAAACTGGAAAACTGGTCAAATTCAAACAAAATTCGAACTCGTCCGAGATTTAAAGCTTGGCCTCGTTTATAAGGGGTTACAAAAAGTTCAGATCAGAAATGGCTGAGAAAAGCTGGAGACACCATTTTTCACTTATATTTATGCTCAAGGGCAGGTAACTCCAAAACTGTTTGTCCCGTGCAGCCCAAATTCGAACTCGACGTAGACTGTAAGCCCCTCCTGGTTATCTGCAAGCTGGATGAAGATCGGATCAGAAATGGCCGAGAAAAAGTGGAGACGTCGTTTTCCACATTATAAGTCTATGGAACCTTTTTGTTTCTATGGCAACCACAGTTCTGATCAAAACTGGTCCAAAACCTAATGAAGTCAATCTTCCAACCTAGTGATGCTGCACACAAAATTTGATTGGAATTGGCCAGCTAGTCACTTAAATATTCAAGTTCAAATGTGTGGACGACGGACGGAAGCCGGATGCCTGCCTACACTATAAGCTCACCTTGTGAGCCGTCGGCTCAGGTGAGCTAAAAAGATCAGATCATCAACGACTGAGAAAAGCTGGAGACACCATTTTCCACTTATATGTATGCTGAAGAGCAGGTAACTCCAAAGCTGTTTGTCCGATCCATCCCAAATATGAACACGACGTAGACTGTAAGCCCCTCCTGGTTGTCTGCAAGTTTGATGAAGATCGGATCAGAAATGGCCGAGAAAAAAGTGAGACGTCGTTTTCCCCATTATAAGTCTATGGAACCTTTTTGTTTCCATGGCAACCACAGTTCTGATCAAAACTGGTCCAAAACCTAATGCAGTCAGTTCCCGTTCCAGTGATGCTGCACATAAAATTTGATTGGGATTGGCCAGCTAGTCACTTAAATATTCAAGTTCAAATGTGTGGACGACGGACGGACGACGGACGGACGGACGACGAACGACGGACTGACGCCGGATGCCTGCCTACACTATTATCTCACCTTGTGAGCCTTCGGCTCAGGTGAGCTAAAAAGATCAGATCATAAACGGCTGAACAAAGCTGGAGATACCGTTTTCCACTTATATTTATGCTGAAGAGCAGGTAACTCCAAAGCTGTTTGTCCCATCCATCCCAAATATGAACTCGACGTAGACTGTAAGCCCCTCCTGGTTGTCTGCAAGTTTGATGACTACGGATCAGAAATGGCTGTGAAAAAGTGGAGACGTCGTTTTCCCCATTATAAGTCAATGGGAAAATTTTTCACGCTCAAGGGGATGAAACTGTTAAACCGATGGTCAGATTCAAACCAAATTCGAACTCGTCCGAAATTTTATGCTTGTCCTCGTTTATGAAAAGTTACAAAAATATCAGATCATAAACGGCTGAGAAAAGCTGGAGACACCATTTTTCACTTATATTTATGCTCAAGGGCAGGTAACTCCAAAACTGTTTGCCAGTGCAGCCCAAATACAGCTCTAGTAGACTGTAAGCTCCTCCTGGTTATCTGCAAGTTGGATGAAGATCGGATCAGAAATGTCCGAGAAAAAGTGGAGACGTCGTTTTCCCCATTATAAGTCTATGGAACCTTTTTGTTTCCATGGCAACCACAGTTCTGATCAAAACTGGTCCAAAACCTAATGCAGTCAATCCCCAAATCTAGTGATGCTGCACATAAAATTTGATTGCGATTGGCCAGGTAGTCACTTAGATATTCAAGTTCAAATGTGTGGACGACGGACGGACGACGGACGGACTGACGAACGACGGACGGACGCCGGATGCCTACCTATACTATAAGCTCACCTTGTGAGCCTTCGGCTTAGTTGAGCTAAAACGATCAGTTCATAAACAGCTGAGAAAAGCTGCAGACACCATTTTTCACTTATATTTATTCTCAAGGACAGGTAACTCCAAAGCTGTTTGTCCCATCCATCCCAAATATGAACTCGACGTTGACTGTAAGCCCCTCCTGGTTATCTGCAACCTTGATGAAGATCGGATCAGAAATGGCTGAGAAAAAGTGGAGACGTCGTTTTCCCCATTATAAGTCTATCGGAATGAAACTGGAAAATCGCTGGTCAGATTCAAACCAAATTCGAACTCATCCGAGATTTTATGATTGTCCTCGTTTATGAAAAGTTACAAAAAGATCAGATCGTAAACGGCTGAGAAAAGCTGGAGACACCATTTTTCACTTATATTTATGCCCAAGGGCAGGTAACTCCAAAGCTGTTTGTCCAGTGCAGCCCGAATTCGAACTCGACGTTGACTGTAAGCCCCTCCTAGTTATATGCAAGTTGGATGAAAATCGGATCAGAAATGGCCGAGAAAAAGTGGAGACGTCGTTTTCCCCAATAGAAGTCAATGGAACCTTTTTGTTTCCATGGCAACCGCAGTTCTGATCAAAACTGGTCCAAAACCTAATGCAGTCAATCCCCCAACCCAGTGATGCTGAACATAACATCTGATTGGGATTGGCCAGATAGTCACTTAGATATTCAAGTTTAAATGTGTGGACGACGGACGGACGACGGACAGACGACGAACGAAGGACGGACGCCGGATGCCTACCTATACTATAAGCTCACCTTGTGAGCCTTCGGCTCAGGTGAGCTAAAAAGATCGGATAATAAACGACTGAGAAAAGCTGGAGACACCAATTTCCACTTATATTTATGCTGAAGAGCAGGTAACTCCAAAGCTGTTTGTCCAATCCATCCCAAATATGAACTCGACGTAGACTGTTCAAGCCCCTCCTGGTTGTCTGCAACTTTGATGAAGATCGGATCAGAAACGGCTGTGAAAAAGTGGAGACGTCGTTTTCCCCATTATAAGTCAATGGGAAAATTGTTCACGCTGAAGGGGACGAAACTGTTAAACCGATGGTCAGTTTCAAACCAAATTCGAACTCGTCCAAGATTTTATGCTTGTCCTCGTTTATGAAAACTTACAAAAAGATCAGATCATAAACGGGTGAGAAAAGCTGGAGACACCATTTTTTACTTATATTTTTGCTCAAGGGCAGGTAACTCCAAAGCTGTTTGTCCCATTACGAAAACACACCTATACAAATACATCGCCACCTTTATCGCCGAAAAAAATGAAAATTTTAAGATGAAAAATTGTGATATTTTTCTTAATTCTGCTCAAAATAAAGATTGTAGGCACTCGTTAGAACCGCCTCATTGATGCGGTTCTAACGAGTACCCACAATCTATATTTTATAGCAAAAATAAGAAAAATAAGGTTTACCCCTGTAAACCCCAGTTTAACTATATAAAAGTGGGGTTCAAGGGGGTCAAATTTATATAGGCGTGTTTTCGTGATGCGTGCAGCCAAAATTCGACGTAGACTGTAAGCCCCTTCTGGTTACCTGCAAGTTGGATGAAGATCGGATCAGAAATGGCCGAGAAAAAGTGGAGACATCGTTTTCCCAATTATAAGTCTATGGAACCTTTATTGTTTCTATGGCAACCACAGTTCTGATCAAAACTAGTCCAAAACCTAATGCAGTAAATCCCTCAACTCAGTGATGCTGCACATACATTTTTATTGCGATTGGCCAGCTAGTCACTTAGATATACAAGTCCAAATATGTGGACGACGGATGGAAGACGGACGGACGACGAACGACAGACGGCCGGACGCCGGATGCCTACCTATACTATAAGCTCACCTTGTGAGCTTTCGGCTCAGGTGAGCTAAAAAATCAGATCATAAACAGCTGAGAAAAGCTGGAGACACCATTTTCCACTTATATTTATGCTGAAGAGCAGGTAACTCCAAAGCTGTTTGTCCCATCCATCCCAAATATGAACTCGACGTGGACTGTAAGCCCCTCCTGGTTGTCTGCAAGTTTGATGAAGATCGGATCAGAAATGGCTGAGAAAAAGTGGAGACGTCGTTTTCCCAATTATAAGTCTATGGGGATGAAACTGGAAAACCGCTGGTCAGATTCAAACCAAATTCGAACTCATCCGAGATTTTATGATTGTCCTCGTTTATGAAAAGTTACAAAAAGATCAGATCGTAAACGGCTGAGACACCATTTTTCACTTATATTTATGCCCAAGGGCAGGTAACTCCAAAGCTGTTTGTCCCGTGCAGCCCGAATTCGAACTCGACGTAGACTGTAAGCCCCTCCTAGTTATATGCAAGTTGGATGAAAATCGGATCAGAAATGGCCGAGAAAAAGTGGAGACGTCGTTTTCCCTATTAGAAGTCAATGGAACCTTTTTGTTTCCATGGCAACCGCAGTTCTGATCAAAACTGGTCCAAAACCTAAAGCAGTCAATCCCCCAACCCAGTGATGCTGCACATAACATCTGATTGGGATTGGCCAGATAGTCACTTAGATATTCAAGTTTAAATGTGTGGACGACGGACGGACGACGGACAAACGACGAACGAAGGAAGGACGCCGGATGCCTACCTATACTATAAGCTCACCTTGTGAGCCTTCGGCTCAGGTGAGCTAAAAAGATCGGATCATAAACGACTGAGAAAAGCTGGAGACACCAATTTCCACTTATATTTATGCTGAAGAGCAGGTAACTCCAAAGCTGTTTGTCCAATCCATCCCAAATATGAACTCGACGTAGACTGTTCAAGCCCCTCCTGGTTGTCTGCAACTTTGATGAAGATCGGATCAGAAACGGCTGTGAAAAAGTGGAGACGTCGTTTTCCCCATTATAAGTCTATGGGAAAATTTTTCACGCTCAAGGGGATGTAACTGGAAACCCGCTGGTCAGATTCAAACCAAATTCGAACTCGTCCAAGATTTTATGCTTGTCCTCGTTTATGAAAAGTTACAATGGGATCAGATCATAAACGGCTGAGAAAAGCTGGAGACACCATTTTTTACTTATATTTTTGCTCAAGGGCAGGTAACTCCAAAGCTGTTTGTCCCATTACGAAAACACACCTATACAAATACATCGCCACCTTTATCGCCGAAAAAATGAAAATTTTAAGATGAAAAATTGTGATATTTTTCTTAATTCTGCTCAAAATAAAGATTGTAGGCACTCGTTAGAATCGCCTCATTGATGCGGTTCTAACGAGTACCCACAATCTATATTTTATAGCAGAAATAAGAAAAATAAAGTTTACCCCTGTAAACCCCAGTTTAACTATATAAAAGTGGGGTTCAAGGGGGTCAAATTTATATAGGCGTGTTTTCGTGATGCGTGCAGCCAAAATTCGACGTAGACTGTAAGCCCCTTCTGGTTATCTGCAAGTTGGATGAAGATCGGATCAGAAATGGCCGAGAAAAAGTGGAGACATCGTTTTCCCCATTATAAGTCTATGGAGCATTTTTTTTTTCCATGGCAACTACAGTTCTGATCAAAACTGGTCCAAAACCTACAGCAGTCAATCCCCAAACCCAGTGATGCTGCACATAAAACTTGATTGGGATTGGCCAGCTAGTCACTAAGATATTCAAGTTCAAATGTGTGGACGATGGACGGACGACGAACGACGGACGGACGGACGCCGGATGCCTAACTATACTATAAGCTCACCGAGTGAGCCTTCGGCTCAGGTGAGCTAAAAAGATCAGATCATAAACGGAAAAAGCTGGAGACACCATTTTTCACTTACATTTATGCTCAAGGGCAGGTAACTCCAAAGCTGTTTGTGCCGTGCAGCCCAAATTCGAACTCGACGTAGACTGTATCCCCTCCTGGTTATCTGCAAGTTTGATGAAGATCGGATTAGAAATGGCTGGGAAAATGCGGAGACGTCGTTTTCCCCATCATACTTCTATGGGAAAATTTTTCACGCACCAGGGGATGGAATTGGAAAACCGCTGGTCAGATTCAAACCAAATTCTAACTCGTCCATGAGTTTATGCTTGTCCTCGTTAATGAAAAGTTACAAAAAGATCAGATCATAAACGGCTGAGAAAAGCTGGAGACACCATTTTTCACTAATTTTATTCTCAAGGGCAAAGGGCAGGTAACTCCAAAGCTGTTTGTCCCGTGCAGCCCGAATTCGAACTCGAGGTAGACTGTAAGCCCCTCCTGGTTATCTGCAAGTTTGATGAAGATCGGATCAGAAATGGCTTAGAAAAAGCGGAGACGTCGTTTTCCCCATCATACTTCTATGGGAAAATTTTTCACGCTCAATGGGATGTAATTGGAAAACCGCTGGTCAGATTCAAACCAAATTCTAACTCGTCCAAGTTTTTATGTTTGTCCTCGTTTATGAAAAGTTACAAAAAGATCAGATCATTAACGGCTGAGAAAAGCTGGAGACACCATTTTTCATTTATATTTATGCTCAAAGGCAGGTAACTCCAAAGCTGTTCCGCCCGTGCAGCCCAAATTCGAACTCGATGTAGACTGTAAGCCCCTCCTGGTTGTCTGCAAGTTTGATGACGATCGGATCAGAAATGGCTGAGAAAAAGTTGAGACGTCGTTTTTCCCATTATAAGTATATGGGAAATTTTTCACGCTCAAGGGGATGAAACTGGAAAACCGCAGGTCAGATTCAAACCATATACAGGTACATGCAGTGACCGACATGAACCTTTGTTTGTTTGAGTTGAGGTTTAACGTCCCCGTCAACACTGTAAAGGTCATTTTGGAGACGTTGCTTCCAATTTTGTGGGACTTTTACCCGACACTGAGATGAAATGACATCTCAAGCCCTGTCGCCCAATGAAACCAATAGGGTTTATTAGCATGGACGGTCCGCCTCGCACCGCGGTTCCTGGACAGGCTTAAATCCTCTAAGCGGTTTACCACAAGACCATTTACTTATACTGCCACAGAAAATGACCTCTACCAAGCATGCCTGAAACTTGGAGTTCACTTCCAACACGCTACACCAACAGAAACAAAATATCAAGCAAAAATTCGCAACAACAGAATGAAGCGCAAAGGAAAAGACCCTTCATGTCTCTGTGCAGGGCTTGCCAGCACCACTACAGTATCTGATGATCATCACTACTACAAAGTCATGGATTGCATCAGTGATTTTGAATTGGAACAGATGTACAATTAATAAATTATTAGTGACAGCCTAGCTTTGAAACTTATAGCCCAATGTGTGAATGGTTGCATGTAGTGCCCTTGAATCTGCTTGTCACTTATTTGTCATTTCTTTCTTCTCTATTTCTCAGTCTATTGTGCCCCAAACTTAATTTGAACTGTGAATATTACCGTTGTTTTTCAAGGTCAAGGTCAGTCTATAGCTTTGCTGTCAACAAAAAATAAAGATTGTGGTCTGAATCTTATACATTAATTGCGCAAGGCAAATGTTTTATGACATGAGAGCATAGGTCCGCTTTGGGAGCTGTACATGTAGACTCCAGGTTCAATCCTCGGACACGCCAACATAAAGGCGTTAAAACTGTATCAGCAATGAATTGTCTACACTCAGATTCGAAAGATACAGGAAGATAGGTAAGAATCTGTCCGTCTGTTTAAGCCCCGGTCCCACAGACCTTGCGACTGCAATGCGACCTCTCTGCAACTGATTTCGTTGCAACTGGCCCGCGACCTTTGCAACTGTTGCAACTAAATTTGCTCCGTAAATGTGATCGCCGATCCGTCGCCGACTAGTCGGCGACCGGTCGCCGAACAATCGGCGATTAATGTTGCCCAAAGTCGGCGATCAATCAGCGACTTGTCGCCGAAGAATCGACATATGATCGGCGACTGACTTGCAACAAGTGAAACATGATCGGGGACTAGTCGGCGATCAATCGGCGACTCTTCAGAGACTGGATAAAACCGATCGGCGACTTGTCGGACACTTTTTTTTTTTTTGACACAGACAAAAATAAACTAAATTTTCGACTGCTGAGAGTCTTCTCAGGGCTGCTGCAAGTCCTCGTCATCCGAAATTGGTGACCGAGCCTTGCTTCCCGTTTTTTTTTTTTTTTTTCGGCTGCACCGCCGTTTTCTTTTACCCGCCTCTCCGAACCATTTTGCCTCTTTGAAAGCTGTCGTCGAAATGATGCTAGGATGTTAACAGTTTTTTATTGTAGTTGGCGCTATAATCGTTCGGTGGTTTTAACACCTTTTTACAGCTTGTCGGCGACCAGTTGCAGACCAATCGCAGATCAATCGCCGACTTATCAGTGATCAATTTCCGATCGATCGCCGACTCATCGCCGAACAGTTGCCGACTCATCACCGATAGGTCGTGGATAGATCGCGGATCAGTCGGCGATTAGTCGGCGATCGGTCTGCGACCAGTCTCCGATAAGTTGCAATAGGGTTGCTAGAATTTACAGCCAAATTTGCATAAATTCGGTCGGGGATCGATCGGTGACTGTTCGGCGATCGATCGGAGATTGGTCTGCGACGTCTAGAAAACCATTGCAACTAGTCTGCGATCAAAATCAGTCGCAGCCAGTCTTTTGTGCATGCACAAAAGACGATCGGCGACTAAATTTGTTCGGCGACCTACCCGCGACCTTGCTGCAACCTTTATAAAACCTCCGTGCGAGTTCTGAAACCGCTCCGCGATTGCCATTTTTTCAGTCGCAGAAAGGTCGCATCGCGGTCGCAAGCTCTGTGGGACCGGGGTTTTAGGATGTTATGTCACAGTATCTAGCTATCTGTCTTCTTATACTGAGTCGGTCACATTTGGCCATTACCTCAGTTGAATGGGTGGCTAAATTTAGAGTTTAGTTTAAAAATGGGTCACTGGATGAGTCCTTACACTATTTACAATCCGAATAATAGAGGTATCCTAAAACGCATACCTCTGAGTCTCAATCATACACTGTACAGGCTTTGAAATCCTCTGCGGTCTTGACATTCACAGCAGAAGAGGGAAGACTATTCCAATGAGGAATAGTTCTAGGAAAGAAAGAATTTTTCAGGGCATCGCTGTTTACTTTTAATGCCCGTGTTTGGGTTGACACTGTTACAGGGGTCAAGTACCTACCTTTATTAATAGACACTGTATCAGAGTGTATCTTATAGAAGAAGGTTAAAGAGGACTGCTCACGACGGGCCTCTAGGGACGACCACTCTAGCTCATTAGGCACTACTTCTATTTCGCCATCGTCTGCAGGTCCATCGAGCAGCTGTCCTCCGCACCTTCTCCACCTGATGAGTCTGATTTTTAACATAGGGATGCCAAATGGGTGATGCATATTCAAGTTAAGGGCGAACCAATGTTTCATATGCAACATCCTTTGTCAGCCAAATTATGTCTAAGGAATCCTAAAGTCCTAGTTGCTTTAGATGTTATCTCTGAGATATACATGTTGACCCCGTGATGGTTATACCAAGATATTTGGCGGATTGAACGTGATCCAAAATTTGCTGGCGAAGTGTATAGTCAAACTTAATTGGCTTGTCCGGAGGGTGTCGTGACACCCTCATTGAATGACATTTGGCCACATTGAACTTCATCTGGCAATTCAATTTGATCCAGGTCATCTTGTAAAATAAGACAGTCAGAATGAGAATATATACTTAGAGGTTTTGTTTGGAAACGCCCATCTACAACAGAACCCCATATCAGATTCTTATATTCTACTTGTCCGTATTTGTAAATCTCCTTGAAATGATATTGTCTGATCCCAACACAGAATTTAAAATGAAACTTTCTCAAAACTCCCAAACTGAACTAAAGGAAAATCGTTATCCTTACATAGATTCAAAGAAGATTTCAAAACCCTGCTCATATTCTAAAAAATGTGGTCTAGAAATTTCTCGGTTATTCTTTAACCCTTTTGTAACAGAAACCCAAAACGGGTAATTGGCGTTTGCAAAAAGTGCAGCCATTTTCCGAATTAGTAAAAAAAAAAACACAACCTGACACGCCTAAATTTTGAAATGGACTCCTGCTATATATAAGGAGGAAGATTCCATTTGGTACACAATTGGTTAATTCCTTTCTTGTGAACATTAGTTATTTACCGACTATCCTCTGACTCATATTCAAGATCTTTCCTCGGGCTGTAAACATGTGAATTTAAATAAAGAAATCTTTTACATATGGGCCAGCGCACGACAAAACATACAGTTAGACATGTGCGCTCAACGAAACTCAGATCAGCCTGCGCATTCGCGCAGTCTGATCAGTCTTCGTTGTGCGCTCTACGGATAGCTAAGGGCCCAATGCTCTTTTATGCAGCAAGAGAAGTCTCTGGTTAGACTATATGGATGCGCAGGCTGATCTGATTCTTCGCTGGGCGCACATGTAAATTGTAGATGGGTGCCACGGCTTTTGACGCCTGACCAAAAGTTGACCGGACTGAACCTGTCGCAAGCCAACTTGGCTATTTTTGAAGCAGACCAAGATGGTTTTCTTGACCGTTTTGTCACTCAGGATGAGTGTTGGGTTCATCACTTTGAGCCAGAGACCAAAAGACAATCCATGCAATGGAAGCACCCTGGCTCACCCCCTCCAAAGAAGGCAAAGGTCTTCTCCTGTGCAGGGAAGGTGATGGCATCAGTGTTCTGGGATGCCAAGGGTATAATATGCATAGATTACCTTCAAAAGGGCAGACCAATTAATGGGGAGTATTATGCAGATCTGCTAAAACAATTGCGAAAAGCAATTAAGGCTAAACGACCCGGAAAATTGACAAAAGGGGTCTTGTTCCATCAGGACAATGCGCCTGCTCACAAATCGGTTGTCGCAATGGCTGCTGTGCATGACTGTGGCTTCACACTTGTCGATCATCCTCCGTATTCACCTGATCTAGCTCCATCAGATTATTTCCTGTTTCCAAACATGAAAAAGCACTTGGCTGGGCAGCATTATCGGTCAGACGAGGAGGTGATAGCTGCTGTGGTGGAGTTTTTCAGGGACCAAGATGAGACCTTCTATACCTCTGGGATCCAAGGACTCCAGCATCGCTGGAGGAAGTGTGTGGACAGGAAGGGAGACTATATTGAAAAATAAGGCACTTTCAGCATGGACAAACCATTGGATCTTGGTCAGGCTCAGAACTTTTCAGCCTACCCTCGTATTTGTATAGGCGTGTTTTCATAATGTGAAAATCTACTTCGATGATGAAATGCAAGAGAACAAATAAGGTTACACCATGCACAGTCTTTTTGGTGCATGAACTGATAAGTAACCTAAAGACAGTGACAAGCATTTACCTTTGAATTTTTGCTAAAACGTTTAAAATGGATATTCTTTAGACTCTCGCTGACATTGATCTAACTAGGCATAATATAATGATACCAGTTAAGAAATGAAATTTATTTTTCTGCTGTTCATGAAAGTATGAACGCACTGGGTCGCGTGCAAAGTAAAGGGGTTCATGTAAACTTTGTTAGCGACCCGCTGCCGTTCATACTTTCATGAAAAGCAGAAAAATTAAGTTTAATTTTTATATTTACATTCTTCGTCCCTCACCTCTGTGCGAAAGAAATGCTTACAGGGCAAACTTTTAAAACTAAAAAACAGTTACACGCTGTTTTTCTACAAAGAGCGGAACAGCGTTGACGTCACCACCATAATTTAGAATGACGTCACTTAACGTCACTGAAAATCATGTGATTCGATGCGTTCATGGAAGGACGAACTACCTTGTTTTCTATAAGTTTACATTAGACTTTACACTGGAAATGTAAAAACAAAACAATGTATCGCTCCTTTTAACCTTTGTATGACAACCGGATCTTCCAACTAATAGCTTGGGACCGGTCCATCTCCATTTATAGCGGTGGTTAAGTTTCACAAAAATGTCAGTTCATTTTGAGAACAGTGTAAACCTTGATCAGACGCCACGTTCTGTGGTGTCTGGTTCGGGTCTACACTGTTTGCAAATGCCCCCAAAATGTGACGCGAGATATACTGTATATAGCAAACCTATATCTTAGCGTAGATTTGTTTGATTCGATGTTTAACGTCCCCGTCAACACTGTATAGGTCATTTTGGAGACGTTTCTTCCAATTTTGTGGGACTTTTACCCGACATTGGGATGAAATGACATCTCAAACCCTGTCGCCCAATGAAACCAATAGGGTTTATAAGCATGGACGTTCCGACTCGCACCGCTTTGCCTGGGCAGGTTTAGATCCTCTAAGCGGTTTACCAGTAGTCGCGTGTGGTCGGTTTCAGCTCTGCGTGGAAGCATCATGCAGCCCATCTATTTCTTCAAGCCCCGATGGGCGGGGGCCGCTCTTAGCGTAGAAGATATGTGACTCGTCACGCGAAAAGGGACCTTCTGGGAAGTTACGTCATTTAGCGTAAATGACGTTCGAACATAATGTTCACGTTAACGTCATTTGCTGATAATTTGATTACGCTGTCTTAATTGGACTCGCAATGCTCCTTAAATATGGTGAAATGGCGTTTTTTCCAAGTCTGATTTTTCACTGTTCCTATTCGAGTTTCGCCCCTTGTTTGAGCAGTAAACACAGTTTTCTAAACCATTACGCAGACGATGGATGGACTGAATTCAGGTTACATGTCTGATCCGGACAACAATTTTTTTTTCATCTGGGTAAGGTCAACCAACCAGGCCCAGTAGGTATATTCAACTAGGGCGATAAGGTGCCCATCGGGGCTTGGAGAAATAGATTGGGCTGTATGGTGCTTCCACGCAGAGCTGAAGCTGACTGGTAAACCACTTAGAAGGACCAGGCAAAGTGATGTGAGTCAGACCGCCCAACGCATATAGCATTTTGTTTTTCATTGTGCAAGAGGGCTTGAGATGTCATTTAAGTGTCGGGATCAAAGTCCCACAAAACCGGAAGCAACGTCTCCAAAATGACATAGTGTTGACATGGCTTTAAACCTCATTTCAAACAAACAATACAGGGCGATAAGGTCAACCAGTTCACAAACAGTGGATGTTGGTGACGTCTAACTCCTACGTCATAAGTTAGTCAATATACAGGATTTATAAATAGCACAGCATAAGCAACTGAAACCAGCAGCAGAAAATTTGGTTTGACTTAAGCCATTGTTTGAGATATCAGTTTGAGATAACGATAGACTACTGTATTTTAAAACTCCCCTAATAATGTCGTCTGTTTGAAATTTGCTAAAAACAAATACCCAAACAAGTTAAATAGCATCTTGATGAGGCTGGGCTTACCGGCGAATGAGATCGAGTAGATCTAATTAATTCTGACAACCCATCTGAATCTCTAGTGTGACCCCCCCCCCCCCCCCCCCCCCCCTAAAAAAAAAAAAACAAGAAAAAAATATCAATGTTGTTGTACAGTGGCATTGTTAAAATTATTAAAGAACAATGGAGGGTTTAAATTCAGACATCGAGCAGTCGTTTACAATTGCCATACCGTGCAACATTTGGTCAAGAGTTGTTAAACCCACGGCCTCTCGCATACCGTGCGAATACTCTACCGACTGAGCTACCGAGCCACACTGTCGACCTGTTACATCTCTCTCTCTCTCTCTCTCTCCCCCACCCCCCCACCCCCCCCCCCTGCCTTATTAGATTCGTCCCGAAGGCTCTCCTTATGAGATTGGGCTTCGTCCCGAATCTCTGAGTCCTATTAGGCGAGGCACTTTAATTTTTATGGTCAAGATAATTCCTTGAGAAACTCTTTTAACACCAAAACACAGGGCTATGTTATATTAATTACCAAAAAAAAGTCCTCAAAAAATATCCGTGCCAGTTCTGAGAAAATTAGGATTTAATCCGCAGAAAAAATTAAATAAGTAATGGTCCAATAATAGCACCATACACTGTTTTACCGGCTGTAAGGCGAGCTCTCCTCACGCACAGACAAATGACGTCATTAAAAACAAAATATACGTCACAAATTGTTAAAGTGCACTCTATAAATTATTATTAAAACGAGAACGAAGAAGCTTTCTCTTGATTGAAAAATGGAAATATTTGCTCAAAATCGTTCGAGATATGGTACACGGAGGCTATGCATTTTCCCAAATCTATCCATCTATATGTGTTGGAATCCACAAAATCAAAAGGAAATCCAGTTGAAGGTTTGGCGGACACAAGCAGACGATGCAGACTCCCGCTGCTCTCTATATTCATTTTTTTTTGTATAGATGCCATTTATATTTTCCTTGTATGCTATTTATTAATAAACAAGATCTATGTTCAAGTTGTAAAAATAAACATTTTTTTTTTGGGGGGGGGGGGGGGGTCAGAATGTCTCATGACAAAAATTTAGTGTATGGAAGCACATTTGTGCCATCAGAATCAAATCAATTAATATCATAAATACATGTATGTGTATACGGTGTATTCTGGTAACATTGCGCACATAAGATTTTGAAAGCTATGTGTGACTTTGTGGAAGCAACTATTCAAAAATCACAATCAGAACAATTGCAACACTGTCCTATCTACTTACTGCAATAGAAATTGGCCGCTGAATTTTTAACAGTCAGGAAAAATAATACTAAGATAAGGGATACCCCCTTGAAATTGATTTACAAATTTTGTCTCCCAACATTGCTCACAATAACTGTTTTGAGCTGACTGAACACAAAGGTTGACTCAAACAACCTTAAAAGGGCCAAAATCCGGATGAGAAAAAATATTTTTCAGCTAATTTTTCCATGAGGAATCCATATATGAAATTTCAAAACTCTAGCATACAAGCTTCTAAAGTTATGTTATGCATCACAATGCATACAATGTACCGAAAGTGACAAAGGGCCATTGGTCACAAAGTATTTTTCGGAATTTAGTCAAATGTTAATCAGGACATCTACTCATCAGCACCAATCTTTTCACCAACTTACAAGGTTCTAGCTACAATAGATTTTGAGATATGTTGCTGACAAGATTTTATAAAAACAAAAATTCAAAGGGCAATAACTTTTGAAAGGGGCATAATCCGGATAAGAAACAAATACGCGTTAGCTAAATTTCCATGAAGAATCCATATATGAAATTTCAAAACCCTAGCATGCACGTTTCTTGCGGTATGCTATGCATCAAAGGCGTAACGGAAGTTCTAATGGACGAACCAGAAGCAATATGCCCCTCCAAAAAAGTTGGGGTCAATAAAAAAAATCATTACGAAAACACACATATTGAAATCTATTGGAAGATTTGATCACCCAAAAAATTTCCAGAGAAAATTCTGATGTTTTTCTTATTCATCACGAAAACGAGACGTTGCTTCCAATTTTGTGGGACTTTTACCTGACATTGAGATGAAATGACATCTCAGTCCCTGCCGCCCAATGAATCCAAAAGAGTTTACATGCATGGACAGGCTGACTAGCAGCAACTTTTCTGGGCAGGTTTAGACATTCTCAGCGGTTTAACAGTACTCATGTGCGGTCGGTATCAGTTCTGTGCGGAAGCATCATGCAGCCCAATCTATTACTCCAAGCCCAGATCGGCCCCGCCCATAGGGGCTTGAAGAAATATATGGGCTGCATGATGCTATCACGCAGAGCTGAATCCGGCCCGCAGACTAGTACTGGTAAACCGCTTAGAGGATCTAAGCCTGTCCAGGAACCGCGGTGCGAGGCGGATCATCCATGCTTATAAACCCTATTGGTTTCATTGGGCGACAGGGCTTGAGATGTCATTTCATCTCAATGTCGGGTAAAATTCCCACAAAATTGGAAGCAACGTCTTCAAAATGACCTTTGCAGTGTTGACGGGGACATGACCTTTACAGTGTTGGCGGGGACGGATGTTCTCACAAATGGATAGTTATGTGGCTATTTTTGGCAGGATCGATACTTAAGTGGCTACTTTTAGCCACAGAAAAGAAGTATTTTCGGTGTCTAACGGAATAAATCCCATTGACTTACATTGATTCTGTCCATTTACATAGCCACCTAACTATACATTTGTTGGTGCGTTAAACCTCAAATCAACCAAACCAAGCCCAGATGGGTGGGGTCGAAAAATACGCCTATATCATATTGACCCCTCCAACCCCACTTTTATATTGTAAAACTGTGGTTTACAGGGATAAACATTAAATTTCTTATATCAGCGCAAAAACATAATTGCGGGTACTCGGCAGAACCGCCAAGTTCAGGCGGTTCTTAGTCGACCTCCGCAATCTATGTTTTGAGCAGAAATAAGAAAAACATCATTTTTTTAACCTTAAAATTCCATTTTTGGGCTGAGAAAATTGACAATGTTTTTGTTAAGGCGTAATGTCTGCTCAAAAGCATAGATTGTGGGTACTCGATAGAAACTCCTTCCTCATCGAGTTTTAGTTTATACTAATTTATTTTTGTTCGATTGCGATGAAAGTCTCAAACTTAATCACTCATTCCGGATGTTTTCACGTGCGCGAGGGAGAGGCAGTTGACTTTTACACCACTGCTACCCATTTACACTGGGTGGGGTGGGGCAGTGGGGAGTTTTAGGGCGTATACATGTACATTATTTTTCTTATTTCTGCTCAAAGAAGCCTCCATGGTGTAGTGGTTAAGCTACTCACCTCATTAACCAGGAGACGACGGTTCGATCCAAGGGCTTCTCCAGACTCTCAGATGAGTCTTTTAACCGAGGTCCGGTCTCCATATGCAGGGGTTTCATCAATAGACGGGTACTGGGGATTTTCCCGTTTACTCAGACATTATTCCCCTGCTATGCTTCATAAATTTGGCTTTATTCAGATAACATTGAAAATCACAATCCTATCTTTCCTTGAAATCTGGATGCCAAAATGTTTTTGAAACCACTGCATATGACATTTGCTGTTGATGGGATGTAAACCTCAAACACACTCACTCACTTGTTTCTGCTCAAAACATAGATGAGGCAGTTCTATTGAGTTTGTTTGTTTGTTTGTTTGATTTTAGGTTTAACGTCCCCGTCAACACTGTAAAGGTCATTTTGGAGACGTTGCTTCCAATTTTGTGGGACTTTTACCCGACATCAAGATGAAATGACATCTCAAGCCCTGTCGCCCAATGAAACAAATAGGGTTTATTAACATGGACGGTCCGCCTCGCACCGCGGTTCCTGGACAGGCTTAGATCCTCTAAGCTGTTTACCAGTACTAGTGTTCGGGCCGGATTCAGCTCTGCGTGGAAGCATCGTGCAGCCCATATATTTCTTCATGCCCCTATGGGCGGGGGCGATAGTTCTATTGAGTATCAACAATCTCAGAAGCTATGTTTTTGAGCAGAAAAATAATATATAATCCCTAAACCTCAAGTGTTATATAAAAGTGGGTTAGTGGGGGTCAAAATTACATAGGCATGTTTTGTGATGTGCCACAGTTTGCTTTTGATTTTCCTTTTTTGATTTTGTTTTATGTGACATTGTTGATAAGATTTGGAAATCCTTATTTGATATCTGTGACTCTTTTTACACTTTATGGTAACTGACACATTTTAGTTCTACACAAATTAATGTGTGCTTAGCATAGACTCAAGCTTTTTGTAAAAGCTAATACTTGTTTTTCCATATTTCACACAAAAATATATAAAAAAAAAAAAGTAAATTAAAAGAAAACTTTTATCTTCAGAATTTTTAGTATTTTTCCCCAAATAGAAATATTCATTTTGGATGATTTAATGAAGTCAAGTATTAATTGTTTAACATACGCCAGTAATATTAATTTTGTCCTGGTTTTTGTGATTTTTCTTCATTTTTCGTATTTTTTCACCCCCCAAAAATACCCTTTCCCCTCGGATTTTTTTTGAGGACTTTTTTTCTATAAATCAGGACACCTTCCTGATACTAAAACTGCTGATAACATTTCTCAAGGAATTAGTTGTGGGTCAAGGGTCATTTCCAGCTAAATGTACTGGCCTATATCCAGTCCGGCTGCGAAACTTATTTTTTCATACTCTTTCATGCCCTCAGACGCGGTGCTAGACCCCACTGGTCACCAAATGTCACAGGGGTGGAAAAAGAACATAACTCGACGGGACTCGAACCCATGGCTTCTCGCATACTGTGCGAACACGCTATCGACTGAGCTACCAAGCCACACGATCGACCTGTTACATATATACGACTCATCCAAAAAACTGGAGATGAGGTGAGGTCCAAATAAAAAAAAAAAACATAGCTATATTTAATGACGGAACCCGGGAAGTACGGAACCCGGGAAGGGACATGATTTTTTATTTTTATAAGTTGTGCGCTAAGATAACGAGATATTATCTTGTTCGGACAACCTTATCTTGTGCGCATAAGAAATTATCTTGTGCGGACAACTTATTATCTTGATCGCACAACATATTATCTTGTGCGGACAACATAATATCTTGTTCGCGCAAGATATTATCTTGTTTGCACAACATAGATCTTGGGAAGTTGTGCGAACAAGATATTATCTTGTGCGGACAATATATTATCTTGTTCGCACAACATATTATCTTGTGCGGACAACATAATATCTTGTTCGCACAAGATATTATCTTGTTTGCACAATATAGAACTTGGGAAGTTGTGCGAACAAGATATTATCTTGTGCGGAAAAGATATTATGTTGTTCACACAACATATTATCTTGTGCAGACAAGATAATATCTTGTTCGCACAAGATTTTTTTTTATTTTATAAGTTGTGCGCACAAGATAATATCTTGTGCGGACAAGATATTATCTTGTTCGGACAAGATATCTTGTTCGGACAAGATATTATCTTGTGCGAACAAGATATTATATTTTGCGGAATATCTTGTGTGGACCTCATATTATCTTGTCTGCATAACATATTATCTTGTGCGCACAAGATTTTATCTTGTGCGGACAACATATTATCTTGTGCGCACAAGATATTAAGTTGTGCGAACAAGATATTATCTTGTCCGCACAAGAAAATATCTTGTTCGCACAACTTCCCAAGATCTATGTTGTGCAAACAAGATAATATGTTGTGCGAACAAGATAACATCTTGTCCGCACAAGATATTAAGTTGTGCAAACAAGATACTATCTTGTCCCCACAAGATAATATGTTGTCAGCACAACATAAATTATGTTGTCCGCACAAGATAATATCTTGTCCGCAAAAGATAATATATTGTCTGCACAACATATTATCTTGTGCGCACAAGATAATATCTTGTTCGCACAACTTAATATCGTGTTCGCACAACATAATAAAAAAAAAATATGTCCCTTCTCGGGTTCCGTATATAATAGTTGTATTTGTCATTTTATTTTCTTAACAAATACCACAGCTTATGTGACAGCTGAAAAAATGGAAGATTTTAGGGAAGTATTTCTCGAAAATTATAATTTGACGGCATCAGAACCTGTCGGTGTGGTTACGTTAGTAGATCAGCGGTTAGTGGCCTTTGATGTAAAAACCTCCGGTTCGATTCCTGACAACAGTAATAAAATTGCGGTGTCCGAACATGCTCCACTGACATCATTTGCAGGGATGAATGCACCAAAGTGCACTGTCCTTCCGATCGGGACGATAGCTGGGCGCCCTATATGCAGGGAAAATCATCTTCCAGATTAAAAAGCCCTACCGAAATAACATATCGTGTACTCATGCGCAAATGATTCAGTACCCAACGCTTGCGTTAAAGTTGCAGGCGAACGCTCGGAAGGCGCCCGCGTTGTTGAAAAGTCAGTACGGGCCTATAAAGCTTTGTATCTTTATACAAATGTTTGAGATATGAAAGCGAGTTCTCCTTACCATAACACATCCGTGTGACAAAGTGCATGCTTTCAAATCTCAAAAAGGTGATGGAAATATGTAAGGTCAAGGGTGCTGTTAGAACCGCCTCATTGAGACGTTTTCTAACGAGTATCCAGAACCTATGTATTGGAGTAGAACTAATGAAAATGAAAAATACTATATACCTCTGCAACCCAACCCCACCCTGTTTTTCATTGTGTATTTACTTATATACATATTTTTGTTTTGTTTTGTTTTACAACCATTTCAATATTTTTTCACTTATTTGAAGCCTATCATTAATCAGAAATGGGCGAAAACCAGAGTACCGAGAAAAAAGGTCACTTTGCGACGCTTTCAAGATCATGTTAATCATTTCGAGCCGATCTCCGAAAAGCGGAGTACCCTGAGAAAATCCATCAGACCTTCCGTTGCAGACCTTGGCGTCTCACATGTGGCCAGAGACAGCCTCGAACCCACAGCGTTGAGATGCCTTAGGTGACCTGAATTTTGACATACAGCTGCCTAAGTGATAACACTATCACAAAAACTTGCATTATATACGCTGCTCAGTCTATGCAGATGCGCAGGCTGATCTGCGCATTTGTTCACACATGCAAATATCAGGTTTTGTTGAGATTCTAATGTAAAAAAAAGTGTTTTGAGCTTCCTGTCGCTATCATTAATATGTTTGTTTGATTTTTGGTTTAACGTCCACGTCAACACTACAGGTCATTTGGAGGCGTTGCTTCCAATGTTGTGTGACTTTAACCCGACATTGAGATGCATTGACGTTTCAAGCCCTGCCGCATAATCAACCCAATTGATTTATAAGCATGGACGATGCGACTCGCACCGCTTTGTCTGGGTAGGCTTAGATCCTTTAAGCAGTTTGCAAGTACTCGTGTGCGGTCGGTTTCAGCTCTGCGTTGAAGCATCATGCAGCCCAGCTAGATGGTCGGGGCGAATCGTTAATTTGTCAGATTTCTCAGAGAAATGCTTAATAATTAAACATTATTAAGGAAATAAATGTTTGAGTGTTTTGATATGCCTTTCAGGTGTTTCCTTGCAATATTACCCGCGTCTTTACCCTCAACAGTTTGTTGACGTAACCCATGACGTCGAATTGGTATTCTGTAAAGTTATAACGTTAATGGTACCAATGTTTAAAATACTGTAAATCTGAAACCTTTAGGAGTATTTTATTCATGTCGGTGTCAAATTTTTTCCCAAATACCAATATATCTGAAATCAGTTATAACTCATTTTCGCCAAAAATTCCCAGAAGGTCCCTTTTCGCGTGACGGGTCACATATAAATTTACTTTAGTACTGTCTCAACTTACTTCATACTGTCCACATATCCAAGATGCGATAAAGATAAAAACGACCATAAAATAACCGGATAAAAAGATGCACCAGATGCAATCGATTCAAACATTACATAGACATGAGTCGGTGCACAGAAAAAGTGCAAGTTTGAAAAGACCCTGGACCGCACAGTCTGATTAGAGTCTTCGCTGTTAGCTTGAGTCATATATATGGAATCTCAGTACATGAAAAGAAGTCAACATTAAGACAGATCAGGTTGCGTGGTTCTTAAGCTGGTTTGCGATATTCGCAGTTTGCGCGTACCAAAATGTGCGTTTTTATATGCACGTGCTCATCAGTTATACAGAGACAAATAAGTGGTATTTAATAACGAATCAGTAGTAGTATAGTATATCATTTATGCTTCTCTTTGTCTCGGTGCAACAGGTTTCCGGCTTTACATCCTAGTGTAGATTATATTTTCTTGTCCTTTGGGATCAATGATTCCATTGTGGAATTTGTAAAATATCCGAGGGTCACTGATGAGGCCTATTTGGCCACAACAAGCTAGTCTGGCCCAGAAAACATGTACACTCCATATTTTTCACTTCTGTAGTGCATTCCTTGCTTCCAAAGGATAACCCTTTTATAGAACATATTTAATTTCACTACAGCTGGTGTGTGGGAATGTGTGGCGGCGGTAAAACGTCTCCCTGCCCTACATCATAGTGTAGACTGACAGCACTAGGATACCAAGGGGAGATAAACGCGATTTCTTTGCTCAATCTAATGTCACAGGAAATGAGGGACGCGGTTTTCAATTTCTTTGAGAAAACAAACTACCTGGACAAAATATAGGGGAAAGCTAAGGGCGCAGACTAAATTTATTGCACTGTTACGAGAGACACACCCCGTACGAGGTTACACACAAACATGCCTGAAACCAAAACCGTTAGAGACCCGATTTCAGAAACAATAAATGATTTAACCGCACCTGAGACGCAACCAACCAAAAAGGAGCGTAGTGATCAAAGGGCGGCCGTCTCACGGCGAAAAGGGGAACAAAGTCAACGGTGGGCACTGTGGTTTGCGGCCTCGGCTTTGCACTAAGGAGTGCCTAACGGTGACAGCGATCCCTGGATCACTGTGAGAAAACCATAACAGAACGGGGCATGGACCTACCACAAGGAAAATCCATGGCCCCGACCCACCCTCCAAAGGGGTATGGCAAGCGAGAGGCTAAGTCGAGATGTAGCGTTGTGGTTGCGGCCCACTGGCTTTGCACATATGAGCGCTGCACCAAAATCCTAGCTGATCGGGGGCCACACTGCCCAAAAGAGGATCACACGAGAACACGCCGGGACTGGGCATGGATCCACCACAAGGAAAATCCATCGCCCGGCCTCTCCGGAGGGGGTGAGGCAAACGGGAAATCAGGACGAGATGTAACGCTGGGGTTTGCGGTCTTAGGACTTTGGCACTGAGCAGCGTTGCGTCAAAATCCTGGCTGATCGAGAACCACACAACCCAAAGGAGAACGGCACACAAACACACTAGCAAACAAAAAGGCTCTCCTTCAGGAATGCACATAGATGAGTGGGACAGAAATAAGAAACAATAGGCCTTATCACATCTCTTTGTTTTTCTCTTTTTTTTTTTTTTTTTTTTTTTTTCGCAAATTTCGCTTTCGAATAAAGGATGTACATTATAAGGTTACCCAAACGGAATGATCTGGGGGCCCACAAAAGGACATTTTATAAACACCCGACTAGCAGAAAAATCGCAGGAAGGCCCTTTCTAAGCACACATGGTATTGCTTCTGTCCCTCCCTTGACAAATGAATACGGTCCCTATAATAGTGCCTGTGGAGACGACCATCCCTGTCCCAATTTTGCCCTCGGAAAATATGAACCGCTGTCCCACAAGTCAACATCATAGCTCGCCACGCGCATACCACCACGGCCGAAAAAACGAACCTCGCCTGGTACATCAAACAGCCCTCGGTACTGCCCTTGTCGTTTAACATAAGTACCATCAAAGACAGCAAATCGCGCCATGACCATAATTAAAACGGACGGTCAAGACGGCCAAATATTTATACAGATAAGGGAAATTAACTAACTAACTAGGGCATGACTAAGCGCGACCCTGAAGGAGGGCATCAACACACAACCACCCATGCAAAACTAAAACAGCACACATCCACCCACGCAATGCTCAATTAGGTAGATATAGCGATAGTTGTAGAATATTTGTAGAGTAGGAATCCCGTAGAGAGGATAGTATAGGAAAAGAGAGATCAAAAACCTGGAGATAGAAGAAGAAGAAGAAGAGTTTTTTCCCAAAAAGCGATTTCAAACATTGTTAACTGTAAATATGACACATAAAAACAAGATCGCATAGGAGTGCTCGACTGCGCACATGCGCAGGCGGATGCTTGTATGCGACCTACATGATTATATGAATTTGTACTAACTACATTGCTAACGAGATCGGCACACGATATCTCGGGCCCTCAAACGACTAGGTGGGAATACAATTCCTCCTATGGTGCCTTCCTTCACGTAGGTTGCGATAATGACATGTAAACATGGGGACTCAGAATGACCCACTTACGGCCCCACAGAATATGACATCCTACGTGGAGGAGGCCTAGCTAGGGGCACCACATTTTCCTAACTTTAACAAAAAATACAGAAAGGGGATTGACCTACTTCCACATCCTCCGCGATAGAGGTCACCCACTAACTAAAATAAACACAAACTTGGGCCCGAGACGGCGGAGGCCATCACACTATACTATATGTTGTATGTACAGAACAAAAATCACAAAATATAATCTACAAGCACAACCTTGCAGGTACAAAAACTGTCATACCCAGCAATAGAGAGCGGGTGGGCTTGCCCCAAAACGGACAACACCATCTTTAAAGCACAAGAAAAACAATCATGACAGGTCCGTGGCGAGGCGAGCACATCCGCCCGCATATATACTCAATAAGCTGGGGGCACAGACCAAATAATGTAAAAATGTACATACGTTACAAAAATATGCAAAAATCAAACAAAAAAAAAAAATAAAAAAAAAACAAAATACCAATATCAAAATTGATACAAAAAGCGTAGACGACATCCATAGACATGGTGCTGGCGTGAGGGTGTAGATGCGGCTGAAGCTACAAGCTAGAAGAAAGAAATGGATGGACTCTACAATTTTGTGGTGCAAATAAGCACCACAAAATGGCTAAAAACTTTGTCTCGAATCCCCTGATTGGGTATAAGGTGCATAACACGTAGCATGGAAACGTGTATAGCAATCTTTAGAAACGTCTTCCAAATCGCAATGAAACTTTCAAACAAAATTAACTGCTAAACGATCCCCTTTATGATAAGGTCAAACTCGGAGCCTACCCTGTTACACAAAACAACCCACACCCCTTTGCGGCAAACCGCAAAAACCCAAGGCACAGCACTGCTATAACTTAAACGCAGGCAATCACGTAGCCAAACCTTTAGAATGGAGTTCTAAATTACTACAACTAAACTATGTTGCACCAAAACAAAGGCTCACATTGGAACTGTGCAACACATCCACAGCCCTTGAAAAATGAAGCACGCCTAGCCCAGAAACTCCAATCAATAAAGATGCCCTTTAGCGACAGGACACATGCACTCCTGAAGCAAACGGGAAGACAAAATATAAGCCCCACCGAGACCTGGAAAGGTCACGGCACCGTTTCACAAACCTCTCAGGACGGAGCTCGGCGATTGGCTACAGGGTAAGGGGATGCCCGTGGGCTCGGAGACACCTGAGACGTGAGACGACAAACATGAGACGGACGGGGCTGGAGCCGAGCGATGGTCTCCCTGTTCACCGGCAACGGGGAATGGGGGTACCACCGAACGGCTACGGTGTAGTGCCAGCATGGATTCGTTCCCTGGGACCCCACCAGCTGACGACCCGCGACACGGGGAAACTGGAAAACAACAACAATAGTGTAGATTATATTTTCTTGTCCTTTTGGATCATTGATTCCATTGTGGAATTTGTAAAATATCCGAGGGTCACTGATGAGACCTAATTGGCCGAAACTAGCTAGTCTGGCCCAGAAAACATGTGCACTCCATATTTTTCACTTCTGTGGTGCATTCCTTGCTTCCAAAGGATAACCCTTTTTATATAACATATTTAATTTCACTACAGCTGGTGTGTGGGAATGTGTGGCGGCGGTAAAACGTCTCCCTGCCCTACATCATAGTGTAGATTATATTTTCTTGTCCTTTGGGATCATTGATTCCATTGTGGAATTTGTAAAATATCCGAGGGTCACTGATGAACCCTATTTGGCCGAAACAAGCTAGTCTGGCCCAGAAAACATGTTCACTCCATACTTTTCAGTTCTGTGATGTACTCCTTGCTTCCAAAGAATAACCCTTTTATAGAACATATTTAACTTCACTACAGCTGGTGTGTGGGAATGTGTGGCGGCGGTAAAACGCCCCCTGCCCTACATCATAGTGTAGATTATATTTTCTTGTCCTTTGGGATCATTGATTCCATTGTGGAATTTGTAAAATATCCGAGGGTCACTGATGAGGCCTATTTGGTCGAAACTAGCTAGTCTGGCCCAGAAAACATGTTCACTCCATGCTTTTCAGTTCTGTGATATATTCCTTGCTTCCAAAGAATAACCCTTTTATAGAACATATTTAACTTCACTACAGCTGGTGTGTGGGAATGTGTGGCGGCGGTAAAACGCCCCCTGCTCTACATCGTAGTGTATATTATATTTTCTTGTCCTTTGGGATTATTGATTCCATTGTGGAATTTGTAAAATATCCGAGGGTCACTGATGAACCCTATTTGGCCGAAACAAGCTAGTCTGGCCCAGAAAACATGTTCACTCCATACTTTTCAGTTCTGTGATGTATTCCTTGCTTCGAAAGAATAACCCATTTATTGAACATATTTAACTACACTACAGCTGGTGTGTGGGAATGTGTGGCGGCGGTAAAACGCCCCCTGCCCTACATCATAGTGTAGATTATATTTTCTTGTCCTTTGAGATCATTGATTCCATTGTGGAATTTGTAAAATATCCGAGGGTCACTGATGAGGCCTATTTGGCCGAAACTAGCTAGTCTGGCCCAGAAAACATGTACACTCCATACTTTTCAGTTCTGTGATGTATTCCTTGCTTCCAAAGGATAATCCTTTTATAGAACATATTTAAAGTATGTAATTTGATCCGGTGTCCCTGTCGGCTTGACTAAGTAAAACGTACTTAGCAATGTTATTCGCCTTCAGGGGAGGCAACTCCTCCAAAATTATTTTTGTCTCCCATGTCATTAGAGACCCCTTTTCCGTTGAAAATGGCTTTTGAAAAAGCGATTAGGAGGTCCCGAAAGTTGTCTCCCTTTGCAAAATGGCGGACAATTCTGCCAGGTGTTCCCACCCCCCATTAATGTATGTTTTTGTATTAGCCTTGTATCCTGACCGTGGCCTGTCGTATTGGCCCTCGAAACCTCGGTCCAATACAGCTATCCGAGGGCCAATACGACAGACTTTGGACCTGTAACAAAGCCATCATGTAAACATTCATTCCATGACATTTTTTATTAATCAGTTTTATCATATGACGTCTCGTCTGAGAGTATAATAACGCCATTTATCATACATTTAGTATAAAATACTTAGTTTTTGAATATGCGATACGAACGTGGCACCAATGCACGTATCATGCTTGCAGAATCAGAATCAGAATCAGAATTGTTACTGGTGACACGTCAAATGACATTCATACACCAGGACCTGTGATATGGGAAGTTAGTCCCTAGCTCTAACCAAAGATGTAAACTTAGCTACACAATCATCAGCACCTTCAGCCGTCAAAATAATAGAATCGGGAAGGGCATTCCAATCTCTAATGGTTCGGGGGAAAAACGATTCTTTATAAATATCCGTTCTTGCAGTAAGGGTCTGAAACGTCATTGAATGGTGTTTTCTACAGTGCCTAGCCGGGGGAACAAGGTCATCTGTTGGAATGCTGGCAGCACTCTTTAGACCTTTGTATAAGAGTATGAGCCTACTGTCTCTTCTCCTTTTCTTGAGAGACTCCCATCTTAATTTTCCTAGAATTCCAGTCATGCTCCCAGTTTCAAAGCAATAATTTCCAGTTACAAATCTAGCAGCTCTATTCTGAACTTTTTCAATTTCTTCATTAAAGACCACTCCACTTGGGTCCCAGATGCAACTACCATATTCCAAGATTGGGCGAACAAGTCCCCTGTATGCTGTCTCTTTCACATCCTGAGGACACTGATGAAGATTACGTCTCAGGAAACCAAGTGTTCTATTCGCCTTTGTACACATATTGCTAATGTGTGTATTCCATCTCAAATCGTGAGTGATTGTCACACCAAGGTATTTAATGGAATTCACATTTTCGAGGACCGTTCCCTCTAAGGTGTAAGAAGCCTCAACTTTATTAGATCTCTTCCTTGTTATCTGCACTATATTGCATTTAACTAGTTGAAATCTCATGCCCCATTTTCTGGCCCAACATCCTAATCTATCTATGTCAGCCTGAAGTTTCAGTGAGTCATCTGTATCTCTAATTTCCCGGTAACAAACACAGTCATCTGCGAACAGTCTTATTTCTGAGTCAATGTCAGTGGAAATATCATTGATTTACAGGGAGAACAATAGAGGACCAAGAACAGTCCCTTGTGGGACTCCAGACAAAACTGGCGCCCATACTGAAGATTCAACATTAACAACAACACGCTGTTTTCTGTAGCAAAGGAAGGAATCTATCCATTTAAGAGTCTTCCCACCAATTCCATAACCAAATAATTTGGATTTAAGTAGTTCATGAGGAGGGGTGTCAAAAGCTTTCTCAAAGTCCAGAATAAATGTGTCCACCTGCCCCCCCCCCCCCCCCCCCCCCCTTTGTCCCTTTGTCCAGGATTTTTGCCCAATCATTAATAACCGTGCTCAACTGAGTTTCGCAACTATGCCTTTTCCTAAATGCATGTTGTCTGTCTGACAAAAGTTTATGTTCATCCAAGTGGGCCATGATGTTTGAGCAGACTATGTGTTCAAGCAATTTACATAGAACACAGGTCAGTGACACCGGGCGATAATTACGAGCAAGAGCCCTGTCCCCTTTTTTGAAAAGTGGACAGATGTTCGCTAGGAGCCATTCTTTGGGAATTTCACCCGTATCGAGAGATTGTTGGAAAAGATGAGCAAAAACTGAACCTAACTCATTTGCTAGTTCCTTCAGGACTCTAGGATGGAGCTCATCGGGCCCTAAAGCTTTAGAAGGGTTCAAGCCTTTAAGTAACTTGATCACTCCCGCAGAGGATACAACAATATTTTCCATGAAAGGGGCCGATCTTCCAGTCAATGGAACCTCGTTGAACTCAGTTTTATTAAATGCATCATTGAATTGACCAACCAATTCCTCTGCCCTTTCAGAGTCCGATTCAGCGACCCCGTTCCCTCCTCTTTTATTAAGGGGTGGGATACCTTGCCTATCTTTCTTCTGGCTATTGATATATCTGTAGAAGTCTCTGGGATTCGCCTTTACATCACCTACCAAGTTATTTTCATACTGATCATGCTCATTTTTGATGTCATTTTTAATTTCTCGTCTCAAGTTTTCAAATTTTGCTCTGAGTTTACCACTTCCCGACTTTTTTGCCTTAGCATGAATCTTATTTCTCCTCCGAATTTTTCTTCTTATTTCTGGTGTGATCCAAGGAATTGAAGATACAGACCTGCTAGTTTTGGAGGGGATATGATTTTCGGACGAAGCTTGAATGAAAGACTTTATCAAATCAAAGTTCTCCAGGACAGACCGAGCGTTTGAATGACCATTAAAGTATTTCTCTCTTGCAAATTTTAGGGCATCCTTCCTCATAGTTTCATAGTCACCCTTTTGATATAAGTACACCTTTCTACGAGGTTTCTTTATAGGTGGTATGAAGATTTTCAAAAATCCAGAGACAATATCATGATCACTTAGTTTGTCCGGGGATTGAATATCCCCAAACTGTCCTGGCAAAGTTGTAAGAATCAAATCCAAAGTGTTTTTATCTCGAGTAGAGAAGTCAACAACCTGTTCCAAGCCATGATCATTCATGATGTCGACCAACATCTGTCCCTCTGACGGACTCAGCATCGTACCTTGTTTGCTGAGCCTGTCTGGCCAAACAATCTCTCTGAAGTTGAAGTCACCTAAGACATGCACTGCAAGAAGTTTTTTACCCTTATTCTGAGACTTAATGCGATCAAGCTGATCTTTAAATAACTGGAAGTTTTCGACAGTGTCGTTAGGTGGTCGATACCAACTTGCAATAAAGTGGGAAGTTTTGTTTGCAAAAACCTTAACCCAAACAGATTCTGAATCGTTTTCCAGTTCCATGAATGGCATATGAGGGATATCTCTGTGAATGAGCAACATCACCCCGCCGCCATGAGTGTTTCTATCTTTTCTGTAGACACTGTATTCGCAAGTTTCAGGGAAAAGCTCCGAAGTCATAATTGAACTGTCAATCTTTGTTTCCTGAATAGCCACAATATGTGGTTGGTGAGTATCAAGGAAAGCTAAAAGTTCAAGTATCTTTCCTCTTAAACTGTTAATGTTAATACTGCAAAATTTCAAACCTTTTACAAAATTCGGCTTTCTCATGTCAGTAGTCGGAGATTTAACTCCTTTCTCCTTTGACAGAGGTTCAAATTTATTTCTTTCTTCCAGTTCTATAGGTTCGCCGAAGAACGAGTCAGAAAAATTAAAAAAACTCGCACTTCGGGCATATCCATGAACAAATCGAGTTAACCAGTTTGCCATACTCGGCGTCTGAAAGGAAAGCGCAATCATTGTGAATCCACATTTCACACTGGTCACACTGAACTGCCTTATGCTCATTTAGAACATCACCACTGCAAAGGCCACAGTCTGCTTTGCAATCTTTGCAATACCAAGTTCCAATTCCAATTTCAAGCTCTAGCAATTGGTTTTCATCCAATTCAGAACACGAGGAATGGAAATGCTTTTCACAGTCCTCACATTCTACCAATTTCTGTGAGTCTTTGCAATATTTTTTTGCACAGCCCACAGCGAAATCTTGGACCGGGGTTAGTTTCAATGTCTCCGGCCAGGATCAATAGAATGACCAAATTTGTTCCACCTGAGGACTTGAAGTTGCGTAAGCCCTCCGAACGTCGTTTGTTTCCTAGCTTCCTAGTTACAGCCAAATACTGAGAAGTTTTATCGCAGTGTTGCTCTTTTGCAATCCTGCATTCCTGATTTCCATCATCCGGTTGGGTTCTGTTACTTAATTTTCAAAGGGTGAACCAAAGAATCAAGACCATGGGAAGCAGGGAGACCTTCATTTTAATATAAAGGGCAACTTTGAGTCAATAATACTACAAGATAAAGGGCTCTGCACACTCAACTATCTGACAACACTCGGTTACCAGCCGTCTGCCAGCTGTACGGACAGTCCACACTCGCTGACAAGCTGATAACACAAGGCTCTTCCAAATGAAAGTAACAATTCTGAATCCGAGTTTTTAACAAACAGTGTACTGACAGCTACAAAGGACTATGCTGCCATATCGCCAGGCTTTATCATACCCCAAAAATCCATATCACAACCCTTTATCGCACTCCTTAGCCTTTATCATACCTCTGACGTCACCCTATTCGGAACACGCGGCGTTCTTCCTTTTGCGGCATTTCGCATTTGTTGTACAGGACGCCATTTGCAATTTGCAATATTTTCGTCTGTTCGAACTGTTTGGCAAAAAAAAAAAACATGGCACGGCGCAGCGAATACGAGAGGAAAATGGGCGAAAGAATGATGCAGGGGATTGCTGACAGACTTTTTCATCTGTCAAATCTCAAGGATCTCTTAAATTACTTAGCTAGACCGAAGATAATGAGATTCTCACTGTAACTTTGGTATTAGGCAGATGCAATTAATACAATTTATTTTGAATATTTTTTTTTAAAAGTAAAATGTATGATAAATAGATTATGATATGGCATTTTTCATATCATACACCTTTACATGCCCTCGACCCATATCAGCCCTCGGGCCTTCGGCCCTCGGGCTGATATGGGAGTCTCGGGCTGATTTTGGGTATGATATGAAAAGTGCCATATGATAATCTCTATGTAATAAATTCGATAATCCACTTGTGGATTAAATATGCAAATTAGTTAGATACGCCCCATAACGTTACACGTCCTTAACAACGTCGCGTTTACTTATGGCGGGATATTGACATTTTTGTAAACAAATCGTATATATATAAAATGCGTTTTAAATGACATATGATAAATAGAATCTTGCATTCGTGCTCTCGTATTGAATTTATTAAACTGGTTGAGAAAAAGGGATAAAATGCTCGGCAAAGCCTCCCATTTTATCCCTTTTCCTCAACTCGTTTAATAAATTCAATAATACATGAACACTCATGTAAGATCCTCTATATACTTATTCCCTATTTATACTGTCGAGAGAAAGTTGAAGCCTTCTGATTTTTGCTTGATCATATACACTGTACATGAAACTCGACGGTTTCTATTTCTGATATTTTCAGCTATCAAACCTCGTAGTCCGGGATTTGAGACCAGATTTCGAAAATTTTAATGCACCCAAAATTCTCACGCTTTATTTGTGCCGTTTCATTGAGATAGAAGCCTAACCTATACGACATCTGATTATTTAGCAAATATGGTGGAAAAAAAAGGGTTGAAAATTCTATGAGTTTAATACACCCACCCCATTGGAATGGTAAAGTTAGATCAAGTTTAGTTATGTGTAGCTTGCGCTTACAAATGAATATTGATGAATATTGATTTATTGTATCAGCCAAAATATTTGTCTATACTCGGAAGACACCGAAATGTATGATATGACGCAACTACATTCGGTGTTACCATAAATTTTGACCATTGAAATTTGACCCCACAAATTTGGTATGAGAATCTCTGAAACTCCCTTTTTCCGGTTGATGAACGTGGTGTTGACGATTTGTGAAAGGCGAAAGACACACGATCAATCACATTTAAGACATATGCTATTATTAGAAATAGAAACTTTTTGTTACATTTAAGAACTGTAAGATGGCTGACAATAGATCTAATGCCAGGGCGAGCCGTAAGGCGAAAACCTATCATAAACCCAATTCCCCACCCACTGCTAATGCAGCTAAAGATAGAGCTGGGACATCTCAAGCTAATAAATTTACAGCATTGACTGACAATATCAGTGATGATGATGATGATGTTATGAAAAAGCTTGATCAGGAACTATCTAGAATGTCTTGTGATGATAACAATGAGAAGATAGCAGTAAATGTGGCAAGAATGTTGTTGCCCATAATGAATGTGACAATTACTAATGCCATCAAACCATGTACTGAAGTAAGAGAAGAACTCAATCAAGTGAAATCTAACATATTGATTAATAAGTACCAGAATGACAGACTAGAGCAATACACGAGACGCGAAAACATCCGTATTCATAATTTCCCTGAAGTGGATGGAGATGCTACCGAGGATTTGACAACCTCAGTCCTCTCTCTTCTAAATGACATGATTTCTGCCTCAAATACCTCTGAATCTGGTTTCGCTGAAAGTGACATCAGTATCTGTCACCGTATTGGTAGGAAGGGAGGTCGAAATGCTGAGACAGAAGGTGCTGACGAGAATGATCCCGAGAACACTGCAGGAGCCACAGCGCATAGAGGAGTTATTCCTAAAAAGAGACCTCGCCAGATAATTGTGTGATTTGTGTCCAGGAGATCTGTCATTAAGGTGTTCAAACACAAGAGTGTGCTTAAGAACATTCGAAAGTATGATGGTATATATATTACAGATGATCTTACCCAGTTACGCATGAAACTGAAATCTGTGGTGAGGGACACCGCAGGGGTCTCGCAGGTTAGAACCATCGATGGGAACATTCACTGCAAGAAAGGTGGAAATAACTACGTGATTTCAGACCCTGACGACCTGTTAGATGTTGGTATTGAAGTTGACTTCAAAACCCTTGGCTTGGAAAAATTTGTTTAGGCCAAGGAAGATGACAGTGTTCAGTCAATAAATCAACATGTGAATGCTGAACACAATTACTGTAGTGCCAGTACTGTGAATAATGAAGACGTTAAAAAAGTTAAAATTTGTTCACTTAATGTTTGTGGTTTGACTTCTAAGTTAAATATCCCAGAATTCAAATCATTTATTTCTGGTTTTGATATAATTTGCTTGTCAGAGACTAAACTTGATCAGTTTGACACTATAAATGTCGACAATTTTAAATTTATATTTGCCAATAGAGAACTTGCTAAGCGAAAATCTGGTGGAGTTGGTGTGTTCATCAAAAATAATTTGTGGCCGTATATTAAAATTCTTGATGACAAAAATGAAAATTGCCTGTGGTTTGAATTGAACTTAAATCCAGAAAGTAAGAAAATGTTAATAGGAGCTGTTTATTTACCTCCTGAAGGTTCACCATATAGCTCAATTGAAGTTTTTGATAGGCTTGAGTATGATATTTTGAATTTTGCATCAGACAGGGACAGTAATTTATGTCTGCTAGGTGATTTTAATGCACGGAGTGGAACTTTGTCTGATTTTACTGATTTTGATGGGAATATTGCTGACAGTTTACTTGATTATGAATCACAGCTTATTTTAAGCAAAAACAATTTACAAGAATTAGGTTTTCCTATTGACCGTTATTCAAATGACATGCAAACTAACAATTTTGGATACAGACTAATGGAACTCTGTAAAGCTTTAGAAGTTCATGTTGTAAATGGCAGATGTGGGTTAGATGCATTTATAGGCAGAACAACTTGTAAAGGAATTAGCTTAATAGATTATGTTATTATGTCACCAGAGTTGTTTCCCTTACTTAGTCAGTTTGAAGTCATGGATTTTGACCCCATAATTTCTGATGTCCATAATGCAGTTACCTTTAACATTATTTTAAAGGATTCAAACGCCCCTATATCCCGTGACTCTGCCATCTGCAACAATGAAGGTCAGTTTTATACACGGGCCACTTGGGACAGAAATTTATTAAATGATTTTAGAAGTAACCTTGATACTGATCAAATTTTTCAAGTATCTACTGACCTTGACATACTTTTGCAAGGTACAGACGAGAATTTTAATATGGAGGAAAAGATAAATGATGTCTTTGGTAAAGTTTCGAAGATACTTGTTTCTGCTGCAGAGAATAGTGGATTAGTTGTAACGAAGAAAACCAATCAGAATCACAGTAACAAGCGTAAATTTCAACCATGGTTTAATGATGATTGCAAGAGTAAACGACAGTCGTATCTGCAAGCAAAACAAAATTTTAGGAAAAAAAAATCTCAAGCGAACTTTGAAGAAATGGTCTCAAATAGTAGGAATTATAAGAAGCAAATTAACAAGGAATTTAGAGAGTACCAAAATAACATAACAAAAAGACTCAGAAATTTAAGGCATTCTGATCCTAAAGCTTATTGGAACATGCTTAATAAATTTTCAGGGGAAAGAAAAGAGGCCCTTAAAAAGGTCTCAGCAGAAGTCTTTTATGAACATTTTAGCAAATTGAATGCTGCTGACACAGAAGATGGAAACAATGCCTTTGATTTATCAAAGATCTCATATTTCAATAATGAATTGAACTGCCCTTTTTCAGTTGAAGAAATTTCGAAAACTATTTGCAACTTACAAAATCAAAAGGCTTGTTCTGTTGAAGATCACATTCTAAATGAATATATCAAATATTCAAAAGATATACTTGTCCCTGTTTACTGTAAGTTATTTAATTTGATTTTGAAGAAAGGAATAGTCCCAGATGCATGGTGTAAAGGTTACATTTTACCGATATACAAAAATAAAGGAGATCCTCAAAATGCAGATAATTACAGAGGTATCACTATTCTTAGTTGTTTTGGAAAATTATTTACAAGTATTTTAAATCAAAGAATTAATAGCTTCTTAGAAAACTCTGGATTACTGTCAGAGGAACAAGCAGGGTTCCGTAAAGGGTATGGGACCACAGATCACATATTTTCATTGAAAATGCTAATTGAATTTTACCTGCTTAAGAAAAAGCATCTATATTGTGCTTTTATAGATTATAAGAAAGCTTTTGATTCTGTAAACAGAAGTGCATTATGGTATAAATTGCTTCAAAATAACATTGATGGAGATGTTTTTAAAGTCATTTATAACATGTATGAAAAAGCTAAATCATGTGTTATGTCTTGCAATGAGTTTTCAAATTTCTTTGGCAGCTCTGTTGGTGTCCGACAAGGAGAAAATTTATCACCAATATTATTCTCATTGTTCTTAAATGATCTGACCTTGTTTATTTCCAAGTTCTCCGAAGGTCTTAATGCACTTACCAATGAAGTTCATACATTGTTTGACAATCAAGATATTGAAATGTATTTTAAGCTTTACCTGCTTCTCTACGCAGATGATACTGTGATTTTTGCGGAAACAGCAAATGAGCTGCAAAAATCTCTTGATGCCATGCAAAGCTATTGTGATACTTGGCATCTTCAAATTAATACGTCCAAAACCAAAATTGTTATCTTTTCAAAAGGCAAGTTACGGAGCAAACCCAATTTTCAGTTAAATAACGAATGTCTTGAGGTGGTTGATGATTTTGATTATTTAGGGGTAAGATACAATTTTAACGGGAAGTTTGCTAAGAATAAAAAAAGAGTTCTTGATCAAGCAAGGAAAGCCATGTTTTCTCTAATGAAAAAATCTAGAAAATTGTCTTTGCCCATTGATATTCAGTTACACTTGTTTGATAGCATGATTGTTCCTATATTGTTATACGGTTCTGAGGTGTGGGGTTGTGAAAATGTTGACATTATTAACCAATTCCAATTGAAATTCTGTAAACTGCTTCTTGGTTTAAAACAGTCAACACCTAACATTATGGTTTATGGTGAGTTGGGAATCACACCACTGAATTTAAGTATACAAAGTAGGGTTTTGAATTTTTGGGCAAGAATTATCAATGGCAAACCTGACAAAATAAGTGTAATACTGTATAAAGTCTTTTATGAACTTCATAAGAGAGACATATACCAGTCGTCATGGCTTAAATATGTTCAGTCTTCCCTAGATGAATTGGGACTCTCAGATGCTTGGCACTCACAAACAGTCAGTAACTTGGTTGCTTTTAAAACCAGGGTAAAGTCGCTCATGTACGATAATTTTACACAATCTTGGAAAGATAAGGTTTTTGAATCATCTAAGTGTATTAATTACAGAATTTATAAAGACACTTTAAAATTTGAAACTTACCTTAATGTTTTGCCTTTCAGTTTAGCTAAAGTAATGTGTAAATTTCGGTGTTCTGATCATAAATTGCCAATCGAACAAGGACGCTTTTTTGGTATAGACAGACATCAACGCTTATGCACACTTTGTAACTCAGGTCAGTTAGGAGACGAATACCACTATATATTACAATGCCAGTTCTTCTCTGCAGACAGGCACAGGTATCTTCCAACATGTTACCGACAAACAGTAAATACATACAAGTACGCATCTCTCATGAACTCCACAGATAAAACTCTTCTTACAAAACTTGCACTCTTTCTTAAACATATTATGTCAATATTTCATTAATGTGTTCATTATGTCATCTTAACCTTGGTGAGTTTTTTTTCCCATATATGTCACTGCCTCGTGTTGACACAATTGATGTGGTTCAAAGCATAGTTTATTCTTCACCTAGGCAGAAATTTGTGCCTTTTATGGAGATATGAACAAGTTCATGTTTCCATATAATCTATTTACATCTTTGAGGACCCTTACAAAGTCATGAACAGTATGGACCCTGTTGTATACCATTTTAGAACAAATTGTGTTAATTGGAGGCTAAGTGTATGTGAATGATAGTTTATGATTCATTATATGATTGCTTCACTGCGCGGTGTGGCATTCCTATATTAAGACCACCTTTGGGACTGTTCAACAGTGGTCTTAAGACCATTTTTGGACAGTCACAAAGTTTGTCTCCCACAAGAGCATACTGGATGTAGAAAACATACAGAAAATGTTCTGATACTTTCTAAAATGCTTTTAAGGGCATTGTATGTCTTAATTGTAACTTTGTCTTAAACCTTGTCCTGCTGAGTATGAATTGCACCACACCCAGTTCTGATTTTGAGGCCAGTCAAGCTACTTAATTTAATGTGTTCCTAGAAATTCATTAACTGGGTGTCAAACGGTGGATCCGAATCGGATGGCTTCTTCAGAAGCCATCTGATCTGGATCTACACTGTTTGTGAATTTAGGGGTTGTCATGAACGGCAGAATAGGGGTTGATTGTGGAATTTCGCTGTATTTGTGTTTTTCGAATTTTTCTGATTGTCCTACTATGTTATGTTAACTGTATTGATTTTCTAGTCAACTCTGATGCCTGAAATGGGCCAGGAGTCTTGAATCTTGGTTACATAGCTGACATTATGATTGTTTCGCTGCGCGGTGTAGCATTCCTATATTAAGGCCACCTTTGGGGCTGTTTAGAGGTGGTCTTAAGGCCAGTTTTGGACTGCCACAAAGGTTGTCTCCCACAAGAGTATACTGGATGAAGAAAACATACAGAAAATGTTCTGATACTTTCTAAAAATGCTTTTAAAAGCATTGTTTGTCTTTCTAACATCGTCTTAAACCTTATCCTGCTGAATATGAATTGTACCACACCCAGTTCTGCTTCTGAGCCAATCAAGCTACTTAATTAAATGTGTTCCTAGAAATTCATTAACTGGGTGTCAAACAGTGTAGATCGGAATCAGGTGGCTTCTTCAGAAACCATCTAATCTGGATCTGCACTGTTTGCGAGGTTAGGGGTTGTCATGAACGGCAGGATAGGGGTTGATTGTGGAATTTCGCTGTATATGTGTTTTTCGATTTTTTTCTGATTGTTCTACTATGTTAACTGTATTGATTTTCTAGTCAACTCTGATGCCTGAAATGGGCCAGGAGTATTAAATCTTGAATCTTGAATCTTGGTAAATTTTACATTATTTTCGCGCTAAATGAATTTTAGTATTTTTGAAACAATTTCTTTTCCGTCAGTATGCAGGACGATTATTTTTGCACGTGCATATGAAACTTGATGGCTCTGTTTCAATCCGGGCATGAACACGGGACTCCGATACCGGTATGACTTAATACCGCATATGAGTCATATGCGCGCATATGACCTCAAATACCGCATATGAACTGTAATATTTTTAATAGGTGCCAAAATTTCTTTATTTCAAAAGTGTTAGATACTTTTACGAATAAAAAAGCAGGATTTCTCAATTTTCTATGTAAAATTAGATGTATATAATCCCACTACATGCAAAGCAACTGTGGACATGAATTCATTCCTTCTCATCACCTTTCACTCACAAAAGGCCTGCATTTAGTTTCGTGTCTTGCAATGAGAGATAAATACAATTGCACGACCCGCAGAAAAAGCGACCGACTGAAGTCGGTTGATTTTCTAAGAGTGCCCTAAAATCACCGTGTCATTATGTCATTCTGTCAGTCTGTCAGTCTGTCTGTCCGTCCGTAACCCGTTTGTGAAAATTGGTGATAGTGACTTAACCGCTTGGAATATTTAAACAATTTATGGCATACTGATAGATATCAATGAGATCTAACCAATGAACTTGCGAAATATTACATTCCATTTAGTATAGCCTCGCCGAGGCGAAAAATGTGAAAATTTTCGAACTGCTTCTCCTCGGAAACCGTTGGGCCGATTGAAGTCAAATTTCATATGGAGCCTCTATGGGATGGGGGAAACCACAATTTGCTCATGGGGTCCAGGTCACATGACCAAAATGGCCGCCAAACCATATATGGTCTGTCTGTCTGTCCGTCCGTAACCCGTTTGTGAAAATTGGTGATAGTGACTTAACCGCTTGGAATATTTAAACAATTATGTATTTATGCGGTATTTAGTCATACTCCTCCGATACCTATGGACTACTGCTTTTTTCTGTTGCGTCACAGATCGTGATAAAAATCCATATTAAAACAAACATAAAATGAATTATTTTTTCTGGCTGGTCATAGATGTATCATAACAGGCACCAATAGATTTATTTTTTGAAAAGTTACTGGTGGCCATTTCCTTCCGGCTTATATTTAGTGAGGGGAATATACATCACCGCGGGTGAAATATCAAGTGATTCCTAAACTGGTGATGACATGAATCAATCAACAGTTAATGAATACACTGTATATTTCAAGAATCATTCTCCAAAGTTTGCGGTTTCTGCTGAAGGCTAACGTCGACATTGCACGATCCGCAGGAAAAGCGACCGACTGAAAACGAAAACAAGAGTGCCCTAAATCACCGTGTCATTCTGTCAGTCTGTCTGTCCGTCCGTAACCCGTTTGTGAAAATTGGTGATAGTAACTTAACCGCTTGGAATATTTAAACAATTTTTGGCATACTGATAGATATCAATGAGATCTAACCAATGAACTTGCGAAATATTACATTCCATTTAGTATAGCCTCGCCGAGGCGAAAAATGTGAAAATTTTCGAACTGCTTCTCCTCGGAAAGTGTTGGGCAGATTGAAGTCAAATTTCATATGGAGCCTCTATGGGATGGGGGAAACCAAAATTTGCTCATGGGGTCCAGGTCACATGACCAAAATGGCCGCCAATATGGTCTGTCTGTCTGTCCGTCCGTAACCCGTTTGTGAAAATTGTTGATAGTGAATTAACCGCTTGGAATATTTAAACAATTTTAGGCATACTGATAGATATCAATGAGATCTAACTAATGAACTTGCGAAATATTACACTCCATTTAGTAGAGCCTCGCCGAGGCGAAAAATGTGAAAATTTTCGAACTGCTTCTCATCGGAAAGCGTTGGGCCGATTGAAGTCAAATTTCATATGGAGCCTCTATGGGATAGGGGAAACCAAAATTTGCCCATGGGTTCCAGGTCACATGACCAAAATGGCCGCCAAGCCATATATGGTAAAAACCCTACCAAAATACAATGTAGTCTTCTCCAGAACCACTGGGCAGATTTCCACGAAACTTGATAAATAGCGTCTGGGACGTAGGCCCATCATAAATTGCTAAAATGGTGACCCTGGGTTGACCAAAATGTCCGCCAAGCCATATATGGTTTGTCTGCCTGTCCGTCCGTAACCCGTTTGTGAAAATTGGTGATAGTGACTTAACCGCTTGGAATATTTAAACAATTTTTGGCATATTGATAGATATCAATGAGATCTAACCAATGCACTTGCGAAATACTAAATTCCATTTAGTATAGCCTCGCCGAGGCGAAAAATGTGAAAATTTTCGAACTGCTTCTCCTCGGAAAGTGTTGGGCCGATTGAAGGCAAGTTTCATATGGAGCCTCTATGGGATGGGGGAAACCAAAATTTGCTCATGGGTTCCAGGTCACATGACCAAAATGTCCGCCAAGCCATATATGGTAAAAAGCCTTCTAAAATAGTCTTCTCCAGGACCACTGGGCAGATTTCCACGAAACTTGATAAATAGCATCTGGGACGTAGGCCCATCATTAATGGCTAAAATGGTGACCCTGGGTTGACCGTGACCTACTTTGTTCCTAGGTCAAACTTTGACACATATGCTTTTGTATTGGAAAAGTGAGAATGCATTTTATCCTGCAAACGATTCAGAATACAGTACTCAAGTATAAGATATATTCTTGCTCCTTACGATAAGGCGCATTTATTGTGGGGACCGTTTTAGGTCCAGGTCACATGATCAAAATGGCCGCCATACCCATATATGGTAACACTCATAAAGCTAAAAGCATCCGGCGGGTCGTGCTTTTCAGCTGAAGCACTGGTTATTATATTTTAATCATATAAATGTTATTGGCCACTACAAGGTCTCTATTGAAATCTTAGTGGGTACCTTATATTCTGTTCAGTCGCACGAATAAACATTAAAGTACCCGAGCTTTAATGTAACGCAAAGCCAGCCCTTAAACATTCCTCTATCTTCCCTTTTTCCACATGTAAACGTGCATCTTAAGATGTCACCTGCACTTACTTTCTACCATTTCGTTTGGCAACCTGCCTTCGATAGCATTGTCCCTCTATTCACAATTAGCTCTTAATTATTCTGTGTCTCTTGTCACACACTGATTAATCTGGTCTTCATCTCCTTTTTTACTATTTCCTTTTACTGATATTTGTCCCATATATTGATTGATTTGGGCTTAAAGGCACGTCAACCTTCGTTGGTCATTGTGTGTCCTCTCCCCAGAGAAAGGGAGAAAGGCGATAGAAGATATAGTTGAGCAGATGAAAGTTAGGGACAGAGGAGGAAGGGGAAAAATGGAAAAACAGATAGAGAACAAATAACAGTATTCCATCTTTCCCCTCACCTGCTGCAAGAATAGCAGTTCTTGTCCATCTGTAAGCCAATATCAGTTAGACGCCCTATTGACGCAAGGTAAACGTCGCTTTTGTCTCATCCAACCATATAGATTGGCCAAAAAGGCTTTCTATGACAAGCCATCAGGAAATATCACGTTTGAAAAACAGAGTGTATATAGGCAATGATCAGGAATCTATACAAAATATCTCGCACCTCTCATTCAAAACACCAAAATGAAAACGTTACGAATGGAAAGCCAGAAGGACAGTTATCTCCCCACATGACAAAACGGCTATCCAAAATAAAAAAGGCATTAGCAATACATACCTTTCAAGGACTATGAAAATGATAAAACACAAAAAAGACAACCTTAGAACGGGGTCAGTAAGAAGTTCTACTGGGGTGGGGGTGGACACTTCAATTGCTTTTAGGTGGCCACAATACTCGCCCTTGATTGTCTTGGTTAAAACCGGTAAGCTGTTCACTCTGCCTGATGGAGTTCTAGCTCATCAGTGAAACATCTCCGAGAACAGAAAATCAAACGAATAAAGAGATGAAACAACGGTGGGGACACGACAGCTAGAATGCAGCAGCAAAGGGAAACCAAACAGTTAGGTTCCGGATAACCCTACCAGAGAAAGAGCATCAGACACCTACCTTCAGGCGTTTTGGCGGAAATGCGTTCGTACACATGAATGGAACTAGGTGGGCAGGTTAATTAACTTGCGGTTGCAGCCTGATATCGTCACCTTAGCGCAAAAAGTCAATAAGTTCAATGCATTTTGTATTGCACTTATTGACTTTTTGCGCTAAGGTGACGATATGTCAGATATATTTTGAACAGTGAGCAGGGTCACTGTTTTGCATAATAATTTTTACGATTCATACGTAAATCAAGCTTCTTTTCTACACCTTTGTCAAGAAGGGTGGGAACATTGGGTTCAACACAGACTCTCGACTGACCTTTTCAGCATCTTCTTTAACTTGGTGACCTCAATTTGCGCATGTTTGCCAAAAGATCGACCAAAACCAGAGTCATTCAATCAGCAAATAAGCTGGAGTATATCAAATTTAGATGCTGATATTTAAATTAATCTTTTTCTGCAGCAAATCAATGGTAAAAACCAAAACAATAAACCTCTAAAACATTTAGGTAAAGTCGTTCCACCAAATACTATATAATGTTTCTTTTTGTTTGCAGTAAAATTTTGCAGACTTTCAGTCAAAAGAAGGCTGGATTGTTAAGAGGCATAAACTCATTAAAATACGTCTTTCCTTCAATTATGAAATACTGGACAAAAATCTGCCAATCCTTTGAAAAAAGACTGAACTAGCCGGGCCGCGCTGTTATCTTCAATGAACATTGTCATCTTTCAGGTATTGCTGTCATGGTAACCTCATACCAAACTACCAGTGGTCATCGAATCAATTGTTTATGAAGGCTGAAAAATGCAGCTAAGCAATAAAAATAACCAAACAAGCGCAATCAGTAAAGCAGAAAACTGTAGCTGTTGTATCATGACAACGCCAATTAAATATGGTTTACGCTTGCCATCAAGCTTACGCGACTTTTAATAAATGCCCTGAACACAAATTATAAAGAAGCAGCCCATGGGAAACTACGCTCACCAGAGCTCAAGTGGGCATAAATTGCCACCCCACCCCCGTCGCCCGCTAAGTGGCCATTTATTTTAACAGATTATAATGGTTTAGTAGAGGCCAACCCTAGGACCATTGCTGCCAAATTATTTTGAAATCAACCATTGTTTTTTTTGTTTTTTTTTTATTATTATTATTATTTTTGTTGCCTTCGCAAACAATATGGTCAGTTTTGGTCAATCTTAGCAGGGCTAGAGTCCAAAATGCTGCATACCAAGGTCTTGTATTTCTTGTGATGCAGACTTTAAAATCACTTTTGGTCATATATTGGTGTGACGATCACACAGATCACTATAATAAACTTTGATTTCTCGACCACACTGATGCAGTTTATGTAATTTGGAATCATTTAGCCCAGTAGTTTTAGTAAAAATAAAATAAAAAATTAATCTTATGGCCCCAGGATCATTAAGCTGATTGACGTTATGACGTTGTACCGACGTTGATATAACGTCACATTAAGCTGATGTGTCTGCCGGGGTATTGATGGGTCCGAGGCCATAATGATGCGACCACAAAAATACAAAAAAAAATATTTTGTGCTACGCTGACAACTTCTAGCTAGCACATTAAATGGGATTATCGAAATTGTCTTAAAAACCAAAAGCATATATTCTTCAATCTTTCGGCAGAGTGCTATGATGTTTTTTTAAATGCTGTAATTGTCACGGCAGTCATTTGTGCGTATCAAGGCGCATGAACTTAAATTTGATTGTTTTATTATTATTATTATTATTATTATTATTATTATTTGGGCAGCTACTTAATATCATGCTTAATACATTTAATTGACCAGTTAAGCGATTAACAAAACTGTTAATTACCAATTGCAATTTTTTTATTTTGCATCTTTGATCCAACAGGTTTTACTAATCACAAACCCGGTAAAACAAAGAGGTGCTTTACGCTTACATGCACAACAAAACAGGGATTTCATATTCTGAATTTTTCCTCCATAATGGAAATTGTAGTTATTTGGAATGACCGTTAAAAATGACCTTAAAATCGGGCTACCCAAAATTTGCCACAGCTAGATCCGCCATAGGTAAAAATTTCGATAAACCAAAAAAAAAAAAAATCGATATCGTTCTGCGGGTTGGAAAAGCTGGATCCGCCCATACAGGTAAAATCGGAGCCATGACATCATCATAGCGAGCACTGTAGTTACAAGTCCGGGAATTGATGGGTCCGAGGAAATTGAAACCGTTGATAGTCGGGGATTTGTAATTCGTAGCACCCGTATTTAAAAGAGTTTAATGCACCTTACTTTCTCACACTTAACTATGATATGAATTTATTTAGGGGTCTCTCAGCATCTTAAAAATGGAGTAAGAAAATCAAAAAAGTGGGGAAAAAAAAACATAGAAAGGGGAGATAAATGTCGGGGCATTAACTATGAAATCGAGCTACCCAAAATTTGCTGCAGCTAGATCCGCCATAGGTAAAATTTCGATAAACTGAAGAAAAAAAAATCGATATCGTTCTGCGGGTTGGAAAAGCTGGATCCGCCCATAAAGGTAAAAATGGGTATCAGCACTGTAGTTACAAGTCCGGGTTTTGATGGGTCCGAGCCACTAGAGACTTTTGAGTTTTATTCTCTGGCTCATAATTACGGACCCACGTCTCATCTACAGATATGAAAACCAACAGAATCAGAATTGTTACTGGTGACATGTCAACCAGGACCTGTGATATGGGAAGTTAGTCGCTAGCTCTCACCAAAGAGGTAAACTTAGCAACACAATCATCAGCACCTTCGGCTGTCGAAATTATTGACTCGGGAAGGGCATTCCCATCTCTAATGGTTCAAGGGGAGAATGCAGCCCCCGCCCATAGGGGCTTGGAGAAATATTTGGGCTGCATGACGCTTCCACGCAGAGCTAAATCTGGCCCGCACACTAGTACTGGTAAACCGCTTAAATATCTAAGCCTGTCCAGGAACCGCGGTGCGAGGCGGACCGTCCATGCTAATAAACCCTATTGGTTTCATTGGGCGACAGGGCTTGAGATGTCATTTCATCTCATTGTCGGGTAAAAGTCCCACAAAATTGGAAGCAACGTCTCCAAAATGACCTTTACAGTGTTGATGGGGACGTTAAACCTCAAATCAAACAAACAAATCAAGGGGAGAATGATTCCATTACGATAACACGCCCGTTCGACATAGTGCACATTTCTCATCTCCAAAATGGCTACTTTTCTGATGAAAATCCCTGATATTTTTCTTATAAATACTGCAAACATTGGTCGTGGGTGCTCGTTAGAATCGCCTCAATGAGTACCCACAACCTATGTCTAGGAGCAGAAATAGGAAAAACTAGAGCTGTCAGAGGATCTGACTATAGCCCCGCTTCAGCGCTGTCAGAGAAGGAAGTTATTTAAGCTGCAGAGAAAACAGTTATGAACAAGAAATAACTGTTGAAAATTTTACATTATCTGGAAAAACTCTAAGAGTTGTGAGCCCTTGTCCCTCATTTCAATGAGCATGATACATTACCAGAATGTCCATGTTTATACTAAATTTCATCTTCCATTTTTCAATGTTCAAAGGGTAATAACTCCTAAAGTAGGCAAATCAGAGTCAGGGTTCCTGCGCTCTGCACATTGTCTCATTGTGCTTTACACTTGTGTGAAGTGTCATGAAAATATCTCAAATGGTTTGTGAGTTATGGAGCCGACACAGTCAAAATTGCCTTTTTAAATGTTCAAAGGGCAATAACTCCTAAAGTAGGCAAACCAGAGTTATGGTTCCTGCACTCTGCACATCATCTCAAGGTGCTTTTCATTTATTTGAAGTTTCATGAAAATATCAGAAACGGTTATGGAGCGGACATAGTTAAAATTGCCATTTTTTAATATTCAAAAGCCTATAACTGAAAAAGTAGACAATCCAGAGTTTGGGTTCCTGCGCTCTGCACACGTAATATGGTGCTTTACATTTGTGTGAAGTTTCATAAAATTATCTCAAACGGTTTTTGAGTTATCGAGCAAAGACGGCTAAAATTGATATTTTTCAATATTCAAAGGGAAATAACTCAAAAATTAGGCAATCCAGAGTTATGGTTCCTGCACTCTGCACACCATCTCATGGTGTTTAATGTTTGTGTGAAGTTTCATGAAAATATGTGAATGGGTTTTAAAGTTATGGAGCGGACACGAAACTTGTTAACAGACACAGACAGACACACAGACAGACACACAGAAAATACGAAAACCAGAGTTATGGTTCTTGCGCTCTGCACATTGTCTCATAGTGCTTAACATTTGTGTGAAGTTTCATGAAATTATCTCAAACGGTTTTCGAGTTATGAAGCGGACACTGTTAAAATTGCCATTTTTCAATGTTCAAAGGGCAATAACTCCAAAAATAAGCAATGCAGAGTTATGGTTCCTGCGCTCTGCACATTGTCTCATAGTGCTTAACATTTGTGTGAAGTCTCCTAAAAATATCTCAAACGGTTTTCGAGTTATGAAGCGGACACAATTAAAATTGCCATTTTTCAATGTTCAAAGGGCAATAACTCCAAAATTAGGCAATCCACAGTTATAATTCCTTCGCTCTTCACATTGTCTTATGGTGTTTAACATTTGTGTGAAGTTTCATGAAAATATGTTAAGCAGATACAAAGTTATGGAGCCAACAAAAATTAACGGAATCACGGAATTACGGAATTACGGAAAATGTTCAAAGGGCAATAACTCCAAAAGTAGGCAATCCACAGTTATAATTCCTTCGCTCTGCACATTGTCTTATGGTGTTTAACATTTGTGTGAAGTTTCATGAAAATATGTTAAGCAGATACAAAGTTATGGAGCCAACACAAATTAACGGAATCAGGGAATGACAGAAGGACATGGCAAATCCAATATAGCCCCACTTTTTCAAAGCGGGGCTATAATAATGAATACCCCCGTAAACCCCAGTTTTCTCTATGTAAAGTGGGGTGTAAGGTGGTGTTCATTTCACGGACTTGTTAGCGTGATTTTATAAATGTCAGTTCTTGCAGTAAGGGTCTGAAAGGCCAACAAGTAATGATTTCTACAGTGCCTAGATGGGGGAACAAGGCATCTGTTGGGATGCTGGCAGCACCCTTTAGACCGCTGTATAAAAGTATGAGCCTCCTGTCACTTCTCCTTTTCTTGAGCATCTTCCTTCGACATAAACCGCTTCAACAATGCACTGCAAACTGATGCTCTGGTTGTCATTTGCTTGTTGCTCAGGGATTTCGGGATCCAATGGGTTGTTAGCTTGCGCATTCCCAAGCGATCATGTAAAAATGTTGAGTGTTTAACGTCGCTTTCAACAATTTTTCAGTCATATCACGACGGTGTCTGGTTGCGCAGGGAGCTCAATGCTCACTTTTATAGTGCTGCCACACTGAAGTATCATGCCCCAGACACATTACATGATACCACCCCCAGTCACATTATCCTGACACTGGGTCGACCAGTCCTAGCTCTACCCTGTAAATCTGAATGCTAAGCGAGGAGCAGCTAGTACCATTTTTAACGACTTTGGTAAGTCGCGGCCCGGGATCGAACCCGTGACCTCCCGTTCCCCGGAGCGGACACTCTACCAACTGAGCTATCGGGGCCGGTGTAAAATTGTTGAAATGCTACCATATGAAATGTGTAATGCATTCACTGTTTCTTCCACCTTAATTCACCTATCAGAGTACACCAGATCCCGTACTTTGTTACACATTTCTTCATCGGTGGCATCTGATGGGCGTCTAGACCTGGTTTTGTCTTCTAAAGATGTTCTACCGCGTTTAAATTCCCCAACCCAGAACTTAACTTGTGAATACGATGGTGCAGAAGAGCCATAAACATTGGTCAACCTGGCCGGTTTTCCCTTTCAAATACAAGAACGGAATTACAGCATGGTACTCAACTTACTCAACTTTTAACGAAAAGCTTGCTTTTGCATCGCTGGCCATGCTTTGCTGTTTTAAGTATAAATAAGACTAATATCACAAATTTTCTTCAGAAAATTATCCTTTTTGAGATACGAAAGACTGCACTATATTACCTGGATGTGTTATAGTAATCCATAATTATACTTGCAAAATCGTTGGTAAACGTATGTAACAGGCATAGTTGGATGATATTAGGGTACACTTTGCTGGATTTTAACCCATTCTGTACCAGAAACCCCACAACTGGTACCCTGGCAAACAGTGCAGGCCCAGATCAGATGCCGCAGAATGCGGCATCTGATCAGGGCCTCCACTGTTTGCTCAAAGTTCATTTTCCAAATAGATTTTGAAGAAAACATAATCTGATGCCCCTAAATTTTGGGTCGGTATAAAACGCAGCTTTTTAGTGCAGCTATATTAAACATATAGGAAAATGCAGCCATAAGGAAATTATAGGTAATGCAGCTATTATAGAAAAAAGTATAAAACGCAGCCGCATATGCAGCCAATATAAAATATATAGTGTAGTATTCACTTTTCGGTTTTCAGTTAAAAATTATCTTATATTTTCATACATCTGCTCAAAACATCATTATTGTGATTAAAAGAAAGTTAAACAAAGTTATTAGAACCATCAAAGACAAACTTCTAACGGGCCACTTCTAACAATTAATCTTTACTGCTAACATCAAAGTTTTTGTTAATTAAGCAATTATTGTGAGTTGACCCTCTGTCCATATTTATCATTCTTCCCCTCTTTTGTCAGTCAAACAAAACATTTCACCATAATACACAAGAAAATATGTTTTTGAGCAGAAATAAGAAAAAATAATATCTACCCCTGCAAACCCCAATTTTACTGGTTTAAGGGGGTCAAAATTATATAGGCATGTTTTCGTGATGAATATGATAACACACTCAAAACATAGATTGTGGATACTTGTTAGAACCGCCTCGGTGAGGCGGTTCTAACAAGTACCCACAATCTATGTTTTTGAGCAGAAATAAGAAAAAATAATGTCTACCCCTGCAAAGCCCAGTTTTACTATATAACAGTGGGGTTTAAGGGGGTCAAAATTATATAGGCATGTTTTCGTGATGAATATGATAACACACTCAAAAATCAGATGCCAAAATCAGGCCCATTTTCTCTATCAGTACCATTTAAGTAAAGGTGTGCTAACCCTATATGAATTAAATTTATGAGGTAATTGATAGACACACTTACTAATGTATCTTGTTAACACTTAATAAAACACTTGACTGCAGGTAAGTGTGCATGCCAATTTAAAGAAGCCAGTTTATTACCTGGGCGTACTTTTATTAGATCATTATATCAGATAAACAGATTAACTTTTGAAATATAATAATTCAATCAGTTATGACAAGTATGGTTACCTGTGCAATAGGGGGTCTGACAGTAAAATAAAAAATAAGTACAATTACATAATTAATATAAAGTATGTAATAATGAAAAATTACAGGATGAAAGAAAATAATATTTTTTTAATATTTCTGCTTAATTTTATTTTTCTGCACAAAACGTGGCTTACAAGGGTATTCATCACATAGACTTGTTGTCAAGATGAAGCCCTTAAATTACATTATATATATTCTGTTTATAAATCGTGATATTTTTCTAATTTCTGCTCAAAACATAGATTGTGGATACTCGTTAGAAACGCCTCGGTGAGAAACAATAATGTCTACCCATGCAAACCCAAGTTTTACTATATAACAGTGGGGTTTAAGGGGGTCAAAATTATATAGGCATGTTTTCGTGATGAATATGATAACACGCTCGTGCAAATTTGTACATTTTTACACATCTCCATTTAGGCGGTTCTAACGAGTACCCACAACCTATGTCTTGGAACAAGAATAAAAAAATAATGTTTACACCCATAAACCCCTGTTTTCTCTATATAAAGTGGGGTCAAGGGGGTCTTCATTTCACGGACTTGCTCACGTGATGACTGAAACAAAAATACTTGCAATCATTGGGGAGACACGTGGATTTAAGTTACATCTAGCTTATCTTCGGCCCCATCTAGCTTATCTTCGGCCCCAGCCTATCTGGGTTTGAAAAAAATAGATTGGGCTACATCTTCCATGCAGCGCTGAGAGCTGAAACCAACCGCATATGAGTACTGGTATACCGCTTATAGGTTATAAGCCTGCCCTGATGGTGTGAGTCGGACCGCCCATGCATATAAACCCTATTGGTTTCATTAGGCGCCAGGGCATAAAATGAGAAAGGAAATGAATAAATAAATAAAGGATACTTACGGGAAACGATGGTACCATCTCTGAAACAATATCTAAGTCCATAAATTCACGTACGCGAAAACCTGGATAGCACAACGTCACTATATTGTCACTGAGTAAATACTCATGCATATATTTAACCTGACTATGTCCCAGAATAAGAGCCATGATTAATGCACAGACTTTATCCAAATTTAGCACACAATATCTTGCTATCAACTTAGAATGGAATACTTCAGTCATTTTTTGTATGCTGTTATATATTCTTGGAGATGGCATTGTTTGATTTCTGGTGTGAAGGCAATAATTAAATAATGATTTGGATTAACTATACAAACCAATTGTGTACATATAATCTTCTTCTTAAGTCACATCATTATTGTGATTAAAAGAAAGTTAAACAAAGTTATTAGAACCATCAAAGACAAACTTCTAACGGGCCACTTCTAACAATTAATCTTTACTTGCTAACATCAAAGTTTTTGTTAATTAAGCAATTATTGTGAGTTGACCCTCTGTCCATATTTATCATTCTTCCCCTCTTTTGTCAGTCAAACAAAACATTTCACCATAATACACAAGAAAATATGCCTATTCAAGTATATTGAAAAAATTACTCTCCCACCCTCCCCTAAAAAATAGGTTATTTATTTATTTATGCACTATTTATTTATGCACTATCATATTGTGGGTACTCGTTAGAACAGCCTTAACGAGTACCCACAATTTATGTTTTTGAGCAGAAATAAGAAAAATAATGTTTAAACTTACAATCTATATTTTGGAGCAAAAATAAGAAAAATAATATATACCTTAGTTGTACTACATACAAGTGGGGTTTAAGGGGATCATTATTATATTTGCACATATATTTGTATTATGTTAATTCATAACACAAGTGTTATTTGTATCCTAATGAAACCTGTATTTATACTACACTATATATTTTATATTGGCTGCATATGCGGCTGCGTTTTATACTTTTTTCTATAATAGCTGCATTACCTATAATTTCCTTATGGCTGCATTTTCCTATATGTTTAATATAGCTGCACTAAAAAGCTGCGTTTTATACCGACCCCTAAATTTTTAAATGGACACCTGCTATATATAGACGGATCCAATGTTTTGACACGTGACCTTGTTTACCTGTCATTGCGCATGCGCAAAATTACTTTTCCTTTTGATTACAATCTTTCGTGGTTGGCAAAAAGCCCCTGGTTCCATATAAACACATTGTAAATAGGTTCAATATTACGGGCATATTTTAGTTGACTGTCACAGAAATACGATCAGATTACACTTGAAATGAGTAGATAAATATATTATAGAGCTCATTCGTGCATCTTCCGCGTTTAGTCATTCGTTTTGCGCATTTTTATTACAAATAATTAAGACCGTCCCGCCTCGTTACCTGTATAAGATTAACAGGTATTTTAATCAGCGAAACATCCTTAAATCTTCTAGAAACCAATAATTACTAGCCAAGACATGTCTATTATATAAGTTTAAAGGTCAATTTTGTCATTTCGATTCCAAACAAAATACAAGTTTAGAGAAAATAACATCGTATTTACAATGGCGATAAACGGCCAAAGGCGTTTTCTGCCAACCACCGGTCAGTCCCGGCAAATAGTACTATTGAGTGATGACGTAGTGTTTGGATGTGTCTATAAGGAGGAAGATTCCATTTGGAACAAAAAGGGTTAACGCAACATGCTAAAAGAAATGAATAAACCATTAACCGTTTTTGTACCAAACGGAATCTTCCACCTTATATATAGCAGGAGTCTATTTCAAAATTTGAGGGGTGTCAGATTGTGTTTGCTTCAAAATTGATTTGGAAAATGGCTGCACTTTTTGCAAACAGTGGAGGCCATGATCAGACGCCGCGTTCTGTGGCGACTGATCTGGGCCTGCACTGTTTGCCAGGGTACCCCTTTAGGGGTTTCCGGTCTGAAATGAGTTAAGTGAAACGTGCACAGCTAAAACAAAAATAGCCATCGGAAGAGATGGCAAATCCCCCGACCAAAAGCCAATATGGCCTTCAGAAGATTGTTCACCAATAGAAAGTGCACCAGAATTAAACCAGCAATATATCACAAAAGTATTACAGTTATGGCCATCACAAGATTATACTGTCAGGGGAGATAACTAAACAAGAGGCCAATGGGCCACGATGCTCACCAGAGCTCAGGTGGGCACTGCCCACTGGCAGCCATGTTTGGTTTTAATCTATTGATTATAAAGTCTCCCAAATGAACCCCCATTTCATGTGTACTCTGTATCTGAAATATTAGGCCTTTTATGAAGTGGAGGGGTGGGAGATGATCCAACAGAGCCCAATTTGATATCATTGAATGCATCTTATCATAAGGAACAAGAAATTATATGGTTCATGGGTGGGGGTCTTAACAGTTTCTGAGATATTGGGCCTTTTATGAAGTGAAGGGGGTGGGGAATGATCGGGCACATCCCAAGACCCCAAGGTTGGTGTCTCTGAATGCGTTTTGTCATAAGAAACAAGAATATATAGGGTTTAGGGGTGGGAATCTGATAGGTTTCCGAGATTTATCGCCTTTTATGAAGTGGAAGGGTGGGGCATGGCCCCCGCACACCCCTGAAGATGCCTAGGTTGGGATCACTGAATGCTTCTTATCATAAAGAACAAGAATATATATGGATAAGGGGTGGGCATCTGAACCGTTTCTGAGAATTTGGGCCTTTTATGGAGTGGAGGGGATGGGACATGGCCCGGGCACATCCCAGAGGACCGCCAGGTTGGTGTCATCAAATGTGTCTTATCATAAGAATCAAGTGGAGGGGTGGGGCAATGGCGCATCCCGGGAGACCCCTAGGTTGGTATCACGGAATACGTCTTATCATCAGAAACAAGAATAAATATGGTTTAGGGGTGGGGATCTGAATGCTTTCTGAGAAATTGAGCCTTTTTTGAAGTGGAGGAGGTGGGGCTGGGCCCGGGCACTTCCCAGAGGACCCCCAGGTTGGTGTCACTGAATGTGTCTTATCATAAGAAACAAGAATATATACGGTTTTGGGTGGTGATCTGAATGGTTTCTGAGATATATGGCCTTTTATGAAGTGGAGGGGGTGGGGCAGGGCCCCGGCCCATCCCAGGGGCCCCCCAGGTTGGTGTCACTGAATGTGTCTTATCATAAGGAACAATAATATATATGGTTTAGGGGTGGGGATCTGTAAGGTTTCCGAGATATTGGGCCTTTTATGAAATTGAGGGGGTGGGGCAAGGCCCCGGCGCATCCCGGGGGCCCATAGGTTGGTGTCAATGAATGCATCTTATCATAAAGAAAAAGAATATATATGGTTTAGGGGTGGGGGTCTAAACAGTTTCTGAGATATATGGCCTTTTATGTAGTGGAGGGGGGAGGGCATGACCCCTGCGCATCCCAGGCCCCCAGGTTAGTGTACCTGAATGTGTCTTATCATAAGGAACAAGAATATATATGGTTTAGGGATGGGGATCTGTAAGGTTTCTGAAATATTTGGCCTTTTATGAAGTGGAGGGGGGTGGGGCAAGGCCCCAGCACATCCGGGGGCCCCCAGGTTGGTGTCAATGAATGTGACTTATCATAAGGAACAATAATATATATGGTTATGGGGTGGGGATCTGTAAGGTTTTGAAGCTATGGCCATCACAAGGTTATACTGTCAGGGGAGATAATTCAAAAACCAGGGCACCCAGAGTTGTGGTTCTTGAATGTGACACACCTGCTTAACCTCATGTACAACTGTACCAAGTACCATCAATATATCTCAAAGAGTATTGGAGATGTGGCAATCACAAGGTAGTGATTCTATATTATTGGAAGGGGAGATAACTCAAAAACCATGGCACCCAGAGTTGTGGTTCTTGTGCATGACACACCGTCTCGGCCTTGTGAACAACTGTGCCAGGTATCATCAATATATCTTAAAGGGTATTGGAGTTATGGCCATCACAAAATAGTCACTCAATTTTATTGGAAGGGGAGATAACTCAAAAACCATGACAACCAGAGTTGTGGTTCTTGTGCATGACACGCTGTCTCAGCCTTGTGAACAACTGTGCCAGGTACCATCAACATATCTCAAAGGGTATTGGAGTTATGGCCATCACAAAGTAGTCATTCTATTTTATTAAAAGGGGAGATAACTCAAAAAGTATGGCATCCAGAGTTCTGGTTCTTGCGCATGACACACCGTCTCAGCCTTGTGAACAATTGTGCCAAGAACCATCAATGAATCTCAAAGGGTATAGGAGTTATGGCCATCACAAGGTTGCGTCTACGGACGGACGGACGGACAGACGGACGGACGCCAGGCTGATCGCTATATCCCCCGAACCTATTCGGTCGGGGGATAAAAATGATTAAAACACAGCTGCCCTACAGCTGGGATGTTAAGTAGTGAGTTTGATTTGAATTGCAGTTAAATGGCTCAGTCAACACTATTTAGGTCATGTTGAGCCAGTCTGTTTACCTAACCACACTTTTCCTGGGCAGGCTGATTCACAAGTGGTAGACCCGTGCAATGAGTATTCGTTGGTCTGAAACTGACAACTGCTCTTCTTGAATCAGTGGCAGGCAGAGACCACAGAAAAGATTTTATGGCCAATCTCTACCAAAGAATGTTTCTGTACCTGGTCGGGATCAAACCCATGACCTTCTGACACACAGAGGCTGGCATATACGTAAGTAAAAGGAAGGAAGGAAAACTATATGTTGGAAGGAAGGAAAACTATATGTTGTGATAACATCCGAGTGACATATTGCATTTTTCATATCTTCAAATCTGACAGTCTTTGAAAATTTGTGATATCTGTTTTCTTATTAAAGCTCCAAACATGGGTTGTGGGTGCTCACTGAGGCAGTTCTAACAAGTTCTTGGAGCAGAAATAAGAAAAATAATGTGTACCCCAATAAACTCTGGTTTTCTCTATTGAAACAGGATTACATGGGTATTCATTACATGAACAAGGTTTTCGTGATGTTCAGTATAAATGATGTAGCTAATCCTCCGGCACATTACGAAATAACATGCCTGTGCAAATATATTATAAATTTCACTGCCGAAAAAAAAAAAAAAACACTAAAGTTTTAGATGAAAAACAAGAGGCCCATGGGCCACTATGCTCACCAGAGCTCAGGTGGGCACTGCCAAATTGCAGCCATGTATTTTAACATGATATCATTTTAATCTGCCAAATGAACCCCCATATCCAAATGAGCATCCATGTGGACTCAGTATATGAAACATTAGGCCTTTTATGAAGTAGAGGGGGTGGGGCATGAACCCAATGGAGCCCTGGTTGGTATCACTAAATGTGTCTTATCACAAAGAACAAAAATATATATGGTTTAGCAGTGGGGATCTGCATGGCTGGAGATATAAGTGGAGGGGTTGGAGCATGCCCTGTCGTTCCCAGGAAAGCCCAAGATTGTTGTCCCTAAATGTGTCTCATCATAAGGACCAAGTATATATATGGTTTAGGGGTGGGAATCTGAACGGTTTCAAAGATATCCTTTCATGAAGTGGAAAGGAGAGGACTGGCCCCTGCGGACACCCCTACAGTAGGTGTGCTAATAATAAGGAACAAGAACATATATGAATATGGGGTGGGGATTTAATGGTTTCTGAAATATATGGCCTTTTATGAAGTGGAAGGGCGGGGCACATTGCCTCAGCACAAAGAGACCCCCAAGTTGGTGTGACTGAATGAGTCTTATCATAAGGAACAAGAATATATATGGTTTAGGGGTGGGGATCTGAACTATTTCTGAGATATGTGGCTTTTAATGAAGTCAAGCGGTGGAGCAAGGCCCGGGCATGCCCCGGGGACTCACAAGCTGGTGTCATTGAATGTGCCTTATCATAAGGAAGATGAATATATATGGTTTAGGGGTGGGGCTCTGAACAGTTTATGAGATATAAGGCCTTTTGTGAAGTGCAGGGGTGGGGCAAGGCCCAGGGAGACCCCCAGGTTGGTGTCAATTAAAGTGTCTTATCATAAGGTACAAGAATATATATGGTTTAGGGGTGGGGAACTGTAAGGTTTCTGAGATATTGGGATATTATGAAATGGAGGGGGTGGGGAATGGCCCCAGCACATCCCTGGGGACCCCAGGTTGGTGTCACTGAATGTGTCTCATCATAATGAACAAGAACATATATGGTTTAGGGGTGGGGATCTGAACAGTTTCTGAGATATATGGCCTTTTGTGAAGTGAAGGGGTGGGGCATGGCTCCGGCGCACCCCAGAAGACCCCCAATTTGGGGTCAATGAATGCGTCTTATCATAAGGAGCAAGAATATATATGGTTTAGGGGTGGGGATCTGTAAGGTTTCCGAGATATTGGGCCTTTTATGAAATGGAGGGGCGGGACATGGCCCCGGCGCATCCCGGGGGACCCCCAGTTTGATGTCACTGAATGCGTCTTATCATAAGGAACAAGAGTATATAGGGTCAGGGGTGGGGATCTGAATGGTTTCCAAGATATTGGGCCTTTTATGAAGTGGAGGGGGTCGGGCATGGCCTCGGCACATCCCGGAGGACCTCCAGGTTGGTGTCACTGAATGCGTCTTATCAATAGGAACAAGAATATATATGGTTTAGGGGTGGGGATCTGTAAGGTTTCTGAGATATAAGTCATTTTATGAAGTACTGGGGGCGGGCATGGCCCCGGCACAACCTACTGGACCCCCAGGTTGACATAACAGCATATGGCTGAGAGAAGTTTACTCAAGGAACATTTCTATGAAAGTTTTGTCAAAATATCTGCAAAGGCTTTGTAGTTAATGCCATTTTTCAATTTTCCCCATTATAAGTCTATGGAAAATCTAAGTTGCCATAGCAACCAAACTAAAGAGCCGAATTTCATAAAAAACACAAAACCTGTAAAGGCAAATATGGTGAATATTTCCATAAACTTTCAGCCTCATAGAGCATACGGTTTCTGAGGAGATGATTTTTAAGTATTTTTTTTTCTATTTTTTCATTTTGGTTTCCATGGCAACCAATACAAATGAGCAGTAGGCCTAAAATCATATGGCAGATAGTAGATTGCCTAAGGAATATTTCTATGAAAGTTTTGTCAAAATATCTACAGTGGCTTGGCAGTAAATGCCATTTTTCAATTTTCCCCATTATAAGTCTATGGAAACTCTAAGTTGCCATAGCAACCAAACCAATGAGCCGAATTTCATATAAAACACAAACTTTCAATTCCCCAACCCAAGGATGCTACAGATGAAATTTGGGCTGAATCGGCCCAGTGGCTTCAGAGGAGATGTCGTTTGAAAGTGTTGACGACGCCGCAGACGCCGACGACGACGACAACGGACAAATGCCTATCCTATAAGCTCCCCCGGAGCCTTCGGCTCTGGTGAGCTAAAAAGTGATATTTTTCTTATGTGTGCTCAAAATATAGATTGTGGGTACTTGCTAGAACCGCCTCATCGAAGCAGTTCTAACGAGTACCCACATTCTATATTTTACAGCAGAAATAAGAAAATAATGTTCACCCTTGTAAACCCATTTTTCTATATAAAAGTGGGGTTCGAGGGAGTCAAAATTATTCAGGCGTATTTTCGTCATTATATTTATATAGAGAAAACTGGGGTTTACAGGGGTATACATTATTTGTCTTATTTCTGCTCCAAGACATAGGTTGTGGGTACTTGTTAGAACCGCCTCAATGAGGCAGTTCTCACTAGCACCTGCTGTATAAATAAGAAAAATATCATCGATTTTTCATCAAAAAGTAGGCATTTTTTGAGATATGAAAAATGCACTAGTCCCCCGGGTATGTTATCGTAATGTGATGAACGCCTGCCTGCATGAGTATGAAGGCTATTATCTTTCCTTGACACATAAAAATGACATGGTTTTTGTATGACATGACTGACCTGGAACACCACCTGGGTTCAGAAAGAACAATCTAGAAAATCATTTTATGCATAGATTTATTGAAATAACATGTTCTTATGTTGAACACATTAAAATGGCAAAAGTGCATTGCAAATTAGTATATTTCATATCAACTACTTTCAAAGAATGCTGGATCCCAGCAGGCACACAATGCTGAATCAATGTTGAAAAAGCATTTTCCAAGTTTTTTTTAACCCTTATCCTGCTGAATATTCAATTTAGCCACACCCATTTCTGATTTTAAACCAATCAGATCACTTGATGTAATTTATTCCCACGAATTCATAAAATGAATGTCAAACAGTGTAGATCCTGATCAGACTTCAGAAGCCATCTGATCTGGATCTACACTGTTTGCAAAGATAAGGGTTGTTGTGAACAGTGGGATAAGGGTAACATAACGTGAACAGGTCCGTGAAATGAATACCCACCTACACCCCACTTTATATAGAGAAAACTGGGGTTTACGAGGGTCAACATTATTTTCCTTATTTCTGCTCCAAGGCATAGGTCGATGAGGCGGTTCTAACGAGCCCCCACAACCTATGTTTGCAGTATTTATAAGAAAAATATCACAGATTTTCATAAAAAAATGGTCATTTTGGAGATGTGAAAAATGCACTATGTCGCACAGGTGTGTTATCGTAATGAATGTTGACAAACATTGTGAGCCAACGTGGATGTTCCAAGGATGTTATTAAACTGAAAGGGAAAGAGTATCTTTTTATTTGCTTTCTGGTGAAAATTAAATACATGTTACTAACAATATGACATTACAATTAGATTTAAAATAGACACAACAAATAAGATAACATTACTAACAATCAAAATAAGAATCAGACTGCTCATTATGAAAAAATGCCTATACAAATACATTGTTAACTTTACCGGCGAAAAAAAAAAAAAATGAAAATTTTAAGATGAAAAATTGTGATATTTTTCTTATTTCTGCTAAAAATATAGAATGTGGGTACTCTTTAGAACCGCCTCGGTGAGGCGGTTCTAACAAGTACCCACAATCTATTTTAGAGCAGAAATAAGAAAATTAAGGTATATCCCTGTAAACCCCAGTTTTACTATTTGAAAGTGGAGTTCAAGGGGGTAAAAATTATATAGGCGTGTTTTTGTGATGTAACATGCACCATGGTCACTCTTCCAAAGAACTTCATCCAGCGTCACTTCACCTGGATCAAGCCCATCACGAAAACACGCCTATATAAATTTGACTCCCTTAAAAAACCCACTTTTATATAGGAAAACTGGGGTTTGCAGGGGTATACATCATTTTTCTTATTTCTGCTCAAAAACATAGGTTGAGGGTACTCGTTAGAACCGCCTCACCGAGGCGGTTCTAATGAGTAGCCAAACCGCCTCACCGAGGTGGTTCTAATGAGTAGCCACCATCTATGTTTTGAGCAGAAATAAGAAAAATGTCATTTTTAGATGGTTAAATTTACAATGTATTTGTATAGGCGTGTTTTCGTAATTCCATCCGATTTAACCCTTATCCTGCTAAAAAATTAATGAAGCCACACCCACTGCTGGCTATCAACCAATCAAATTATTTAATGTTATGTATTCATTAAATTCACAAACTGCATGACAAATAATGTAGATTCTAATCTTCAGAAGCCATCAGATTCAGATCTGGAGCTACACTGTTTGCCAAAAATTGGGTTTGTCTTGGTAAGTGGGTTAAAGGTGCATTATTGATCTACCGGGTCTCAAAAATTTTTTTCTAGTTTTTATCTTCAATGCATACTCCTTTGTCATGTGAACACTTTTTGAGCCAAATACAGCTTCAGAACTTTGTGAAAATGGTCGTTTTCATTCATGTTTACCCTTCGCTCTGAACATATGTTCGGAATTTCTGTTCTAAAAATAAATCTGTCACTTTACACATACCTGGTGACAGTATCCTCTCTGAGTGTTGTTACTTATGGCATTTTATTCAGCGTCATATTTTTTTCCGATTCAGGCATGGCCTAAGCAAACAAGGCCAAAAATGAACGTTGCATAACGTCATATATGGGGATTCTATTTTTGTCACAAACTAAAAAAAGATCTAACTAGTGTTCGAAACCTAGTTAGGGAATCCCTCTCAAACTCGTTTACCTGTCATCATAATTGTTCGCATTTTTGCATAAAATGCATTCATTTGTATTGTTTTAAAGAGAAATACCGGCTATATGTATTTTATTTTTGGAAGCATTTTTTCCAGATAGCTCAATAATGCACCTTTAAAGGGTTAAATTTTCAAAAATATGGCAAGCTAAAAATCAGAATCCAATACTAAGACCACTTGGTTGCAGCTGTTCAAAGCTTACAACGTTGTTATTTTAAGTATCATTAACCCTTTTTGTACCGAATGGAATCTTCCATCTTATCTATAGCAGGAGTCCATTTTACAATTTAGGGGTGTTAGGTCGTGTTATGTTCAAAATTGATCTGGAAAATGGCTGAACTTTTTGCAAACAGTGTAGGCCCTGATCAGACGCCGCATTTTGGGGCGTCTGATCTGGCCTGCACTTTTTGCCAATTACCCGTTTTAGGGTTTCCAGTACAAAATGGGTTAAAACTTTGATATCATTTAATATGGCAAATATGTTAATGATTTTGCTGAAAAATTTGCAAGTAGCTTTAGCTTAAATTTTTATCAGCAAAACAAAAATCAAGGTATCAGCTGCGGGAGGAATTAGTTTGTAAACCAAAAATTTTCAAAGAATAGGTGGGCAGACGGATGCCTTACCCCATAACATAATACTTTTGGTTTTTCAAATGGGCAAGTAGAAATATTTGAAAATGTTGACTGCCTTTTTTTGTGCTCAGCAATGTTTCTTTCTCTCACACATACAAACACCCATCACTTTCACAATTAAATATTTTTACATAAATTCAAGAACTTTACATTACGAACTATACACTATAAACAAGAGGGCCATGATGGCCCTGGATCGCTCACCTGATCCTATTGTACAAACAGAATTGTGGGTAATATATGGTGGAGTGGAGGGTTTGAGCAATTTTGGTTGGACCCAAAGACCATTTCTGTGAAATTAATTCAAAATCAGTCTGCCTGTTTAGGAGTAGAAGTCATTTTGAGAAGTAGAAGTCATTTTTGATGAAATGACATCTCAAGCCCTGCCGCCCAATGAAACCAATGGGGTTTAAATGTGTTGATGGTTCCACTTGCACCACTTTGCCTAGACAGGCTAAAACCTTCAAAGTGGTTTACCAATACTCCTGTAGAAGCACCTTGCAGCCAAGGTGGGTGGGGGCCAAAACTTTCAAAAGACATCTTTCTCTAAAAGGAAGCAATTTTATAGGAATGTTCCATGAGTGACCCTCTAACAAAGTTGCTAAAAATATTTTGCTTAAATGAGCATGATGGCCACCACAGCTAAAAACCTCAAACCTCATTCCTGTCAAATTATTTCATAATCAATCCACTGGTTAAGGAGAAGAAGTTGTTTAAAGGTTTGGTTCACCAGAGCAGCATAGTTTGAGCAATTTTGGTGGAGGGTCACCCAAGGAACAGGCCTGTCAAGTAATTTCAAAATCCATCCACTGGTTAAGGAGTAGAAGTCGTTTAAAGGTTTTCTATTTTTAGCTCTGGCAGCCAGCTTGTTCACCAGAGCAGAATGGTTTGAGCACTTTTTGTAGAGGGTCGCCCAAGGAACATTCCTGTGAAGTTATTTCAAAATCCATCCACGGGTTAAGGAGAAGAAGTCATTTAAAGTTTTTTCTATTTTTAGCTCTGGTGGCCATTTTATTCAACCGAGCAGAACGGTTTGAGCAATTGTGGTAGAGGGTCACCGAAGGAATATTCCTGTGAAATAATTTCAAAATCCATCCACTTGTTAAGGAGAAGTCATTTAAATGTTTTTCTATTTTTAGCTCTGTCGGCCATTTTGTTGACCTGAGCGGAACGGTTTGAGCAATTTTGGTAAAGGGTCACCCAAGGAACATTCTGGTGAAATAATTTCAAAATCCATCCACTGGTTAAGGAGAAAAGTGTGTTTAAAGGTTATGCTATTTTTAGCTCTGGCGGCCATTTCTGAGCAATTTTGGTGGAGGGCAACCCAAGGAACATTCCTATTAAGTGATTTCAAAATCCATCCGCTGGTAAAGGAGAAGAAGTCGTTTAAAGGTTTTTCTATTTTAAGCTCTTGCGGCCATTTTGTTCACCCGAGCGGAACAGTATGAGCAATTTTGGTAGAGGGTCACCAAACAAACATTCCTGTGAAATAATTTCAAAATCCAAACACTGGTTAAGGAGAATAAGTCGTTTAAAGGTTTTTCTATTTTTAGCTCTGGCGGCCATTTTGTTCACCCGAGGGGAACAGTATGAGCAATTTTTGTAGAGGTTTACCAAAGGAACATTCCTGTGATATAATTTCAAAATCCATCCACTGTTTAAGGAGTAGAAGGTGTTTAAAGGTTTTTCTATTTTTTAGCTCTGGTGGCCATTTTGTTCACCCGAGCGGAAACTGTTTGAGCAATTTTGGTAGAGGATCCCCCAAGGAACCTTCCAGTGAAATAATTTTAAAATCCATCCACTGGTTAAGGAGAAAAAGTCGTTTAAAGCTTTTTCTATTTTTAGCTCTGGCGGCCATTTTGTTCACCCGAGCGGAACGGTTTGGGCAATTTCGGTAGAGGGTCACCGAAGGAACATTCATGTGAAGTAATTTCAAAATCCATCCACTAGTTAAGGAGAAAAAGTCGTTTAAAGCTTTTTCTATTTTTAGCTCTGTCGGCCATTTTGTTGACCTGAGCAGAATGGTTTGAGCAATTTTGGTAAAGGGTCACCCAAGAAACATTCTGGTGAAATAATTTCAAAATCCATCCACTGGTTAAGGAGAAAAGTGCGTTTAAAGGTTATTCTATTTTTAGCTCTGGCGGCCATTTTGTTAACCCGAGCTGAACTGTTTGAGCAATTTTGGTGGAGGGCCACCCAAGGAACATTCCTATTAAGTGATTTCAAAATCCATACGCTGCTAAAGGAGAAGAAGTTGTTTAAAGGTTTTTCTATTTTAAGCTCTTGCGGCCATTTTGTTCACCCGAGCGGAACAGTATGAGCAATTTTGGTAGAGGGTCACCAAACAAACATTCCTGTGAAATAATTTCAAAATCCATCCACCGGTTATGGAGAAGAAGTCGTTTAAAGGTTTTTCTATTTTTAGCTCTGGCGCCCATTTTGTTCTCCCGAGGGGAACAGTATGAGCAATTTTTGTAGAGGTTTACCAAAGGAACATTCCTGTGAAATAATTTCAAAATCCTTCCACTGTTTAAGGAGTAGAAGGTGTTTAAAGGTTTTTCTATTTTTAGCTCTGGTGGCCATTTTGTTCACCCGAGCGGAAACTGTTTGAGCAATTTTGGTAGAGGATCCCCCAAGGAACCTTCCAGTGAAATAATTTTAAAATCCATCCACTGGTTAAGGAGAAAAAGTAATTTAAACCTTTTTCTATTTTTAGCTCTGGTGGCCATTTTGTTCACCCGAGCGGAACGGTTTGGGCAATTTTGGTAGAGGGTCACCGAAGGAACATTCCTGTGAAGTAATTTCAAAATCCATCCACTAGTTAAGGAGAAAAAGTCGTTTAAAGCTTTTTTCTATTTTTAGCTCTGGCTGCCATTTTGTTCACCCGAGCGGAACGGTTTGAGCAATTTTGGTAGAGGGTCACCCAAGGAACACTCCTGTCAAGTAATTTCGAAACCCATCCACTGGTTAAGGAGAAGAAGTCCTTTAAAGGTTTTTCTATTTTTAGCTCTGGTGGCCATTTTGTTCACCCGAGCGGAATGGTTTGAGCAATTTTAGTAGAGGGGCACCCAAGAAACCTTCCTGTGCAATAATTTCAAAATCCATCCACTGGTTAAGGAGAAGAAGTTGTTTAAAGGTTTTTCTATTTTTAGCTCTGGCGGCCATTTTGTTCACCAGAGCTGAACGGTTTGAGCAATTTTGGTAGAGGGTCATCCAAGGAACATTCCTGTGAAACAATTTCAAAATCCATCCACTTGTTAAGCAGGAGAAGTCGTTTAAAGAATTTTCTATTTTTAGCTCTGGCGGCCATCTTGTTCACCCGAGCGGAACAGTTTGAGCAATTTTGGTAGAGGATCACCCAAGGAGCATTCCTGTGAAATTAGATCAAAATCTGTCCAGCAGTTTTGGAGGAGAAGTTGTTTAAAGCAAAAGTTGACGACGGACGCACGCACACACGGACGACGGACGACGGACAAAGACTGATCCCAAAAGCTCACCTTGAGCACTTCGTGCTCAGGTGAGCTAAAAATCTTAACCCTTATCTTGCTGTTCACGACAACCCCTTTCTTTGCAAACAGTGTAGATCCAGATCAGATGGCTTCTGAAGAAGCCATCTGATCAGGATCTACACTGTTTGGCATTCAGTTCATGAATTTGTAGCAATAAATTACATTAAGTAATTTGATTGGTTGATAGAAAGAAATGGGTGGGGCTTAAATGAATATTCAACAAGATAAAGGTTTACTGTACACTGTTTCACAACAATTATCTGTACAAATCACAGTTACAAAAGGTGAAAATAAAACTATGTACATATGAAATAATGCATTTCATGAAAATTAGATATACTCTACCTTCTGTATTACTTCATCAACCCCTGTCTTGCTGAACATGACAGCCCCTACCTTTGCGAACAGTGAAGATCCAGCTCAGATGGCCTTGGATAAGGATGAGGTCATCTGATCAGGATCTACATTGTCATTCAGTTTGTGAATCCAACAAATGGAGTAAATCAAGTAATGTGATAAGTTGACAGTCAGAAATGGGTGTGACCAAGTTAATTTATTCAGCAGGACAAGGATTTACCCTTTTTGTACCAAACGGAATCTTCCTCATTATATATAGCAGGAGTCCAGTTCAAAATTTAGGGGTGACAGGTTGTGTTTTCATCAAAATTTATTTGGACAAGAGCACAGCCAATGCTCGGCTGCAGCCCCTTTTCATAATGAACAACTAGTCCGAGTTTCAAGTAAATAAATTCAGAAATGACAGAGATATTACAAAATGGCCAAGTTTTTGCACGACAACGACGCAGACGAAAATGTCCAAGTTTTTGCACCACGACGACGCCAGAGCAATGACAATACCTCGTCGTTTTCTTCGAAAACAGGCAAGCTAAAAATGACTGAACTTTTAGCAAACAGTGGATGCCCTGAACAGATGCCATATTCTGTGGTGTCTGATCTGGGCCTGCACTATTTGCCAGGGTACACATTTTGAGGTTTCTGGTACCAAATGGGTTAAAGCATGAATTTGGATAAAACACACTCCAAAGGTGGGCTCAAATGTACAGTACCCAACACAGCTGCAGATAAGTGAAATATTGTGACTAATCCTAACCCTTTTAGTACCAAATAAAATCTTACACCTTATAGATTAAATTAAGGGGTGTCAGGTTGTGTTTTCTTCAAAATTTATTTTAAAATTGGCTGAAAATTTTGCAAACAGTGTAGGCCCTGATCAGATGCCGCATTTTGCGGCCTGCAGTGTTTGCCAACTACCCGCTTAGGGACTTCCAGTACAAAACTGGTTAAAGGATAAATTTCCTTCCTTATTTCTAGTTGAAAACATGTTGTGGGTACTTGCAAGAATCATCTCCAGGAGACGTTCAAAAAGTACCCACACCATTATTTTTTATGGAAAAATAAAAAAAAATATTTCAAATTTATTCTCATTGCTCCTCCTTATCTACAGAAGCCTTCTTGGTGTCGTGGTTTACGCTACTCGCCTTGTAAACCAGGGATCGCAGGATCGAGCCCGGGCTTCTCCAGACTTTCGGATGAGTCTTTAAACTGAGGTCCTGTCTCCGTATGACCTTAGCTGTTGGTGGAATGTAAAACTCAAACACTCTCTCTCTCTCTCCTCCATATCTACAGCTATGACTCTTTACAATAGTTTAACCCTTATCCTGCTGAATAAATTAATTTAGCCACACCCATTCCCGACGACTATCCACCAATCAGACTGCTTGATATAGTGTATTAGTTCAAGTCAAACAGTGGAGATCTTGATCTGATGGCTTCTGTAGCAGTGAGTAAACAGTGAGTAGCTAAAGCCTCGAAAACTAATCAAATTTAGATGAACCCAAGTCTTAAGTTTTAACTTGCAATACACAAGTATCACCATCACTTTCATACATAAGACTATTGAGCATGAAAAGAAAAAAAAAAAAAAAAAAAACCTCTGACTTAGCAGAACATGCCAAGAATTTTATGAAGACTGGAAAAATCAAAGTTGAGATAAATGGTGAGAAAATGTTTCACTCAAAGTTTAAATCCCTTTTATCATATGACGTCGCGTCTGAGAGCGTAATAACGCCATGTAATATTGTCGATAATTCACTAGTGGATTAAATATGCAAATTAGTTAGACACGTCCCGTAACATTACTTGTACGACATCCTTAATGACGTGTACGACGTCCTTAATGACGTCGTGTTTACAAATGGTGGAATATTGACATTTTTGTAAAACAATCGTGAATAAAATGCATTTTCAATGTCATATGATAAAAAGAATCTTGCATTCGTGCTAATGTATTATTGAATTTATTAAACTAGTTGAAGAAAAGGATAAAATGCTCGGCACAGCCTCGCATTTTATCCCTTTTCCTCAACTTATTTAATAGCCTAGCATTTTATCCCTTTTCTTCAACAAATTTAATAAATTCAATAATACATGAGCACTCATGTAAGATCCTCTATATAATTATAATTCACTGCAACCATGTTTTAAAGATTCTTTTTAACACCATTTTGGATATAATTATAACATGGTTTAAAGATGAATTCCAAAACTGTGAATATTAGAGGATTGTACATGAGTGTTCATGTATTATTAAATTTATTAAACAAAATGAGGAAAAGGGATAAAATGTGAGGCTTTGCCAAGCATTTTATCCCTTTTCCTTGATGAGTTAATAAATTTAATAATACATGAGCACGAATGCAAGATTCTATTTACCATATGGCATTTATAGGAGCGTGATAGCTCAGTGGTTAGTGCACTTGCCTCTGATGCTAGAGGTCCCGGGTTCGATCCCCGGCAGCGGTGTGAAAATTTCGGTGTCCGAACACGCTCCATTGGCATCATTTGCAGGGATGAATGTCAGAAAGTGCACCGTCCTTCGGATCGGGACGTTAACTGGAGGCCCCCTGTGCAGGGAGAACCATCCCCTGTGCAGGTTAAAGAACCCTACCGTAATTACATGATTACTGTGTAGGCTTTCATCCTGCAAAACTGGAGTGTATCTAATACACCGTCTGTGTCCCCTCCGGGGGTTAAGGCGAAACCGGAAGAAGAAGAAGATTTATAACTTTTTTCATTCACGATTTTAACTAAAATGTCAATATTCCGCAATTATTAAATACTATAATGTTATTAATCAAGTAATTTTGTTTTGGCCTAATTACAGCCACTACAGCTGACCGAGAACCTGTAACTAAGACAATATGAAATTACTTGATTAATGACAATTTTATTAATTGAAGCCATTAAAAACATGCTTGTTGATTTTTGACCTCTGTGTTAATATGGATAACCTCCGAACAATACAGGATAGTCAATTAATAAATATTTGTTTGTATATAACATAGTTGTTTTATTCACATGGTTTCGACTTTGGACCCCAAAAATAGCATTATAAAGATATTGCTATGTGTTACTTCTGGACATTCTATGTAAACAGCCAAGGCAATGTTCTTGCATCAAAGGGACAACATATTAACAAGCCATTCCTTCATAAAGATTCTTAAAACATCACGTTAACATGTCCGTGGAATGAAGACCCCCCTCCTCAACCCCACTTTATATAAAACTGGGGTTTATGGGTGTATACATTAGTTTTCTTATTTCTGCTCCAAAACAAAGGTTGTGGGTACTAGTTAGAATGCCTCAATGAGGTGGTTCTAACGAGCAAGCGCAATCTATGTTGCAGTGTAAGAAAAATATCACAGATTTTAACAAAAAAAAGTAGCCATTTTGGAGATGTGAAAAATAACGGGTGTGTTATCGTAATGTAGAAACATATCAATCAAATTGGAACATAAACAATGAAGCTTTATAAGTTAAAATGTTTAAAACAACACATTTTCTAAAAGAATATAACAGCAATTTGTTTTAAAATTTTCAAGCAGACGAGCTAAAAAGTCAATTTAAAAAAAGCTAAAAAGTCTAATTTAAAAAGAAAATCACGAAAAAACAGCTTGTGTAACTCTTTTGACACCCTAGTAGAATAATAATGACTGCCTAGCAGAGCATCTTTTGTCACATGGTTGTGTATTGGTTAACTTTTACATGTTCAACATAATGATCTTAAGTATTGGGACAGACAGGCCTAAGCAAACAATGCAGACCCAGATCAGATTACTCATGAAGGAAAACCTCAGTCTAACATACAAGAGGGCCCAGAGGGCCCTGGTTCGCTCACCTGTGTGTCACTGTCTCAAGTGCATTCTATTTTTAGCTCTTGTGGCCATCTTGTTCATCAGCAGAGTGATTTTAGCTTATTTGGTAGGGAGTAACCTAGGCAACATTCCTGGGAACTTTGAATCAAATTGGCCTTAGGGTTTAGGGGGAGTTTCCGTTTGAATCAAATTTACAATATTTTTCTATTTTTACCTTCAGTGGCCATTTTTGTTCATCCGAGTGGAATTGTTTTAGCCTTTTTGGTAGAGGATAATCTAAGCAACATTGTCGCAAGGAACCTACATGCAAAATATGAAGGCTGTATCTCCAATGCTTTAAAAGTTATGACAAAGTAGGTCAAAGGTCAAGGTCATGGGTCAAAAGTTTTGAATGGATGAGAAAACCTTGTCACAAGGAACATGCATGCCAAATATGAAGGCTCTATCTCATATGGTTCAAAAGGTATGAGAAAGTAGGTCACAGGTCAAGGTCACAGGTCAAATGAGTGGGAAGCCCTTGTCAGAAGGAACCTACATGCCAAATTTGAAGGCTCTATCTCAAACGGTTCAAAAGTTATGACAAAATAACCTACTGATCTACTTTTTGATTTGACATGACCCATATTTGAACTTGACTGAGATATTGTCCAGATGATCATTCTGAGCAAGTATTATGATGATTTGACTGAAACTGTGGCCTCTTAGAGTGTTCAAAACGTTTTTCTATGATTTGACATGCTGACCTACTTTTTGACCCAACATAACCCAAACTTGACACAGATATTGTCAAGATGATCATTCTCAGCAAGTTTGATGATGATTGGACCAAAACTTGGGCTTCTAGTGTATTCACAAGGTTTTTCAACAATCTGACCTACATATTGACCAGACATGACCCATATTCGAAATTAACCGAGATATTGTCAAATGATCATTTTGAGCAAATTTGATGATGATCGGACGAAAACTAGCCGCCAGTGTGTTCAGAGGGTTTTTCTATGACCTACTGACCTACTTTTTGACCCTACATGACCCATATTTGAACTTGACTGAGATGTTGTCAAGATGATCATTCTGGGCAAGTTTGATGATGATCGGACCAAAACTGTGGCCTCTTGTGTGTTCACAAGCTTTTTCTATGATTTGACCTACTGACCTACTTTTTGACCCGACATAACCCATATTCGAACTTGACCGAGATATTGTCAAAATGATCATTCTGGGCAAGTCTGATGATGACCGGACCAAAACTGTGGCCTCTAGTGTGTTCACAAGGTTTTTCTCTGATTTGACCTACTGGCCTACTTTTTGACCCTACATGATCCATATTCGAACTTGCCCGAGAAATTGTTAAGATAATCATTTGGAGCAAGTTTCATGATGATCAGACAAAAACTGTGGCCTCTAGTGTATTTACAAGGTTTTTCTATTATTTGACCTACTGACCTACTTTGTGACCCGACATAACCCATATTCCAACTTGACCGAGATATTGTCAAAATGATCATTCTGGGCAAGTCTGATGATGATCGAACCAAAACTGTGGCCTCTAGTGTGTTCACAAGGTTTTTCTATGATTTGACCTACTGACCTACTTTTTGACCCGACATGACCCGTATTCAAACTTGACCGAGATATTGTCAAGATGATCATTCTGGGCAGGTTTGATAATGATTGGACCAATACTGCGGCCTCTAGTGTATTCACAAGGTTTTCCTATGATTTGACCTACTGACCTACTTTTTGACTCGGCATGACTCATATTCGAATGTGACCAAGATATTATCAAGATGATCATTCTGAGCAAGTTTGATGATGATTGGACATAACTTGTGGTCTCTAGTGTGTTCAGAAGGTTTTTCTATGATTTGACCTACTGACCTACTTTTTGACCCGACAACACCCATATTCGAACTTGACTGAAATATTGTCAAGATGATCATTCTGGGCAAGTTTGATGATTATCGGACCAAAACTGTGGCCTCCTGTGTCTTCACAAGGTTTTTTTTTCTGATTTGACCTACTGACCTACTTTTTGACCCGACATGACCCATATTCGAACTTGACCGAGATTTTGTGGTGGTACAAATTGTGTGTAAGTCTGGTTAAAATCAAATCATAAATGAAACATCTATCATGCAGACAAGACCAAAATAGGCAATTTTTGCCCTTTCAGGGGCCGTAACTCGGTAACACATGATGGGATATGGCTGGTTCAAGTAAGGAACCCAGATCTCATGGTGGTACAAGTTGTGTGCAAGTCTGGTTAAAATCAAATCATAAATGAAAATGCTATCTTGCGGACAACACCAAAATAGGCAATTTTTGCCCTTTAAGGGGCCGTAATTCAGTAACACATGATGGGATATGGCTGGTTCAAGAAAGGAACCCAGATCTCATGGTGGTACAAGTTGTGTGCAAGTCTGGTTAAAATCAAATCATAAATGAAGATGCTATCATGCGGACAAGACCAAAATAGGCAATTTTTGCCCTTTCAGGGGCCGTAACTCCGTAACACATGATGGGATATGGCTGGTTCAAGAAAGGAACCTAGCTCTCATCGTGGTACAAGTTGTGTGCAAGTCTGGTTATGATGATGATGATGATTTCGTGTTTAACGACGCGTCAACCCTCTTTGTGGGTCATAAGCGTCAAACGGTTGATGGTTAAACGGCATGAATAATTATGATGATATAAAAAGTAAAAAGTCAGAATGATAATGTATAAAAATCTGAAACAGTTAAATCTTATGAAAAAGTCCAATTTCTTTTAAGAATAAAATAATATTATCAACAGGTACATCTCGAAACAGTTGTTGCAAAGTGTCAGTGTGAGGGTGAAAAGTCAACACAGTCAATTAAGATATGTTTCACAGTGAATGGCTGATCACAACCTACACAAGAAGGCTGATCATCACCATTAAAAATATAAGAATGAGTAACTCTAGTATGGCCGATGCGCAGTCGTGTTAATACTACGTCCTCTTTTCTGGAAAACTGTGGAGGAGAGCATTTTGTACTAACGACAGGTTTAATGGCACGGAGTTTGTTATTTATTGCACGGTCCCATTCGCCTTGCCATTCCGACAAGATGTATCTGTTGATAAATGGTTTAAAATTGTTAAAAGGAATTTTAAAAACAGATGGATCAAGATTGAGCGATTCCTTTGCTTTCTTGTCAGCATATTCATTGCCGACAATGCCAATATGGCTCGGAAGCCAACAAAACAAGATTTGGTGTGTTTTAGAAATTTCATGATGTTTTTCGATCAATTTTTGAATTTGAGGATTTTTAGATGATGAATGGTCTAAAGCCTTAAGCACAGAAAGTGAATCCGAAAATATAATTGCTTTTTGAATTGTTGAAGAACTGATAAAATCTAAAGCTAGGTCTATTGCTTTGGCTTCAGCTGTAAAAATAGATGAACCATCTGGAAGGCGCATGGTTTTGTGCAAGTCTGGTTAAAATCAAAGCATAAATGAAGATGCTATCGTGCGGACAAGAAATTGTTTACGCACGCACGGACGGACTGACGCATGGACGCACTGACGACGGACAAAATGTGATCACAAAAGCTCACCTTGTCACTACTTGACAGGTGAGCTAACAATGCCTCATGGTGACAAGGAGGATCAGAGGTTAGACTTAACCCTTGTCCTGCTGAATATTCATATATGCCACACCCACTACCGATTATCAACCAATCAGATTACTTGATGCAAATTATTGCAACAAATTCATAAACTGAATGACAAACAATGTAGATCCTGATCAGATGGCTTCTTCAGAAGCCATCTGATCTGGATCTTCATTGTTTGAAAGATATAGAGGATATTTGATTTTTTCAGTGTAAGATCGAATTTTATTTCATCGAATGAACACCAAAACTGTTATTTTCACGAGTGGCGTAGCCACGAGTGAAAATAGCAGTTTTGGTGTTCATGAGTGAAATAAAATTTGATCTTGCACTGAAAAAATCAAATTTTCTGTTTCTTACATGCTTCAAAAGGCAATATTTAGCGTCTTTAATGGTGTCGCTCACATTCGGAGAAAATTATCTTTGTTCCTGTTCGTTTCGCGTCAATTTAATGGTGTCCATCGTGTTTAGTGGGTATACTATTGGGTGTAAACTGAAAGTTTGCACCTGAGAAATGGCCTGGGATGGTATTATTATGAATGATTAATGAAATAATTGAGAGAGTAGTTTTCCAAAGAAGTTGCTGGCAAGTCTAACGTCGCGCGACAAAAGACGTGACGTCAGCGTCATAAATGACGTCAGTAACGTCCCCGTCACACATGAACGGGCTATGCGTCAATTAGAACACATTTCAGTATTGTTCAGTTATCTGACAAAGATAAAATTGAAATTAGAGTTAGATTTGAAGAAAAAAGTAGTCCCAAACAGTGAAAAATAAAAAATCGTATTTTCACTGTTTGAAACAGTGAAAATATCGATTTATATTTCACTGATAAATCTCTATCATTCATTGAGAAGCATGTAAGAAAAGACATATCCGGGATCAGCAGGACAAGGGTTAAGAATTGGTGGTTCCCTTTGACAATACAGAGCTGACTTGGGAACTTGGGAATATTGAGGGTCAGGTCCTAGTGCACCAGGCGGAGATGAACTGACAATGCCTTCACGCTATTTAAAACCAGTGGGCCCCAAGGCAGGTCAGGTTTTGGCCCCAGGGCTATAATTTGAACAGTCTTGGTACAGACCAAATAGATGAAGCTTTATAGCAAATATAAAAGACCTGGGCCTTCTGGTTTCAGACGAGAAGATTTTTAGTTTTCCCTACCTCAGTCTTTGCAAAACCGGTGGGCCCCGATGGTGTTGAGGGGCAATTTCGGCCCCACTGCTATAATATGAACAATCTTGGTAGAGGTCCACTAGATACAACTTCATACCAAAAATAAAACACCTGGGCCATCTGGTTTCAGACGAGACGATTTGTATTTTTAAAAGTTTTCGCTATGTAAGTTTATGTAAAACCAGTGGGCCCCGATGAGGGGGCATTTTAGACCTAAGGGCAATAATTTGAACAATCTTGGTAAAGGTCCACCAGATGAAGCTTCATACTAGATATCAAAGACCTGGGCCTTGTGGCTTCAGAGAATAAGATTTTTAAGTTTTCATTAAAAAATCCATTTTTAGCTCCTGTGACCTAAATGTGCAACGGACCGGAACCATTTGAACAATTTTGAAAGGGAAACACATCAGGATTATTCCTGTGAAGTTTGGTCAAAATCTGATCAATAGTTTAGGAGGGTATGTTGTTTGAAGAAATTAAATACAGATCCACATGTGCACGATGGACAAAAAGTGATCACAAGTCACCTGGTCACTACGTGACAGGTGAGCTAAAAATTGTAGGGTTGTTAGCACTTATAAGCATATTTATTTGCTATATACAGAAGTTAAAAGCATTAATAGCATATGACATAATACAACAGAGCTGGCACAAGATGTAACCTTCAAGAAACCATGTGCCACCATCCTAGGCTCAGTTAAGCCTGACCAGTCTTCTCAGAAGAGCAACAAGCCAAGACTGACCAGGTGTACTTGATGCACTGACTGATCTGAATCCTCCTGGTTACATATCCTAATGAACCTAAGTATTGGGACAGATAGGCCTAACCAAACAGTGAAGACCTGATCAGACTGCTCCTGAAGGAGCAGTCTGATCAGGGTCTACACTGTTTAACATTCTGTCTGCACCTTTTGGACTCCTTGCTGGATCATGAAACAAATTTGTTAAAATTTTAGGAGAATTATACAGAAGTCCTCAAAATGTCCGAGTTTTTAGGATTTTTACCAAAGGTTTCTTTGAAGGTTCATTCCTGTACCAGCTCAATGGCAAAGCTCTGGGCGACACTGATTATAGTAGTCACAGATAAGATTGGCTAGACGGAGCTATAGTTTGTACCTGACTCAGGAATATCCCATTAACAAGAAGGTATACCAGGTCACCCGATTGTGTGAATTCAACTGTAACACAAGCATAGCTGTGGCGTATATGACTATTTCGTCCGCTTGTAGAAAGCGTGCGAAATGCACTCTACCGAATCTGCTGGTGGACTCAGCGAATTTAACATATATTGACAACACTTGAATAGCTCCGCCTAGTCAATCTTATCTGAGACCACTATAACAAGGATAATTTTGGGATAATTTTCCCTAACTTTTCCCACAATATATGGACAATAGCAGGGTGGAGGCTTTTGTAGTTAGTAACTTTGGGTTAACTGATAAACAATTGACCCAACAAGGAACCACAATATACAGTGAAATTCCTGTATTAAGACCACCTTTGGGACAGTTCAAAAGTGGTCTTAAAGACCACTTTTGAACAGTCCCAAAGGTGGTCTATGACAAGTGGACACGGTATGCAGAAAACACAATGAAAGAATAACTGCAACCTACTAGATAAGCTTTTAATAGCAGAATTAAGTCTTAATTTTAAGTGGTCTTAATAGCTGAATTTTACTATATATGTTTCTAACAAGAAAATGTAAATTATCCCTTTACCACTATCATTACGCCCGACTCAAAGCTATGCCAATGGATATAGAAATAATATAAAACAATAAACTGGGACTTTCACAGGATCAGATGGCTTTGAAACATCATAGAGCTGAACAATGTAACAATGAGTTGTGAGAGAAAGATGACTGATGGAAAGTATCACTGTTCTTTGAGATTTTCCCTATGACAGAGACAATCAGAGCAGAAGAATAATCTCATCATCTGAACAAGTACGTGAAATGAACACCTCCTTAAACCCAGCTTTATATAGAGAAAACTCGGGTTTACAGGGGTATTCATTATTTTTCTTATTTCTGCTCCAGGACATAAGTTGAGGGTACTCGTTAGAACCGCCTCCATGAGGCGGAGACATAGGTTGTGGGTACTTGTCAGAACTGCCTCAATGAGGATGAGACATAGGTTGTGAGTACTCATTAGAACAGCCTCAATGAGGCAGTTCTAATGAGCACCCACAACATAGAGGTTGTGGGTACTTGTTAGAACCGCCTCAATGAGGCGGTTGTAAAGAGCACCCACAACCTATGTTTGCCATATAAATGAGAAAAACATCACAGATTTTTATCAGAAAAGTAGCCATTGTGCAGATGTGAAAAAAGTGCACTATGTCACACGGGTGTGTTATCGTAACGACATACTGCTACAATTCATGAGTAATACCAATTTCATGCTCTGCTGAGTTGAGCATGCAAAATTTTATAACCTTAAGGTCAGTGACCTACCTTAGTGGAATATCCACGCATTCCTACGTCAACCTTGGAGCGACCCCTTCATTTCATGCAAAAGAATATTAAACTAGCAAACAATTTCACCACAACCTCATTATAACATGGTTCGTTATAACACAGTTTTTGATATAACACAGTTTCAAGACAGAACCTAAAAAATGTACAGATTAATCTATACATTTTTGTTTGGATATAAAACTGTTGATTAAGGAACACAGTTTCTGTTTTGGACCCCAACAATAATGTTATAAAGAGGTTGGGGTGTACTTTAAGAGTGTGTTTCGCTTATATTATTTTGTTTTGGATAGCCAGTTGGCCATTTTGTGGGAAAGTAACTGTTCTTTTTGCTTTCCACTATTGGTTTTTCCATTAGGGTCTAGTTATGTCAAGTTTGTGTTTCTTTCCCTTTGGTGTCACTGGCAGGACTTGAGTGTTCACTTCTATTTAGTACAGCGCTCACAAGTCATGATATGAGTTTTTATCATATGACGTCGTTGATAAGCAGTGGATAAGGTCTTGTAATAAAAATCTTATGACCACATGTGTAATAACATTTTGGCGGGAATAAGTAACGTCATGACGATGTCCATGTCAACCATGCATTTTTTGTCGAAAAAAAACTTAAAGGCAATAAAATCCACTTTAAAGTGGTCAAATAATAAACAGAATCTTACACTTGTGGCCATTTCATATAAAATTTATGCAACGCGCCGAAGGCTTGTTTAATAAATTTCATATGAAATAACCACTCGTGTATCCTCTATTTCTTGCACACCAGACAAGGAAATCCGTGATTTTACCCAGGGATAGAAATTTATGTTCTGACCCTGGTGTTCCGACCCCAAATCAAATATAATTGTGTGTTTGATAAATGTACTGGTTGATTACAACCTCATGTGCGGCGTTGCCAGTGTGACTTCACTAAACATTCCTGTTGTGTCATCACAAAATGGCGGACGTCGGTAACCGAAGTGACAGCAGCATTAAAAATTCGCAATAGAAATTGAAGGTATGCAAGAAAAAGAATCCAATGTGTGTGTGTGGGGTGGATAGAAAAATCCGTCCCTTGGGATCACTGTCTGGCATCACTCGGCAAGCCTCTTGATGCCAGACAGTGTCCCTCGGGACGGATTTTTCAATCCACCCCTCACACCCATATAAGATTCTTATAATCTGACAGGTATGAAATTATCAAATGAATATTACAATACAACCATAACTCTATACTATGGATTATTTGGGGAAAATTTTTGCTATTATTCCATCAAAATATATGTTATGGGTACTTGTTAGAATCACCTTGATGAGACAATTGTAACAAGTACCCACAACATATGTTTCTAACAAGAAATAAGAAAATTATGCCTTTATTATCCACAATGCTCAACTTTATTTTTCGATCAATAAAACATGTTGTGGGTACTTGTCACAATCGCCTCTAAGAGGCATTTCTAACAAGTACCCACAAAGTTTGTTTTTAACTGGAAATAAAATGATCTCTTAATTATCCTCAATTCTCATTTTTTTCTTATTCCTCCATTAAAACATGTTGTAGGTACTTGTCAGAATTGCCTCATTGAGGCAATTCTACCAAGTACCCACAACATATGTTTCTGACAAGAAATAAGGACAAGAGCACCGCAAGCGGGTGCCAACGCTCGTCTGCAGTTTCTTTTAGAAAACAAAAGTTCTAAGTCAAATCAAATTGCAAGATGGAGTTATAAAACTTGTAGGGAATGTAGCTCTTGTGATGGTGAGTATGTGTATGAAGTTTCATGAAGGTAGGCCAAATACTTTTGGAAATATGGTCAAGGTTAAGTTTTTTGGTTAATTTTTCGAAAAATAGGTCAAAGTTCAAAGGTCAAGGTCACAGGTCAAAAAGCGTGGTATGACTGAAAAGGTCTTGTCCCAAGGAACATTCATGTGAAGTTGGAAGGCTCTGTTGTGAATAGTATTGAAATAAGAGACAAAAACAATTAAAAAAAAACGGAGAGAAAAGGGGAGATAATTCAATCAAATTGCAAGATGGAGTTATAAAACTTGTAGGGAATGTAGCTCTCGTGATGGTGAGTATGTGTATGAAGTTTCATGAAGGTAGGCCAAATACTTTTGGAAATATGGTCAAGGTTAAGGTTTTCGGTTAAATTTTCGAAAAATAGGTCAAAGTTCAAAGGTCAAGGTCACAGATCAAAAAGTGTGGTATCACTGAAAAGGTCTTGTCCCAAGGAACATTCATGTGAAGTTTGAAGGCTCTGTTGTGAATAGTATTAAAATGAGAGCAAAAAATGTGTTTCAGAAAAAAATTGGAAAAGGGGAGATAACTCAGCCAAAATCAACAATGCTGTTATGGTCCTTGGTCAAAATGTAGCTCTTGTGATGATGAGTGTGTGTATGAAGTTTCATGAGGCTAGGTCAAATACTTTTTAAGTTATAGCCAAGGTTAAGTTTTTTTTTTGGAACGACGCAGGACGACACAGGACGACGCAGGACGACAACGCAGACGCCGGAGTGATGACAATAGCTCGAAAGTTTTTTTTCAAAAAACAGACGAGCTAAAAATCATCCCTTAATTATCCTCAATACTCTTTTTTTTACTTCTCAATTAAAACATATGCTGTGGGTACTTGTTACAACTGCCCCAATAAGGTCATTCAAACAAGTATCCACAACGTATGTTTTTATCTAAAAACAAAGAAAATTATCCCTTAAGGGGAATGGGAACACCTTCAGGGGAGGCAACTCCTGCAAAAGTATTTTTGTCTCCCATGTCATTAGGTGTCAACTCTTAAAGGAAAGAATTTACTCCTGAAGACGTCCGAAAAGTTGTCTCCGTTTGAAAAATGGTGGAAAAATGTACCAGGTCTTCCCATTCCCCTTTATTATCTTCAACACTCCTCCTCAATGAAAAGCTATGATCACAAATTAAAACCCATGTTTACGAGGTGACAATCAATCTGGAATGTTACTTACTTTGTTCACAGTTGAGCTATTAACCCTCACCATGCAGAATCTGGATGTATGCTTTCTTATTGTAAACAGTATAGATCCAGATCAGCTGGCTTCGCAGAAGCCAGCTGATCAGGATCTATAGTTTTCCATTCTGCATCTGAAGCCATGGTAAAAATTGAAATCATGCAACATTAAAGGCTGAAAATTGGCGGGTAGTGTAGCATATTGACATATTCAGCATGGTGCGGGTAAACAATTAACGTAAATTGATATGCCCGAATATTTCAAGTGGGTACATATTTTGGAAAATATTGTTTGGCTACAGGGAAACTTCAGTGGCCCAAAGGCTGACGGCTCATTTACCATGGCTAACTCAAATTCACTCTTGAATCCCTGGAGACTTCTTCCCATAGCTTCAAATTCATGTATTAAGACCACTTTTGGGACAGTTCAAAAGTGGTCTAAAAGACCACTTTTGAACAGTCCCAAAGGTGGTCTCTTATGAGGAGACACTGGCTCCTACAGGTTGTCTTTTACAGGAGGACTCTGAGTATAAAAAAATCAAAGATTGAAAAACTGAAACATTTCTAAACATGTGTTTTAAAGAACAATTCCCCTGAAAACTGTCGTGCCTTTGGGGGCAAAATCTGAACCATGAAATGTAGGTCAAGGAGAAATATGGGATGATTACATTAAATTTGTCATCCCTAGATGCAAGTTTTTAACAAGTATCATTAATGAAGCTCTTATAGTTCTTGAGAAATGGACTTGAACATTAGGCTGAAAGCTAAAGTTGACGCAATAGTTCATAAAGGCAGTGAAGCATTAAATGTTTTGTTTGTTTGATTTTAGGTTTAACGTCCCCGTCAACACTGTAAAGGTCATTTTGGAGACGTTGCTTCCAATTTTGTGGGACTTTTAACCGACATTGAGATGAAATGACATCTCAAGCCCTGTCGCACAATGAAACCAATAGGTTTTATTAGCATGGACGGTCGGCCTCGCACCGTGGTTCCTGGACAGGCTTAGATCCTCCAAGCGGTTTACCAGTACTAGTGTGCGGGCCGGATTCAGCTCTGCGTGGAAGCATCATGCAGCCCATATATTTCTTCAAGCCCCTATGGGCGGCATTAAATGTAGGTCGAGGTCAAATATGGATACTTGAATTTCAATTGATATCCCTAGATGCAGGTTTGTACCAAGTATAATTCATGAAACTCTTATAGTTCTTGTCAAATCAACTTGAACATAAGGGTGAAAGCTAGTGTTGGCACAATAGTTCGCACAGTCAGTGTACCATGAAATGTAGGTCAAAGTCACATATGGATGCTTGTGTTAAAGTTGCCATCCCTTGATTTAAGTTTGTATCAAGTTTTATTAATTGACTATCCTAAATTGATCGGAGGTCATCCGTATTAACACCGGATCAAAAATTAATAATCATGTTTTTTAATTGTGTCAATTAATAAAATTGCCCTTAATCAAGTAATTTTGTATTGACCATAACTGGGTCAATACGAAATTTCTTGATTAATCACTTTATACCAATAGTGAAGCTCTAGTGGTTCTTAAGATATGGACTTGAACGTTAGGGTAAAATAGTTAGGGTGGTCGCAAATGTTGACCGCTTTACAAACTATCCGACCAGCTAGCCTATATTGTGCCTTACAACAGGCATGACAAAAAGAATTAGTCCTATTTTAGTTGGTTTTGGTAGTGGGTTTTTCCATGTATGTATTTAGAATGTTCTTACTTTATCTTGGCTAAATTATGTGTACTCATATGAATCACCTCAGTGTAAAGATTCCAATTGCTGAGGCAACTCAAATGATTACACACAAGATACATTAATTGTATAAAGACAAACGTATCATTTCCAATATGCCTCTCAACATGACACTATGATTCACTCTCAGTGACTCAAGCTATCCCGGTCTCTCAGTCACTCAAGCTATCCCGGTCTCTCAGTGACTCAAGCTATCCCGGTCTAGAACTGACTCAAGCTATCCCGGTCTCTCAGTCACTCAAGCTATCCCGGTCTCTCAGTGACTCAAGCTATCCCGGTCTAGAACAAATTTTCATGGTTCTCAAAGCGTATGAGCCAAGCAAAGTTTGACTGTAATCTTTTTCCACAGTGGTCTACCTTTATGGCAATATGGATACTGTAATGATTCTAAGTACTGGGACAGATAGGCCTAAGCAAACAGTGCAGACCCTGATCAGACTGCTCCTGAAGGAGCAGTCTGATCGGGTCTACAGTGTTTGCTATTCTGTCTACACCTTTTCGACTACTTGCTGGATCATGAAACAAATTTGTTAAAACTTTTGGAGAATTGCAGCAAGTCCTCAAGGTGTCCGATTTTTTTTTATTTTTACAGTACCCTATTTGAGGAAGATATTTCTGTCAAAAACAATGTTCTTTCCCATGTCACTAGGGGCTTTACCCTGAAAGGGAAAGAAACTGTTTTTCTTGCACACCAGACAAGGAAATCTGTGATTTTACCCTGGGATAGAAATTTATGTTCTGACCCTGGTGTTCCGACCCCAAATCGAATATTTGATAAATGCACTGGTTGATTACAACCTCATGCTCGGCGTTGTCATGCGTGACGTCACTAAATATTCCTGTTGTGTCATCACAAAATGGCGGTCGTCGATAACCGAAGTGACAGCAGCATTAAAAATTCGCAACAGAAATGGAAGGTATGCAAGAAAAAGAATCCTATATGGGTGTGAGGGGTGGATAGAGGAATCCGTCCCTCGGGATCACTGTTCGGCATCACTCAGCAAGCCTCGTGATGCCGGACAGTGTCCCTCGGGACGGATTTTTCCATCCACCCCTCACACCCATATAAGATTCTTATATTGAAGAAAAATTATTTAGTTCCCGACCTTTAACTCTTGTCTTGCTGAACCAGGAAATGGTCTACCATCTGATCTGGATCTTCACTGTTTTGTCATTCAGTTGGTGAATTTGTAGGAATAAATTGCATAAGTAATTTGATTGGTTGATAGTCAAAACTGGGTGTGGCAAAATTAATTTATTCAGCAGAACAAGGGTAAAGAGTAGATCTCTGAAAATCACAAAAGTTGTCTCCCTTTCAAGAAATGGTAGAAAATATCCACTGACAGGCATACTAACCCCCTTTAAAAGGATCAACCCTGCATCCTCACTGGAAATATTCTACCCTTCATCACGGGAACAAGTCCGTGAAATGAAGACCCCCCAATACCCCACCTTATATAGAGAAAACTGGGGTTTATAGGGGTATACATATTTCTGCTCCAAGACATAGGTTGTGGGTACTTGTTAGAACCGCCTCAATGAGGCAGTTCTAACGAGCACCCACAACCTATGTTTACAGTATAAATAAGAAAAATATCACAGATTTTCATCAGAAAAGAAGCCATATTGTGGATGTGAAAAATGCACTATGTCGCACGGGTGTGTTATCGTAATGAAAAGTCAATAATCCAGCTCATCAGAAAAGGGTATTTATGGCAAGGTAGACAAACAGTTTACATAAGAGTAACCCCTAAGAAGTATACCCATGCATCTTACCCTATCAAAAATTAATAAAACAATGTATAAAATACATCAAATTTAACCTGAAATACATGTATTGTAAAAATTAAATAAATAAAATTACCTCCTGCCCAAGAGAGGAGGTTAAAAATTATTAAATATTAAATAATTTAAAGTTAATATATTTCCTTTACTTTCTAACATAAAATGCCTATGGATTTTAACAATATATGTTTGTATACATAATTTAAGATACTGTAATTGATATGCCTAAGCAAACAGTGCAGACCCAGATCAGACTGCTCCTCCTTCAGGAGCAGTCTGATCAGGGTCTACATTGTTTGCCATTCTGTTTGCAAAGTTTAGACTCCTTGCAGGGTTCAGAAATAAATGTTAAAAGTTTAGGAGAATTACAGCAAGACCTCAATGAGTCCAAATTTTAAGGGTTTTTTACAGAATCTAGTTCCTGATAAGGAGTTAACAAAGATTATTTTGGTGCAAAATTATTATTACTTAATCACACTGTAGGACTATGTTGGTGCAAATTTATTATTTCTCCATTACACTGTAAGATTATTTTGGTGCAAATTTCTTATTTCTCCAGTACACTGTTTCTTGTGGGTTAAGTATTTGTTTGTTTTTTATAGCATTATGATAACACACCCGTGCGAAGTAGTGCGTTATTACAGATCTCCAAAATGGCTACTTTTCTGATGAAAATCCATGATATTTTTCTGATTTATACTGCAAACATAGGTTTTGGGTGCTTGTTAGAACCGCCTCATTGAGGCGGTTCTAACGAATGAGGCGGTTCTAACGAGTACCCACAACCTATGTATTGGAGCAGAAATAAGAACAAGAGGGCCCAGAGGGCCCTGGTTCGCTCACCTGATCCAATGTATAACAAGTGGGCCCCGGGCAGGGTCAATTTTGGCCCCAGGGCTATAATTTGAACAATCTTGGTAGAGGTTCACAAGATGAAGCTTCATATCGAATATGAAAGACCTGGGCTTTCTGGTTTCAGAGAAGAAGATTTTAAAGGTTTACCCTGCATATAGAAGTCTATGTAAAACAAGATTTTCCCTATATAAGTCTATGTTAAACCAAAGGGCCCCGGAGCAGGGGCATTTTTGGCCCCAGGGCTATAATTTGAACAATCTTGGTAGAGGTCCACTAGCTGAAGCTTCATAACAAATATCAAAGACCTAAGCCTTGTGTTTCAGAGAAGATGATTTTTAAAGATTTTCCCTATATAAGCCTATGTAAAACAAAAGGGCCCTGGTGTGGAGGCATTTTTGGCCCCAGCACTATAATTTGAACAATCTTGGTAGGGGTCCACTAGATGAAGCTTCATACCAAATATCAAAGACCTGGGCCTTGCGGTTTCAGAGAAGAAGATTTTTCAAGATTTTCCTTATATAACCCATGTAAAACCAAAGGGCCCCCGTGCGGGGGCATTTTTAGATCCAGCACTATAATTTGAACAATCTTGGTAGGGGTCCACTAGATAAAGCTTCATACCAAATATCAAAGACCTGGGCCTTGCGGTTTCAGAGAAGAAGATTTTTAAAGATTTTCCCTATATAAGCCCATGTAAAACCAAAGGGCCCCCGTGCGGGGGCATTTTTGGCCCCAGCACTATAATTTGAACAATCTTGGTAGGGGTCCACTAGATGAAGCTTCATACCAAATATCAAGGACCTGGGCCTTGCGGTTTCAGAGAAGAAGATTTTTCAAGATTTTCCCTATATAAGCCCATGTAAAACCAAAGGGCCCCGTGCGGGGGCATTTTTAAGCTCCAGCACTATAATTTGAACAATCTTGGTAGGGGTCCACTAGATGAAGCTTCATACCAAATATCAAAGACCTGGGCCTTGCGGTTTCAGAGAAGAAGATTTTTAAAGATTTTCCCTATATAAGCCCATGTAAAACCAAAGGGCCCCCGTGCGGGGGCATTTTTGGCCCCAGCACTATAATTTGAACAATCTTGGTAGGGGTCCACTAGATGAAGCTTCATACCAAATATCAAAGACCTGGGCCTTGCGGTTTCAGAGAAGAAGATTTTTTAAGATTGCGGTGAAAAAAATCTATTTTTGGCTACTGTGACCTATATGTGCAACGGACCGGAACCATCTGAACAACTTTGAAAGGGGACCACCTAAGGATCATTCCTGTGAAGTTTGGTCAAAATACGATCAGTGGTTTAGGAGGAGATGTCGTTTGAAGAAAAGTTTACGGACGCACGCACGCACGCACGGACGCACGCACGCACGACGGACGACGGACAAAAAGTGATCCCAAAAGCTCACCTTGTCACTACGTGACAGGTGAGCTAAAAATAATGTAAACCCCCGTAAACCCCGGTTTTCTCCATATAAGGTGGAGTTTGGGGGGGTTCATTTCATGGACTAAACCCACTCTATATTGAGAAAACTGGGGTCTACAGGGGTCTACAATGCTCTTCTTATTTCTGTGTCAAGACATAGGTTGTGGGAACTCGTTAGAACCACCTCAATGAGACGACTAACTAGCACCCACAACCTATGTTGTTCCAAGACATAGGTTATGGGTACTCATTAGAACTGTCTCAATTAGGTGGTTCTAACGAACACCCACAACCTATGTTTGCAATATAACTAAGAAAAATATCAAGGATTTTCATCAGAAACATCACGAAAGCATGCCTATATAATTTTGACCCCCTTATACCCCACTTTTATATAGTAAAACTGGGGTTTCCGGGGGTATACCTTATTTTTCTTATTTCTGCTCTAAAATAGAGATTGTGGGTACTCGTTAGAACCGCCTTGATGTGGCGGTTCTAACAAGTGCCCACAATCTATATTTTGAGCAGAAATAAGAAAAATTTCACAATTTTTCATCGTAAAATTTTCATATTTTCGGCGATAAAGGTGGCAATGCATTTGTATAGGCGTGTTTACGTAATGAGTGGCCATTTGGAGATGTGAAAAATGCACTATGTGTTATCATAATTACCCCCAAATTATTTTCTCATAACTCCCTTTATCTGGAGCTATGTTATCCACAACATTAAATAAACTGTTCTTCCTGCACCAAAACATTAAATAATTTAGAATTAATATTTTTCCATCACTTTCTACCATAAAATGTCCATGGATTCTCTCAATAATGTGTAACTTCCATGGCTCAAACACCAATGCCTTGTTTACCACTACTGTTCCGAACATGGCCTTAAGTCCTCAGGAAAAAATTCCTGTAACTGAAGATATCAATATATTTGGCACACTTTTCTCATTTTATTTTGTGAATTATGATGTGTGTACTCATTAGAATTGCCTCAAAGGGGCATTTCTAATCAGTACACAAGACATACTTTCAGAGAACATTGGAAAGATATCAATATAATGCCCTGGTCATGCCATACCATAGGCGTAAAAATGGTAAAATGGTACTAGGAGCTCCCTTGGGTGATGCTCACATTATCATGGGGTAGTCATAGGAAGAAAAATGAAGGCAGGCAAGTATCTGTTAAAAGATACTTTGTTTGTCGCAAACATATATTAAACACATTGTATGCAGGAAACCCCTAAAGGGGTACCTTGGCAAACAGAATTTTCCATCAAAAATCGAATAAAAATGATAAAATAGGCCTGACACCCCTTATATGACAAATGGACTTGTCCAAGATATAGCAATGGAAGAGTCCACTAGTAAACAAGGGGCTAATTGTTTCTTATATGCAACGTTATCTTTATCTCTATTTTATGCCCCCTAACCTTCAGTTGCTTGAACTACCCGTCTTGAACAAAATTTCATGGTCCCAAAGGTGTTTGAGCCGTAACTGTTTGCCTGTATTCATAAAATTACACACAACAATTCTTTTATATGAGCCACATCATTGAACCATTTCACATCCCAGTTGATCAAACGAAGTCTAGGGGCCAGTTGTTCCAAGCATCATTAGCTTAAGGAGCTCGTTAGTGGTCATATTGTTAACTCTTCTAGCAAGTACAATATCGAAAATGTTGGTATTTTTGCTGGAAAAATGTGAGCAGCTTTTGCATCTGCAAAAGCTGCTCACATTTTTTCAGCAAAAAAATTAGCATATTTGCCATATTTAACTATCAAAGTTTTAACGATAATGTCGTTAGTTTTGAACAACTGGCCCCAGTTGTCAAAAGCATTGTTGGCTTAACTAGCTCATCAGTGGGTAAAATGTTAACTGTCCTAGTAAGTTCAATATGTAATACAGTGGTATTTTTTCAGCAAAAATATTAGCATATTTTCCATATTAAATTATAAAAGTCTTAACGATATGTTAACTAACGATGTTGTTAGTTTTGAACAATTGACCCTGTTTCTGAGATTGATAAACAGCAAAGGTGCAGATCAGCCTGTGCATCTGTGCAGTCTGATCAGCATCCATGTGTTCACTGCTTGGCCAGTTCAATACTTCTTATTTCTATATGTAAAATTTCAAGACTTGCCGGTTCAATACTTCTTATTTCTATATGTAAAATTTCAAGACTCTTGCCAGTTCAATACTTCTTATTTCTATATGTAAATTTTCAAGACTTGCCAGTTCAATACTTCTTATTTCTATATGTAAAATTTCAAGACTCTTGCCAGTTCAATACTTCTTATTTCTATATGTAAATTTTCAAGGCTTGCCAGTTCAATACTTCTTATTTCTATATGTAAATTTCAAGACTCTTGCCAGTTCAATACTTCTTATTTCTATATGTAAATTTTCAAGACTTGCCAGTTCAATACTTCTTATTTCTATATGTAAAATTTCAAGACTCTTGCCAGTTCAATACTTCTTATTTCTATATGTAAAATTTCAAGACTCTTGCCAGGTCAATACTTCTTATTTCTATATGTAAAATTTCAAGACTCTTGCAAGTTCAATACTTCTTATTTCTATATGTAAAATTTCAAGACTCTTGCCAGTTCAATACTTCTTATTTCTATGTGTAAAATTTCAAGACTCTTGCCAGTTCAATACTTCTTATTTCTATGTGTAAAATTTCAAGACTCTTGCCAGCTCAATACTTATTTCTATATATAAAATTTCAAGACACTTGCCAGTTCAATACTTCTTATTTCTATATGTAAAATTTCAAGACTCTTGCCAGTTCAATACTTCTTATTTCTATATGTAAAATTTCAAGACTCTTGCCAGTTCAATACTTCTGATTTCTATGTGTAAAATTTCAAGACTCTTGCCAGTTCAATACTTCTTATTTCTATGTGTAAAATTTCAAGACTCTTGCCAGTTCAATACTTCTTATTTCTATATGTAAAATTTCAAGACTCTTGCCAGTTCAATACTTCTTATTTCTATATGTAAATTTTCAAGACTTGCCAGTTCAATACTTCTTATTTCTATATGTAAAATTTCAAGACTCTTGCCAGTTCAATACTTCTTATTTCTATATGTAAAATTTCAAGACTCTTGCCAGGTCAATACTTCTTATTTCTATATGTAAAATTTCAAGACTCTTGCAAGTTCAATACTTCTTATTTCTATATGTAAAATTTCAAGACTCTTGCCAGTTCAATACTTCTTATTTCTATGTGTAAAATTTCAAGACTCTTGCCAGTTCAATACTTCTTATTTCTATGTGTAAAATTTCAAGACTCTTGCCAGCTCAATACTTCTTATTTCTATATATAAAATTTCAAGACACTTGCCAGTTCAATACTTCTTATTTCTATATGTAAAATTTCAAGACTCTTGCCAGTTCAATACTTCTTATTTCTATCTGTAAAATTTCAAGACTTGCCAGTTCAATACTTCTTATTTCTGTATGTAAAATTTCAAGACTTGCCAGTTCAATACTTCTTATTTCTATATGTAAAATTTCTAGACTCTTGCCAGTTCAATACTTCTTATTTCTATATGTAAAATTTCAAGACTCTTGCCAGTTCAATACTTCTTATTTCTATATGTAAAATTTCAAGATGCTTGCCAGTTCAATACTTCTTATTTCTATATGTAAAATTTCTAGACTCTTGCCAGTTCAATATTTCTTATTTCTATATGTAAAATTTCAAGACTCTTGCCAGGTTGGTTTGTGTCTTACCTGTTGGCAGGCCCTGAAGACATGTTTTCTCAACAATGTGTTATTAATCACAATAAAATTTGTAAGGAAAAAGATTTTTTCAATCCTATTGACATTCATGTAAGAATCAAATTCTGAACAACTTGAGATAATCGTTCCAGGGCCCAGTTGTTCAAAGCATTGTTAGTTTAAAGAGCTCGCTAGTGGTAAAATGTCAACAGTTCTAGCAACTACAATAACTAATACTCTGTTTATTTTTGCTGAAAAAATGTGAGCAGCTTTTGCATCTGCAAAAGCTGCTCAAATTTTTTCAGCAAACATTTTAGCATATCTGTCATATTTGATGACGTTTTAACAATACCTTAACTACCAACATTTAATTTTCAACAACTGGATGCAACTGTTTTGTCCCATACTCCTGCTCAAGCATTTTGTGATCTAGAAATGCTTTTGTAGTTCTGGCCCAACATACTCATTGATCTGAATCAGAACGCTGTTATCAGTTAGCTTGCAGTACAGTCATGTGACTAGTTAGCTGGAGTGGTGTGATTGGTCGAGGCAGTGGAGCTCCTAGTGGTGGGATACACTGTCAAGACACAGCAACTTCTCTCACAGGCTTAGGCTGGTACAGGGCAACTGAAGCTATATGTTGGTTCTGCATCACCTGAAAGAATGAAAAATTTTAGGTTAAGATTTTTTTATCTTTTTTCGGAAGGGTTGGGGATTAGGTATTACAGCCCTTTCAAGATTATTTTACTAATTTCAAGCTGATTTTTAATCATATGTGGGGGGAAACCAGAGTACCCCGTGAAAAACCACCTGACCATTGCAGAACTTGTCGACTCACGAAGTTAAGATTATAGTGAAACTTTAATGGCCCAAACACTGCTGAAGGATCTCTTACCATGGTTAATTAAAATTTGTTCTTGGGTTCCTAGAAAATTTCTCCCATGTCTCTATATATCAATTCTCTCCCTTCTACTGATGGTGTCAACTTCTTGCCAAAGAATGTGCACTGTATTGGTTAACTGCTTATGTACATGTATAATAAAAAGCTAAAATGTATAAGAATGGCCAGGAAAAGTTCCAATAGTTAACTCTTTTCATGCTGTTCACGACAACCCCTATCTTTGGAAACAGTGTAGATCCAGATCAGATGGCTTCTGAAGAAGCCATCTGATCAGGATCTGCACTGTTTGACATTAAGTTTATGGCTTTGAAAGAATAAATTACATCAAGTAATCTGATTGGTTCAAAGTCAGAAATGGGTGTGGCTAAACTGAATATTCAGCGAGGGAAGGGTTAAAGTGATCAGCTCAACATGACCTAAATAGTGTTGGCTAGGCAATAAAACTCCAAACGAACGAAATTCATATAACAATGATAGTTTTGAAAAGTTTCTTTGGTCTTTTTTATCTATCTAGACAGGTATTTTTGTGTATTCATTAGAATCCACTCACTGAGGACATCTGGATGAGAACATACATAATACCTCTTTTTTAACCCATTTTGTACCAATGGAATCTTCCTCCTTACATATAGAAGGGTCCGTTTCAACATGTAGGGGTGTAAGATTGTGTTTTCTTCAAAATTATTTTTTAAAATGGCTGAATTTTTGCAAGCAGTGTAGGCCCTGATCAGATGCTGCACTCTGCAGCATCTGATCTGGGCCTGCACTGTTTGCCAATTACCCGTTTTGGGGTTAATAGAAGATCAACAAGATATCCCCAAATCTTCCCAATATATCTCCAGACCTGGTACTAAGATTAACTTTCCCCATCTTTAATAAATTTTCATCCTCTCATCCCAACAATGTTCATCATCCGAACAATGTTCAAGCCACTGAAGTCTGATTGCAATTTGATTTTTTTTTTCTTATTCCTCCATTAAAATATGAACTGTGGGTACTTCTTAGACTTACGTTGAATAAGTGATTTCAAAGTTTTATTTGGTTTTGGTTTTCCGGCCCTTTCCTTTAGATTGAGCTGAGTAAAAACTCAGAGAACAAGCATTCCGCCGAAGGTTATGTCGCACCCGTGGGAGCGCAAAGTCACCGAACCATGACATCTAGGCCAAGGTCAAACATAGAGGTTTGCATAAAAGTTGCCATTCTTAAATGCAAGCTTGTTCTAAGTATCATTAATTAAGCTGTAATAATTCTTGAGAAATGAACTTAACCATTAGGGTGAACGCTAGGGTGGTTGCAACATTTACAAAGTCAGTGAACCATAAAATGTAAATCAAGTCAAATATGGATGCTTGCATTTAACTTGCCCTCTTATAATTCTTGAGAAATTAACTTGACCATTTGGGTGAACGCTAGGGTGGTCACAATATTTACAAAGTCGGTGAACCATGAAATGAAGGTCAAGGTCAAATATGGATGCTTGCATTTAAGTTGCCATCCCGAGATACAAGTTTGTACCAAGTATCATTAATGCAGCTCTAATACTTCTTGAGAAATAAACTTGACCATTAGGGTGAACGCTAGGGTGGTCGCAATATTTTACAAAGTCAGTGAACCATAAAATGTAGGTCAAGGTCAAATAGGGATGCTTGCATTAAAGTTGCCATCCCCAGATACAAGTTTGCACCAAGTATCACTAATGAAGCTCTTATAGTTCTTGAGAAATAAACTTGTCATTAGGGTGAACGCTAGGGTAGTCGCAAATGTTGATGCCTTGACAAAAGGATGGACGAACGGACGGAAAACCGGGCGCCTATATTGCGCCATGCTAATAGCAGGCGCGACAAAAACCATCTGACTTTCCGCTACAGCACTTGGTGTCTCACATTTGACTGAACTTGTCTTTTAACCCTTGACATGCTAAAAAAATTTTCAATATACTACACTCCTCACCAATTTACAGCCATTTGTATTAGATGATTTCAAATTTTACCATTGATTCAAAAGCAGAAGCATTCCGGGAAGCCAGCTGATTTGGATCTATACTGTTTTCAAAAAGTGCTATATTCAGGCTCAGCACAGTAAGGCTCAGTGAAGATATAAGAAAAACAAACTCAAAACTCAAAATTATTTTCAGAGCCCCTCCTAATCTGGAGCTACTGTAAAAATCCTGAAAATTCGGACACCTTGAAAACTTGCTGTAATTCTCCTAAAATTTTAACAAATTTGTTTCACAATCCTTGAAGGAATCTGAAAGGTGCAAACAGAATGCAAACAGTGTACACCCTGATCAGTTTGTAGGGCAGTCTGAACTGAGTCTGCAATGTTTGCTTAGGCCTATCTTTCCCAATACTTAGGATCAATACACTATGTAAAATCATACATACCTCAAATATCATGTCTTGAACACCAAAGCAGAATGTGGAGCCAAAGGGATTACTAGTATTTGTTGAGGATGATCTGTTGAGTATGACTGGTCGACTGTCAGGTTTAACTAGCAGCACTTGTACACTGTCCCACTGGAAATATAAGTATTATCATCAACGTTATCACTAGTATAGTAGTCGCAGATAAGATTGACAAGAGGGAGCTTCGGATGCCCGTCTGACTGGTGATCAGCAGGATGCTGGTTCGACTCCCGCCGGGGTCGGTAACATTCTTTCGTGGAGATTGATCATGAAATCTTTTCTACTGTCATTCTCTCCCTTCCGCTGATTCAAGAAGGGCAGTTGTCAGTTTCTGGCGAAAGAATGTGCACGGTACTATTTAACTGCTTAATGTATAAGCCTGCCCAGGAAAGTGTGGATATGTAAACTGACCGGCTCAAAAATGACCTAAATAGTGTTGACTGGGCTGTTAAACCCCAATACAAACAAACAAACAAGGGGGAGCTATTCGGGTGATTTCAATATATGTCAAATTCGCTGAGTCCACCAGAAGATTTGGTAGAGTGCCTTTTGCATGCTTTCAGCAAGTGGACCAAATGGCCATATACGCCACAGCTTTGTTTGTTACAACTGAATCCACACAATCGAGCCATTACTATACTTGTGGAGTATGACTTATTTAGTATAACTGGCAATCCAGTCTAATATGATTTGTACACTGTGCCAATGGAAGATAAGACAGGCCTCGTACTGAGCACGCTTTTCCATGCCTGAAAGCCCCAATTTAGCAATGCCTGAAAGCCCCGATTTTGCAGCTCCACCCCTTATTCTGCTGAACAAGACACAACTATTACCTTTGCAAACAGTGTAGATCCAGATCAGATGGCTTCTGAAGAAGCCATCTGATCAGGATCTACACTGTTTGTAATGCAGTTTGTGAAAGTATCAAGTATTTTGGTTGATATATAGTCCGAAATGGGTGTGGGTAAATAAATTTATTCAGCAGGATAACGTTGAATAGTTTTTTAAACAGACTATAGGCACAAGAACCAAAATCTAAAAGCCTGAAATCAAGAAAAAAAACAAGCTCTAAAAGCCTGAAATCCTGCAAATGCCTGAAAAATATGAGGCCTGCTAAGAAGAGATGCAAACCCTAAAATTATAGTTCAGGAATCATGCTGCTACTATTCAGAAATTTGAAGTCAATTTCAGTGCTGGAGCAATCATTTTCATTGCATGGTGAAGACTGGTATGCGTGAGCAATCATTTTCATTGCATGATGAAGACTGGTATGCTATTTTGTTGACAAAATATTGTAAATACATCAGCCTTTTGTATCCCTGTAACAGGGTTTTTCAGTGGTTGTGTTGAACTCACCTTGGAATAAGGTGTTATAATGACCTCCTCTTCTTCTATCTCACCAGTCTGTGCCAGGGGCTGTGCTTTCTCACGCTCTATAGTCACTGGAATTTTAAAATCACACCGACAGTACCTGCAACAAAACAGCAGCACCTTTAATGTTAGGTGAGCTACAGTCTTATAGACTTAGAACAGGGAAAAGAATATACTTTAATACTTTTGGCTGGCTGAGTACTACATTTAATCAAAACGGAACACCTACATTCAAATCAAGTTATCTTAAACTCCAAGGGGCTGGAAATTCCTGATTCAGACACCAGTAGTCATAGGAACAAATAAATGAGTATTGAGTATTAAATAAAGGATAGTTTTTGTATATTCTCCATAAAAACTGATGCTGTAGGTATTTATCTCTTATCTTGCTGAATATTCATTTAAGCTGCACCCATTTCTGTCTATCAACCAATCAAATTACTTGATGTAATTTATTGCTACAAATTCATAAACTGAATGTCAAACAGTGTAGATCCTGATCAGATGGCTTCTTCAGAAGCCATCTGATCTGGATCTACACTGTTTGCAAAGATAGGGGTTGTCATGAACAGCAAGATAAGGGTTATTTGGACAGCCTTGATTTGTTACGGCAGTTCAAATGACTAACCACGACATAGGTAATTATGGGGAAGTAAGGAAAATTATTCTTCAGTAATCACCAAATACCTAGCTTATCTGTTGTTGTGAGTAGTTGGAGAAAAAGAGTTGAAATGTGAAAAGAAAAATTGAAAAAAAAAAAAAAGATCAAAAACAGTATTGCCAAAATTAAGCTCGACTAAAGCAGTAGTTTGGGAACTCACTGTTTGAGATGAGAGATTCAAATGCAATTTAATGTCAGTTTTGTATTAACCCTTGTCCTGCTGAATATTCATATATGCCACACCCACTACCGATTATCAACCAATCAGATTACTTGATGCAAATTATTGCAACAAATTCACAATCTGAATGGAAAACAATGTAGATCCTGATCAGATGGCTTCATGATCTGGATCTACATTGTTTCAAAGGTAAGGCATATCTGGGATTAGCAGGACAAGGGTTAACCCTTATCTTGCTGTTCATGACAACCCCTATCTTTGCAAACAGTGTAGATCCAGATCAGATGGCTTCTGAAGAAGCCATCTGATCAGGATCTACACTGTTTGGCATTCAGTTTATGAATTTGAAGCAATAAATTACATCAAGTAATTTGATTGGTTGATAGACAGAAATGGGTGTGGCTTAAATGAATACTGTTTGCAAAGATAGGGGTTGTCATGAACAGCAAGATAAGGGTTAACCCTTGTCCTGCTAATCCCAGATATGCCTTACCTTTGAAACAATGTAGATCCAGATCATGAAGCCATCTGATCAGGATCTACATTGTTTTCCATTCAGATTGTGAATTTGTTGCAATAATTTGCATCAAGTAATCTGATTGGTTGATAATCGGTAGTGGGTGTGGCATATATGAATATTCAGCAGGACAAGGGTTAATACAAAACTGACATTAAATTGCATTTGAATCTCTCATCTCAAACAGTGAGTTCCCAAACTACTGCTTTAGTCGAGCTTAATTTTGGCAATACTGTTTTTGATCTTTTTTTTTTTTTTCAATTTTTCTTTTCACATTTCAACTCTTTTTCTCCAACTACTCACAACAACAGATAAGCTAGGTATTTGGTGATTACTGAAGAATAATTTTCCTTACTTCCCCATAATTACCTATGTCGTGGTTAGTCATTTGAACTGCCGTAACAAATCAAGGCTGTCCAAATAACCCTTATCTTGCTGTTCATGACAACCCCTATCTTTGCAAACAGTGTAGATCCAGATCAGATGGCTTCTGAAGAAGCCATCTGATCAGGATCTACACTGTTTGGCATTCAGTTTATGAATTTGAAGCAATAAATTACATCAAGTAATTTGATTGGTTGATAGACAGAAATGGGTGTGGCTTAAATGAATATTCAGCAAGATAAGGGTTAAACAATAAAAGATGATGCTCAATGCCTCACCTAACACAGGCTCTGTGCGCACTTGTTTGATAAAATAATAATAATAATAACAGGATGCTTGGCATTGTAAGCTCAGTTGGATGTACATCGGACTGCTGATCAGGGGCCAGTTGTTCAAAGCATCGTTAACTTAACAAGCTCGTTTGTGGTCATATTGTTAACTGTTCTAGCAAGTATAGTAATTAAAATTTTGGCATTTTTGCTGAAAAAAATGTGAGCAGCTTTTGCATTTGCAAAAGCTGCTCACATTTTTTCAGCAAAAATATTAGCATATTTGCCATATTTAATGATCAAAGTTTTAACGATACGTTAACTAATGATGTCATTAGTTTTGAACAACTGGCCCCTGGTCGGCAACATTCTTTTGTGGAGATTGATCAGAATCAGAATTGTTTACTGGTGACACGTCCTTTGACAATCCTTCACCAGGAATGATCATGTAATCTTTTCTCCAGTCATTCTCTCCCTTCTGCTGATTCAAGAAGGATAGTTGTTAGTTTCTGGTGAAAGAATGTGCACTGTACTGGTTAACCGTTTATGTATAAGCCAGCCAAGGTAACTTGTGGCTAGGAAAACCGACCAGCTCGATAGGACCTAAATAGCATTGACTGGGCTGTCAAACTCCAAACAAATAATATAATGCCTAAAGGCTTAATAAGTTAGGCCCTGTATAGGGAAATTCTTGCTGAAAAGTAACAATTCTCACAATGTCAAAGTCCAACTTTGGTGAAAAAACTGAACAAGAATTTTAAGGGAAAAATTCTCTAATCAAAGCTGCTTTTGGTGCGGAAGTTCTAAAAGACACACAAAGCTTAGTGATCACTGACAAGTATGCATCACGTAGCCTATATAATTTTGACCCCCTTGAACCCCACTTTTATATAGTAAAACTGGGGTTTGCAAGGGTAAACCTTATTTTTCTTATTTCTGCTCTAAAATATAGATTGTGGGTACTCGTTAGAACTGCCTTGATGAGGCAGTTCTAACCTGTACCCACAATTTATATTTTGAGCAGAAATAAGAAAAATATCACAATTTTTCATTGTAAAACTTTCCATTTTTCGGCGATAAAATAGTAAATGTATTTGTATAGGCTTGTTTTTGTAATGGATTAACTTGTGTGCAGAATTTGACATGTTCACTGTTTAGACAGTTTGTGTGTTCTGTTAAAGTTCTGCTAAACCTGATAGTCACTAATAACATGACTGTGAAAACTGAAATCAAGGGTCATTGGTATGATAAAATGGAAGACGTAAACCCTATTTTATATAGAGAAAACTGGGATTTATAGGGTCATCATTATTTTCTTATTTCTGCCCCTAAGATCTAGGTTTTGGGTACTGGTTAGAACTGCCTCAGTGAAGCCGTTCTAACGATCCCCAACAAAATACAGTTGAAGTAAAAATTAGGAAGCTACCAAAACTTTTCATCTGAAAATGCTGATTCTTGAGAAATAAAAGACTCCATTTTAGCACACAGGTGTGTTATCCTAAAGTTTTTCTGAGGGAGTAAAATGAACAAATCTTCTAATGAGTCAAATGAAAAAAAATTCTATTTATCTCCCCAATATTAAAAATAGGAAAAGTTTACAATAATTAGAACAAGCAAATACTTACATATTAAAATTGTAATGTCCTGGATAGTTTGTATGCAGAACAAACTTCTTCACTATATGGGTGCTGGCTTCAAACAATATATCCTGTAAAAGACACAACTGCCAGTAAACAATATACATTTATCATATGAGCCCCGCCAAGCGAATTTGTGTCTTCAAGCATTCTGTCATGACAAATTTCAACTGCGCATGCCCAGCCATTCAGAGGGGCCAGGGATATGGCTTTCTGTCTGAAGGTTCCTCTTTATTCACTGCTTGTATGAGCGAGCAGCGAAGGTTCTGGCGAAACTGCGCGTGTGTGCAGGCTCGCCTGTACCTTTGCTGCTCGCATAGGCGATAAGTACCAAAATCGCTTGACAGGGCCCATATGATGTCACATCTGAGAATGTTATAACACCATGTAATAAATTTGATAATCCACAAATGGATTAAATAATCAAATTAGTTCGGTACATCTCTTAACTTCACATGTAAGACGTCCTTAACGTCATGCTTAGTAATGGCTGAATATTGACATTTCTTTGTAAAACAATCGTGAATAAAAAGCATTTTAAATGTCATATAAGAAATAGAATCTTGCATTTGTGCTCATGTATTACTGAATTTATTAAACTCGTTGAGGAAAAAGGATAAAATGCTTGTTAAAGCCTCTCATTTCATCCCTTTTTTCTCAACTCATTTAATAAATCCAATAATACATGTACACTCAAGTAAGATCCTCTATGTATCCTGCAAAACATAGCTCCAGATAAGGAGAGAAATTAACCCTTGTCCTGCTGAATATTCATATATGCCACACCCACTACCGATTATCAACCAATCAGAGTACCTGTAGCAAATTATTACAACAAATTCACAATCTGAATGACAAACAATGTAGATCCTGATCAGATGGCTTCTTCAGAAGCCATCTGATCTGGATCTACATTGTTTCAAAGAAAAGGCATATCCGGGCTCAGCAGAACAAGGGTTAACAAAGGATGATTGTCCATGTGCCGTGAGAGTGACATATGTTGTAGGTACTTGTTACAGTTGCCTCAATGACGCAATTCTAACAAGTATAGGAGCCACAGGAAAGACTGACTAGGCACTCCTAGCGTTTGCACCTGCCTTTGGAATGTTCTTTTAACAACCAGAAATTCAACTTCGGTGAAGTTGATGTCACACCTGCTCCCCACCTGCCCAACACAAAAAATAAAAGTTAATTTAAGGCAGAAGAGATTAATATAGGGCTTTGAGAAGAATCCATACAAAAGTGACAAAAATTGATCCAAAGATTAAGCCCAAACCACATGCAGGGCCTCATGCCATGGCAAAAACACATGCAAAGTTTCAAAATGATTAGTATAAAACTGTAAGAGGAGTTGCAGTGACAAAGAGGTACCTCCTGTATATCAATTGAAGCTTAAAAATGTTCACAATGCGCAAAAAGCGAAAAAAAATATTCTGAGAATTATGTCGAAATCACATGCACATCCTCATACCATGGCAAAAGCACATGCAAAGTTTCAAAATGATTGGTATAAAACTGTAAGAGGAGTTGCGATGACAAGAGGTACCTATCATATATCAATTGAAGGTTAAAAATGACTAAGTTCACAATGTGGAAAAAGTGATAAAAATTGATCCGAAGTTAAAGTCCAAACCACATGCACATCCTCATACCATAGCAAAAACACACACAAAGATTCAAAATGATCAGTATAAAACTGTAAGAGGAGTTGCGATGACAAGAGGTACCTATTGTATATCAACTAAAGCATAAAAATGGCTAAGTTCATAATGTGCAAAAAGTGAAAAAAAAAATTCTGAGAATTATGTTGAAACCACATGCACATCTTCAAACCATGGCAAAAGCACACACAAAGTTTCAAAATGATTGGTATAAAACTGTAAGAGGAGTTGCGATGACAAGAGGTACCTATTGTATATCAATTGTAGGTTAAAAATGACAAAGTTCACAATGTGGAAAAAGTGACAAAAATTGATCGGACGATGAAGTCAAAACCACATGCGCATCCTCATACCATGGCAAAAACACACGTAAAGTTTCAAAATAATCGGTATGAAACTGTAGGAGGAGTTGCGATGACAAGAGGTACGTATCGCATACCTAAAAATGACTAAGTTCACAATATGGAAAAAGTGACAAAAATTGATTCGAAGATTAAGTCCAAACCACATGCGCATCCTCATACCATGGCAAAAGCACATGCAAAGTTTCCAAATGATCGGTCTAAAAGTGTAGGAGGAGTTGCGATGACAAGACATCCAGTGTAAAATGTTGACGGACGGACGGACGGACGGATGAACGGACGGACGCAGGTTCTTAGTAGAGGTACCTTGTGGGGTTACTAATGTAAAGTCTACGGAGACTTTAACCCCATAACGCACCACTGTACAGAGTTTTAACCCCACATACGAAATTTTTAACCCCACTAACTGAAAAGTTACTGTGCCTTACGGAATAAACCTCATTAAGTTGAATTGGGCAGAATCCCAACCCCACTAGGTACCTCTAGTCTGCCCGGACGGACGGAAACTTGCACGCCTATGTCTTCCTGCTAAAGCAGGTGCGACAAAAAGGTAAACAAAGTCACCGAACTGTGTGAATTCAACTGTAACACAAACAAAGCTGTGGCTTATATATGGCCCTTTGGTCCGCTTGCAAAAAGCATGGGAAAGGCACTCTACAACAAGATAATTATGTTACATGGAAAAATAAAGAAAGACACTGCTCACCTGAGCCCACCTATGAAAGTGAAGAGATGCTGACCATTTTTCTATTTTCAGGACACCATTTTGAGTAAAACCATTCTAGCATTTTGTTGTGAAGAAGTCGCGCCTAATTATTTTAACACTCTTTGTAAAGGGGTATTAGAGGAACATTTCTGTAAAATTATTCAGCAATTGGGCCATTTGACAGGTGTCTTTAAAGTCTTTTCTATATTTAGTTCTGTTGGCCAATTTTACCATTCCTATCAGCTGTGTCTGCCACTTCCTTATTTTGTTAATGCTCCGTTGGCCTATAAATTAGCCCAAAATTATCAACATTACACTACTTTATCTTGAGCTCTGTTGCAAAATAAAACCAATTTTCATGACATGCTGCCAACAAATGTTTAGATAAAGTTTGATCTGAACCTTCAGAGACCGAAATCAGGCTTCTATAGATACTTTACCTTGAATGAATTGTGTGTGTGTGAATTCGGGTTTAACGTCGCTTTCAACAATTTTTCAGTCATATCACGACGGTGTCTGGTTGCGACAGGGAGCTCAATGCTCACGATTATAGTGCTGCCTCACTGAAGTATCATGTCCCAGACACATTACATGATACCACACCCAGTCACATTATCCTGACACTGGATCGACCAGTCCTAGCTCTACCCCGTAAATCTGAGTGCCAAGCGAGGAGCAGCTAGTACCATTTTTAACGACTTTGGTATGTCGCGGCCCGGGATCGAACCCGAGACCTCCCGTTCCCCGGAGTGGACACTCTACCAACTGAGCTATCGGGGCCGGTTAACCTTGAATGAAGATCTTCAATGAAGGATCAAAGCACTAACAGTACTGGTGAGTCAATTATCTCTGAGTTAGCTTCATGTTAACAAGTCCTTGAAATGAAGACCCCTCTAAACCCCACATTATATAGAGAGTGGGTTTTACGGAGTATTCCTTCTTTCTGCTCAAAAACATATTGTTAGTACTCGTTAGAACCACCTCATTAAGGCGGTTCTAACAAGCACTCACAATCTATAATTGTACAATAAAACTTTGTATAAGAAAAATATCAAATTTTTTCATTTGAAAGAGATAAGATAGACATCATTTTAGCGCACGGGTGTATTAGCCTAATGGAAAATAGTCCTGGATAGAAAATTAGACAGTTTAGTTAACCCTTCAATTTCTGTATTTCATGAAAACTAGAGAAAGCGACCAGTGGGTCACGTATACCCCCAGCCAGTGCCACCCTCTGATATATCTTTCGAGCTTGTATGTAATATGAATGAAGTCAAGAAGCTATAGGAATCTATAAATGTGCCTGTAAAAGCTAAACCAAACATAAAATTTCTAAATGGACCAAGAGAGTGAGGGATCAAAGTTAATGAAGCAGCAGGGTGGGGTATGCATCAATGAAATCTTTGGACTGGTATGCAACATTGATGCAAGTATCAATTGAATTTTTCTTAAGAGTTTAGAACATACAGGCAACTAAAAAATTTGTCATAAAACTTTAACCAAATGTAAAATTTCTAAGTCCCTTGACCTTGAGGTCAAGGTCACCATGGGTGCGGGACAGGGACATGCATCACTAAATCGTTTAACAAACATGAAGAGAATCTAACATGTGGTTACAGAGATATCAGCAATGAAAAAGGTTGAACACAAAACTTTGACATAAAAGTAGATGAACAGACAGACAGCCCACCCAGGGGCTTGACCCAGAAGCTTAGATATTCCATATGAAAGGTAATGGTATACAGATATACTTAAACAAACATGAAGAGAAACTAACATGTGGTAACAGAGATATCAGCAATGAAAAAGGTTTAACACAAAACTTTGACGTACAAGTAGATGAACAGACAGACGGACAGGCAGCCCACCCAGGGGCTTGACCCAGGGGCTTAGATATTCCATATGAAAGGTAATGGTATAGAGATACAGTTTACCAAACATGAAGAGAATCTAACATGTGGTTACAGAGATATCAGCAATGAAAAAGGTTTAACACAAAACTTTGATGTAAAAGTAGATGAACAGACAGATGGACAGACAGACAGCCCACCCAGGGGCTGAGATATTCCATATGAAAGGTAATCCTATAGAGATATCCTTTACCAAATATGAAGAGAATCTAACATGTGGTTACAGAGGTATGAGCTGCCAAAAAGGTTTAACGCAAAACTTTGACGTAAAGGTTGACAAACGGTGGGACAGACGGAAGTACGAACAAACTAATGAATGAACGAACAGACGAACGAACGGAAAGACGAAAACTATATACCCCCTGACATACTTCGTATGCCGGGGGTATAATAATGTAGAGACCATGATCAGATCCTGAATTCTGTGGGTTCTGATCAGGGTCTACACTATTTGCCTAACCTAACATGGGTCCACTCTGTTTTTAAGGACAACACTTATGTTATAAATAACAAGAAGAGCGTGATTATTAATGTTAGCTGGATTTTGTACTACTTTTATTCACTGCAGCTGGTATAAAGGGCCTTGTGTTGGCATTAGAACCTCTCCCCATATAGTGCATCACTTCAAGTGGATGGTTCCAGATCAGCATATGAGCCGGGGCACAGCATTTCCTACAACTAACATGTACGCACAGTGAAGAATCAGATCAGCCTGGGCATCCATATAGTCTAACCAGAGTCTTCTCTTGCTACATGAAGGAGCTTTAGGCCCTTAGCTATCCTTAGAGCGCACAATTAAGACTCTGATCAGACTGTGCAGGCTGATCTGAGTCTTCATTGGGCGCACATGTATTATTGTAGGTTTTGTTATATGCTGGCTCATATAATAATATGAGCCACAGCTTTACAGCCCATACAAGATTGTTTTACTTATTTCTAGCCAATCATTAATCAGAGGTGGACAAAAACCAAAGCACCTTGAGAAAAACCACCTGTCTTTCTGTTGCAGAACTTGTGGTCTGACATAGGTTGTAGTCTGTAAGAAAACGCATCCGATTCTGCATTTCACATGGTGCTTTCTAATGTCACAGTAAGTTCTGAAGCTTGAGCTAGATTCATTTTAAAGGATGGTCATACAGAATCAGAGAATGCAGGATGATATGGAATGCTTTATTTTCATGTAGAATAAATATCAAAAATGAGTTCCTTTAAGAGCAGTGAAAACATTCATAAGGAAGAAGATGAGTCATACTACGTAGTTTCGGCTATGAAAGCCTCATCAGTGACCCTGTAATGATCCTGCAAAGAAAGCCAGAGGAAATATACTGCAATTTTGCGAATTTCGAATAGGCAGTCGATTCAAAGACTGATATAAATCAAAATGTGGTCCAAATAATTAAAAACCTGTCTAGAATACGAGTCTAAACCAATAATTTATTTCTGATTTCTCAGAATATTCACGCTGATAAAAGGACCAAAATAAAATATAAACTGCACTATGGTTGATGTACGGGGAGACGTTTTACGGCCGCCACACGGCACAGCACCAGCTGCAGTGAAGGCAAATAAATATCAAAAATGAGTTCCTTTAAGAGCAGTGAAAACATTCATAAGGAAGAAGATGAGTCATACTACGTAGTTTCGGCTATGAAAGCCTCATCAGTGACCCTGTAATGATCCGGCAAAGAAAGCCAGAGGAAATATACTGCAATTTTGCGAATTTCGAATAGGCAGTCGATTCAAAGACTGATATAAATCAAAATGTGGTCCAAATAATTAAAACCTGTCTAGAATATGAGTCTAAACCAATAATTTATTTCTGATTTCTCAGAATATTCACGCTGATCTGAAAGGACCAAAATAAAATATAAACTGCACTATGGTTGATGTACGGGGAGACGTTTTACGGCCGCCACACGGCACAGCACCAGCTGCAGTGAAGGCAAATAAATAGAAAGCTAGTAGCTGACAGCACTATTTTTTGCAGGTACATATTGGGACAGATAGAACTCAACATCAGGTAGTAAATTATACCGTAAAGATCCTAAGTATCCGGACAGATGGTCCTTAGCAAAAAGTGTAGACCCTGATCAGACTGCTCCTGAAGGAGCAGTATGATCAGGGCCTACACTATTTGTGATTTGGTCTGCACCTTTTGGTCTCCATGCTGGGTCATGAAACCAATTTGTTGCAATTTTAGCATAATTACAGCAAATCCTCAAGGTGTCTGAATTTTTAGGATATATAAATATACTTGTTCAAATTTTAGAAAATGTATGGTAAGAGTTGAGGAGTCTGAATATCTAGGGTAAATACTGTAAAAAATATTTCTATTTCCTTTGAAATTTTGTGTTTTACAGGGGTGTAAAATATTTTCCTTATTTTTCTCCAAATATACATTGTGACTACTCGTTAGAACTACCAACAAGCACCCACAATCTATGCTTGGACGAAAACTATAAAAATGTTCATGCATTTTCATTAGAAAAAAGCTAGTTCTATAAACAGGAAAGGCAGTATTTTAGCACACAAATGTGTATTGTAATGATCTCTTACCACTCCCATAGAAAAGTAGTTATAAAAGTAGTCTGAGCTCGCCCGTACTCGTCTGTGAGCATCTGGTGTGTGGATTTTCATTTTATCCTCGGATTTGTAAAACACTTTTTCTGGACAACCTAAGGCACTTATCACATCCTATAAATAAAACAAAATTCACAAAAACATCTTTGTAATACTGTTCATTATAACATGGGTTTTTGTTTGTTTGTTTGAATTGAGGTTTAACGTCCCCGTCAACACTGTAAAGGTCATTTTGGAGACGTTGCTTCCAATTTTGTGGGACTTTTACCCGACATTGAGATGAAATGACATCTCAAGCCCTGTCGCCCAATGAAACCAATAGGGTTTATAAGCATGGACGGTCCGCCTCGCACCGGGGTTCCTGGACAGGCTAAGATCCTCTAAATGATTTACCAGTACTAGTGTGCGGGCCAGATTCAGCTCTGTGTGGAAGCATCATGCAGCCCATATATTTCTTCTAGCCCCTATGGGCGGGGGCGAATAACATGGGTTTAGTTATACCATATTTACCCCATGTTTTTGGACAGACAGGCCTAAGCAAACAGTGTAGACCCATTAGGGTCTACAAACAGTGTAGACCCATTAGGGTCTACACTGTTTGCCACTCATCAAGCTATTTTTAGACACAACATCGGGTAATAAATTGTACTTGTTCAAATTTTAGAACAAGTATGGTAAGGAGGTAAGGGGTATGATTAATTAGGGTAAATATGGTAACAGTTTAAAAATGGGTCCAAAGATAGAAACAAGAGGGCCATGATGGCCCTGGATCGCTCACCTTATCCATAGTGTAACAAGTCGGCCACAGGGAGGGTCATTATTGGCCCCAGGGCTTTAATGTGCATAATGTTGAGGTAGGTCTTAAAGGTGAAGCTTCATACCAAACATCAACAAAGGCTATAATTTGAACAATCTTGGTAGAGGTCCATTAGATGAAACTTCATACCAGGGAGCGGGGGCATTTTTGGCCCAAGGGCTTTAATTTGAACAATCTTGGTAGAGGACCATTAGATGAAGCTTCATACCAAATATTAAAGTCCTGGGCCTTGCAGTTTCAGAGAAAGAGATTTGTAAAGATTTTCCCTATGTAAGCCTATGTAGAACCAAAGGCCCCGGGAGCGGGGGCATTTTTGGCCCAAGGGCTTTAATTTGAACAATCTTGGTAGAGGACCATTAGATGAAGCTTCCTACCAAATATCAAAGACCTGGGCCTTGTGGTTTCAGAGAAGAAGATTTTTAAAGATTTTCCTTATATAAGTCTATGTAAAACCAAAGGGCCCTGGAGCGGGGGCATTTTTGGCCCAAGGGCTACAATTTGAACAATCTTGGTAGAGGTCCATTAGATAAAGCTTCATACCAAATATCAAAGATCTAGGCCTTGTGGTTTCAGAGAAGAAGATTTTTAAAGATTTTCCCTATGTAAGTCTATGAAAAACCAAAGGGCCCCGGAGCGGGGGCAATTTTGGCCCAAGGGCTATAATTTGAACAATCTTGGTAGAGGTCCATTAGATGAAGCTTCATACCAAATATCAAAGTTCTGGGCCTTGCGGTTTCAGAGAAGAAGATTTTTAAAGATTTTCCCTTTATAAGCCTATGCAAAACCAAAGGGCCCCGGGGCAGGGGCATTTTTTGACCCAGCACTATAATTTGAACAATCTTGGTAGGGGTCCGCTAGATGAAGCTTCATACCAAATATCAAAGACCTGGGCCTTGTGGTTTTAGAGAAGAAGATTTTTTAAATTTTCAGTGAAAAAATCTATTTTTGGCTCCTGTGACCTAGATGTGCAACGGACCAGAACCATTTGAACAACTTTGAAAGGGGACTACCTAAGGATCATTCCTGTGAAGTTTGGTCAAAATCCGATCAGTGGTTTAGGAGGAGATGTTGTTTGAAGAAATTGTTTAAGCACGCACGCACGACGAACAAAAAGTGATCCCAAAAGCTCACCTCGTCACTACGTGATGGTGAGCTAAAAATGGCCATGGTTATTTTTCTTACAGTCTAGACATTTTTGACTGGATGTAACACATTTTTAACTTAATTTTTCTGTTTCGGATCTTAACAATCAGGTTATAAAGAGTTTGTGGTGTATCTGTAACCCAATGCTTGTCACCAATACAGACTGGTTTAATACCCAACATGAACATGTAGTGAGGAAGTGTTCAACCTTTCACAGTCAGTGTTTTTTCTCTAGGTACTCAAATTTTCTCCATGTTCCCTCCCTGAACACATTCATAGTTCTTTCATTCTTCTGTGTATTCAAGGTAAATGAAATTGTAATGCTGCATTTCATTGGAAAATGGACTAGGTAAAATGTTGCAAAAGTATATACTGCATTATTGCATAAATACCTATGCGCATGGCTGTTTGAAGCCATTGTCAAATGGACAGAAAGCCGTGCTCAAACAGCAAATACCATGTTCAAATCATGAAATTCGGGTGCTGTTTGAACATGGATTTTGAGCTTTTGATATCACAAGACTGGCCTTGCTTTGTTTACATTACGTTGAGCGAAGTAATGTTATCGCCCTGAAAGTAGCGTTTAAGGGTTCTATGATGACGTCAGATGGTTACTGCGTAACAACATCATTGTAAACAACATTATGAACTGGCCACCATGATGGTTCGCCGGTCGCATTTGAAGAGTTTATATGGAGTTTATATGGAGCTTTTGGGCATTTTCGCAACTATTTGCTGTCGAAATCGTAAGTTATACAAGAATAACGATCATCCATGGTTATTTCATTGCATTAACATTTGCCGGATCCCTCGGAAGATATTTGAACATTCGGCCTAGTGGCCTCATGTTCTAACATTTTCTTCCGGACCCGGGGAATGTTAATGCATGAAAAACCATGGTTGATCCCTATAATATACTATTGGAAACTGAACGGCGGCATCATGTAACACCACTTTTCATTGGTGGACATTTGGTTGTACACTAGTAAGTGTACTTTTCTTGTTATGAAAACAAAGCATTAGGTCCATTGGAATGGGTAAAATTGCATTGAATATTGTCATTTTGGAAGATAATGTATCAGTTTTTTCTGGTTTCAAATTTCATTTTACCAAGACGTGTCAGCGAATTTGTAAAACAATATTTGTGACTGTAAAACCGGCAATTTACCTCCCCTAATAACAATTATTTTGAAGAATTCCATCAAAAGGTATGACCTGCCTGTAGTAACCTTGGCTATTTGGGTGAAAGCATGGGTTGTCGCAAATGATGACTGATTAACAAACAGACGAACAAATGGAAACGGATGCCTATATCACGCTAACAATGCTTTGAACTGGACCCAGATATATTACTTACACCAAAGATGGGTAACTATAATTATCTTCTGTAGTTACTTACGTTCGGGGAATCCCCAAATCTAACAATCCTCTCAACCATCTTTTTTCTTGGGTCCAATAATTTGCCTGGTCCATTACCTGAAAAGATAAATATCACATCAGTGTGACTAAGTTTGGTAAAAGGCTCTTTCATTTTGTTCCTGAAAGGATTTTTTTTGTTTTTTATTTGTGTTGTCTTCATTTGAGAAATTAATTTTATTTTTCTGCTGTTCATGACAGTATATGAATGCAGTGGATCACATGCCAAGCAAATGAACCCTAAAGGAGTTCATGTAAACTCTGCTAGCAACCCACTGTCGTTCATACTTTCATGAAAAGCAGAAAAATAGTTTATTTTTTATATTTTCATTATTTGCCCCTTATCACTGGGAGAAAAATTTTAAACTGAAAAATATTTTCACGCTGTTTTTCTACAAAGAGCGGAACAGTGTTGACGTCATCAACGCCCATAGAGAACCATTGTTTAGACTGATGTCACGTGACGTCATTGAAAATCATGTGGCTCCATTCGTTCATGGAAGTTGTTTTCTATAGGTTTACATTAGATTTTACACTAGAAATGTAAATATTAATTTTTATTTTATTTTTTGGTCAATGGTTTGTATTGAGATTTCACTTCCCTTTCAACACTATTTAGGTCATTTTTGAGATGTCTTGTGGGTCTTTTACCTGACATTTAGATGAAATGACATCTCAAGCCCTACCACCCAAAGAAACCACTAGTGTTAAGGAGCTGACTGACTAGGACACCTTTTCCTGGGCAGGCTGAGACCTAAGCGGTTTATCATTGCTCAAGTTTGGTCATTTTACCTCTGCCCGGAAGCACCATCCAGCCCAATCTATTTCTTCAAGCCCTGAGGGCAGGGTCAATTGCTTGTCAAGCAACCTGAAGTTACCAATGAATCTGAGTTTTATTACTTCTAATGTTCACTTGAGCTCTCATCTTACAACATGAAAGTCGTAACAAAGGAAAGAAGCATAGCTTGAAAAAATCCCTGTCGACGGTGGGATTCGAACCCGGCCACCAGGGTGAAAGTCTAATACTCTAACCACTGAGCCAAAGAGTTGACTCCCTGACTCAGTTGTCCATGAGTGATTATAAACCTATAAGCTATGCATAATCTACCAAGGTAGATAACTGAAGGAAGAAGTTGCCGTCCATAATTATTTCTGGAAAACACTCATTTTTCTGATGAAAATGTAAGATATTTTTCTTATTTATACTCAAGATAAGCTGTGGGTGCTCATTAAAACCACTTTATTGAGGCAGTTTTAACCTGTACCCACAACCTATGCCATAGACTCTAAGCAGAAATGAGAAAAATAGTGTATACCCCTGTAGACCCCAGTTTTCTATATACAAAGTAGGGTTTACTGGGTGTTCATTACATGGACTTGTTAACATGATGACCACATCTGCACAGCAGGCAGTAACATGTTATACCATACAACATTATGGCACCAGCCATGACAATATGTTTTCTGTATAAGCTATAACATACTTCTACATAGAAAATATATAAGACAAAAAGAATCTCACACTCCTGATCATTTCATATGAAAAATGAAACTTGTCAAAGGTTTTGTTTTATAATATTGGGATCAACCATGGTTTTTCATGTATTAACATTCACCGGGTGCCGAGGAAGCTGTTTGAACATGAGGCCGCCAGGCCGAATGTTCAAATATCTTCTGAGGGACCCGGCAAATGTTAATGCAATGAAATAACCATGGATGATCGCTGTTCTTGCATAATTTACAATTCCGACAGCAAATTTTGACGAAAACACCCAAAATCTCTATATAAACTCCATATAAACTCTTCAAATGCGACCGGCGAACCAACATGGCGGCCAGTTCAGGATGTTGTTTACAATGACGTTACACAGTAACGATCTGACGTCATCATAGAACCCTAAAACGCTACGTTCAAGGCGATAACGTCACGTTGCTCAATGTTACGAAAACCAAGCAAGGCCAGACTTCTGATATCAAAAGCTCAAAATCCATGTTCAAACAGCACGCGTATTTCATGATTTGAACATGGTTTTTGCTGTTTGAGCACGGCTTTCGGTCCATTTGACAATGGCTTCAAAGAGCCATGCGCAGAGATATTTTTGCAAGAAGTTTCATTTGACTTGACCACCTCCTTGATTCCTCTGTGTTCCAATGAAAAGGATACAGTAAAATTCCTATATTAAGACCACCTTTGGGAATGTTCAAAAGTGGTCTTTAAGACCACTTTTGAACAGTCCCAAAAGTGGTGTCTAATGGGGAGACACTGGGTGTAGAAAACACAAAGAAAGAAAAACTTTCTCAATAAGCTTTCAACAGCAGATGTATTCTTAATTTTAGGGTTTTAATAGCAGAATTTTACTGTAATTAAACTCACCTTCAGTAAAAAGTATAAATTTCAGTCCTTTTGTGACATTATGCTCTCGTAAAACTTCTAAACAATCAACATAACAATTACCATGGTAACAAGTAATAGGTAAAGGTGGAGCCCTGAAATAAAAGATCATTCAATATGTACATTACCTAGGCCCCCACCCAGCGGGGCTTCGAGAAATATACTGAGAGGCAAAAGTAAGGATACAGGTTACTGAATGCCAATTTGCATCCCAATCTCTCCCTCTCTACATAACAAGAGGGCCCAGAGGGCCCTGAATCGCTCACCTGAGAATCAGTGTCTCTAGTACATTCTTGGCCCAAGGGCTATACTAGGTGAAGCTTGATACCAAATATCAAAGACCTGAGCCTTGTGGTTTCAGATATGAAGATTTTAAAATATTTTCCCTATATAAGCCTATGAAAAACCAAAGGGCCCCGAGGTTGGGGGCATTTTTGGCCCCAGGGCTATAATTTGAACAATCTTGGTAGAGGTCCACTAGATGAAGCTTCACACCAAATATCAAAGATCTGAGCCTTGCGGTTTCAGAGAAGAAGATTTTTAAAGATTTTCCCTATATAAGCCTATGTAAAACCAAAGGCCCCTGGGGCGGGGGCATTGTTAGCCCCAGGGCTATAATTTGAACAATCATGGTAGACGTCCACTAAATGAAGCTTCACACCAAATATCAAAGACCTGGGCCTTTCGGTTTTAGAGAAGAAGATTTTTAAGATTTTCCCTATACAAGCCTATGTAAACCCAAAGGCCCCCGGGCGGGGGCATTTCTGGCCCCAGGGCCATAATTTGAACAATCTTGGTAGAGGTCCACTAGATGAAGGTTCATATCAAATATCGAAGACCTGGGCCTTTCGGTTTCAGAGAAGAAGATTTTTAAAGATTTTCCCTGTATGTAAAACCAAAGGCCCCTAGGGCAGGGGCATTTTTGGCCCTAGGGCTATAATTTGAACAATCTTGGTAGAGGTCCACTAGGTGAAGCTTCACACCAAATATCAAAGACCTGGGCCTTGTGATGTCAGAGAAGAAAATTTTTAAAGATTTTCCCTATATAAGCCTACGTAAACCCAAAGGGCCCCGGGGCATGGGCATTTTCGGCCCTAGGGCTATAATTTGAACAATCTTGGTAGAGGTCCTCTAGATGAAGCTTCACACCAAATATCAAAGATCTGAGCCTTGCAGTTTCAGAGATGAAGATTTTTAAAGATTTTCCCTGTATAAGCCTATGTAATACCAAAGGCCCCCGGGGCGGGGGCATTTTTGGCCCCATGGCTATAATTTTAACAATCTTGGTAGACGTCCACTAGGTGAAGCTTCACACTAAATATCAAAGACCTGGGCCTTGTGGTTTCAGAGAAGAAGAGTTTTAAAGATTTTCCCTATATAAGCCTATGTTAACCCAAAGGCCCAAGGGGCGGGGGCATTTCTGGCCCAAGGGACATAATTTGAACAATCTTGGTAGAGGTCCACTAGGTGAAGTTTCATACCAAATATCGAAGACCTGGGCCTTTCGGTTTCAGAGAAGAAGATTTTTAAAGATTTTCCCTATATAGGCCTATGTAAAACCAAAGGCCCCCAGGGCGGGGGCATTTTTGGCCCTCGGGCTATAATTTGAACAATCTTGGTAGAGGTCCACTAGGTGAAGCTTCACACCAAATGTCAAAGACCTGGGCCTTGTGGTTTCAGAGAAGAAGATTTTTAAAGTTTTCATTTTAAAAATCTATTTTTAGCTCCTGTGACCTAGATGTGCAATGGACCGGAACCATTTGAACAACTTTGAAAGGGGACCACCTAAGGATCATTCCTGTGAAGTTTGGTAAAAATCCGATCAGTGGTTTAGGAGGAGATGTCATTTGAAGAAAAAGTTTACGCATGCACGCACGCACGCACACACACACACACGCACGCACGGACGACGGACAAAAAGTGATCCCAAAAGCTCACCTTGTCACTACGTGACAGGTGAGCTAAAAATGAGGTATCATAAATAAGAACAACCAATGCCGCATAATTTGCAGCATTTTCGGTTAAATTTGATTAACGAATAATGAAATTGTGTTACTTGAAATGGACAGGGGGTCTGATCCAATATTTCGTCTTGAGTAGCTTCCCTTTAAACATGTGTTTCGAATAAGGGTTATTCAATAAATGATTTTTCATGCAAAAATTTAAAGAATGGCATCTGATTGGCAAGAATATGTTGCATATTGAAATTAAACAAAAGGTAAAGTGCAACATCTTTTCTCCAAGAAAATGGCATTTTCGCCTTTTACGTTCTTCCTTTTATTAAATGCATTACCGTATTCGGGTGTGTACTACCCGCATTTGCGTACTAACCGCACCCCCCTTTTTTAGCCAAAATCTGGGGAAAAACTGTTATTCTGTTGTATTACCCGCATGAAATATTTGCTGAAATTTTGGTGGGTGCGTAAGTGAGAAAAAGTAAGAATTTGGCCAGTTTTTGTAACACACAACGGAACGCGCGGCGGGAAAATGCATGTGCGTGCGAGTATCACCAGAATGCATGTACTTTGCATTAAAACGTTGAAAAAACTTTACCTGTTCACCCTTGTTATTTATTTATTAAACAATATATACCCAACGGCCCTTTTGGGGGGACATCGGCAAACAGTGCAGTCCCAGATCAGACACCGCAGAAAGAAACCGCAGACGTCCGATTTGGATTTACACTGTTTGATGATTTATAACGGTTCAATGATGACACTATTGTTAATCCCGGTTGTATAATTGCCACCCTGCGATGCGTGTCAAAAAGGTGTGAAAATATGGTCAAGTTATGTCTCTAATTTGCGTTTATTCCCCAATCAATAATTTAACCCACAATCAATGTGAAAATGATTTAATTGCTCCTAAGACGAGTTGCTTAATCTTACGTTAGAATATACAAACAGACTATTCTAATATCTCGTGAATGGTTATGTTTTGGCGCCAAAAAGTCGAACGCTTTAATTTATGTAAAAACATCTGTATGCTGTTGTTGGTTATTGACACGGAGCTTCCGAGCTACCGAAATTTTTAATGAAAGAGATACACCGCATTAAAATAAAACAATAGACACGTGTGTGGTTGCTGGGGACCGATGACGTCATTCGCCGATCGCGTGCAGAAAAATTGTAGCGGTAGTTTGTGGGCGGCGATTAAGATGCCGGAAAACTTTGATGTTCGCATTGAACTTGCTTGTTTATTTCGTTTGAAATCGGAGTTTTAGGAATAATAAGCACAAAATCAGGCTTGCTTGTAATGGATATTGTTTTTTACTCATGTGTAAGTAAAATTGAGTCGACAATTTACGTTATTTATGTCGGGAATCGTAAAGGGATAGAGCATAACATTGAGATGCATCGTATTTTCAGCTGACAAAAGTAAAAAAAAAAAACGGTCCAAAAATATTTTGGACGGATTACCCGCACCCTGAACTTGGGCCTGTAATTTGAGGGGGAAAAACTGCGGGTAGTACACGCCCGAATACGGTAAGTTTCTATAGGATTTGTATTGAAGATTAACTTTCCATTGTGCAATTTTAGAGGTTTTACTATGGAGTTAACATAAAGATGCCGAGCAAAACAATAAGTATGCGAAAGTTTCAAATGAATATCTGTTTCACGATCTGAGAAAAAGACTCATTTAATTCACTATGATTTTAATTGAAAGGGAGATAATCCGGAACAGGCAGAAATTCCAATTGAGTTTGAAGCTGTTTGTTTGGGTTTAATGGCAAAGTAATGATGTGGTCTTATCGATGAACATTCGTACATGACTTTTGCGGTGTGCACAGATTTGAATGTCGCGTACAACATTAGATTTTATTGGAAATATTGATTTTCAATTAAGGGCAATAACTCCATCATGGATGACTGTTACAGGAAAAGAATTGGAGTTTTACAAACTTGGATGTTTGGGAAAAGCGGACAAAGGCATATTTTATTACAGACAGCAATACAAGATCCGGTATTCTAAATCAAAAAGTGTATACTTTTTATTGCTTCCAGGCAGAGCTGACACTGACTACACATGAGTTAGAGTACTGGTAAACCGCTTAGGTCCAAGCCTGCCCAGGTACAGTGGTGTGAGTCGGACTGTCCCTGCATATAAACCCTATTTGTTTGTTTTGGCTGCAGGGCTTGAGCTGTCTAATCATCTCAATGTTGGGTAAAATTCCCTCAAAATTGGAAGCAATATCTCCAAAATGACCTAAATAGTGTTGATGGGGATGTAAAGCCTCAATTCAAAGAAACACTAGAAATGCGTCCATAGGACACGGATGCCCCCCCCTGAAAATATGTCTGTTCGTATTCATCAATAGAAAGTTATTGACCGTGTTTAAGTTTTGGACTTTTTTTTTCACGTATGACCTCTAAGTATGACCTTGACCTTGTAGGTAAGGACCTTGGTTTTGTGTGAGGCAGATTGTCTCATGATGGCCAACATTTCTGCCAAATAATTTCAAAATCCATCCAGAGATAAGAAAGTTATTGACCGACCATTTTTTTTTACCTTGGACTTCTAAGTATGACCTTGACCTTGGAGGTACGGATCTGGGTTTGCACATGACACATCGTCTCATGATGATTAATATTTCTTCAAAGTAATTTTAAAATCCATCCAGAAATAAGTAAGTTATTGACTGCGTTTAAGTTTCGGACCCTTTTTTTGACCTTTGACCTCTAAGTATGACCTTGACCTTGGAGGTACGGATCTGGGTTTGCACGTGACACATCGTCTAATGATGGTCAACACTTCTTCAAAGCAATTTCAAAATCCATACAGAAATAAGTAAATTTCAAAATCCATACAGAAATAAGTAAGTTATTGACTGCGTTTAAGTTTCGGGCCCTTTTTTTGGCCTTTGACCTCTAAGTATGACCTTGACCTTGGAGGTACCAATCTGGATTTTGCACATGACACATCGTCTCATGACGCTTAACATTTCTAAAAAGTAATTTCAAAATCCATCCAGAAATAACAAAGTTATTGACTGCATTTAAGTTTCGGACCCTTTTTTTGACCTTTGACCTCTAAGTATGACCTTGACCTTGGAGGTACGGACCTGGGTTTTGCACGTGACACGTCGTCTCATGATGGTTAACATTTCTGCCAAGTAATTTTAAAATCCATCAAGAAATAAGGAAGTTATTGACTGCGTTTAAGTTTCGGACGCACGGGCGCACGGACACACGGACGGACGGACGGACAGGGGGAAGTTATTGGCTGCGTTTAAGTTTCGTCCGGACGGTTTGTGTGGCTGCACCTGTCCATATTTTATGGGGCTAAAATTTTTATGTGGCTAACGGTTTATGTGGCTATAAGACACACAAATCTGTACATCTAATGTGGCTAGCCACACAAACTTTGGACATCAGCCACATAAAGGCTGTCTGTACTAAACCGTCTTTGTCTAAACTTATGTGGCTACCAGAGGTTGTGATATCTAGCCCTCTAAAGGTAGAACAGAACTTTCTTTATAGTGCACTGATACATCTTATGGGTCTAGCTCCTCACATAGAGGGACTTTTTCCTACTGCAGCATTCAGCCCCAGGACAGCCAGTTAAATTTATGTGGCTCAGCCCCATAATCTCAAAGTTTAGCCTCATAATCCTGGACATCCATGTCCAAGGATGTCCAAGGTGATGGACATAAATTTATGTGTCTTTTTTTTATTTGATTTTTCTAGTCCCCCTGAACCCCTCTGTACTAACAGAAAAATGGGTTTGTGAGGCTAGCCACACAAACCCATTTTGCCACACAAAACCCTTCTGTACCTAAAAGAAGCCACATAAACCCATTTTGTAAGAACGCACGGACGCACGGACACACGGACGGACAGACGGATGGACAGGGGCAACGCTATATGCCCTTTCCACCATTCTTCGAATGGCGGGGGCATAAAAATGCCACTATGAAGCCTTATGCTGCATCAATAGTGAGATTTTCAGATATCTGATTAGACCATTGAGATAAAACATGCATGCAAAATTGTGCATTCTTTCATATCTCCAACACTGATTTTTGATTGATTGATTTGAGGTGTAACGTCCCCATCAACACTGTAAAGGTCATTTTGGAGACGTTGCTTCCAATTTTGTGGGACTTTTACCCGACATTGAGATGAAATGACATCTCAAGCCCTGTCGCCCAATGAAACCAATAGGGTTTATTAGCATGGACGGTCTGCCTCGCACTGCGGTTTCTGGACAGGCTTAGATCCTCTAAGCGGTTTACCAGTACTAGTGTGCGGGCCAGATTCAGCTCTGCGTGGAAGCATCGTGCAGCCCATATATTTCTTCAAGCCCCTATGGGCGGGGGCGGAATCTCCAACACTGAAAGAGGGTCCTCAGTATAATGACAGTATTTGTTCCCTAATATTTTGCCCTCAAAAGAATTTGATGTTATAAAGAATCCCAATAAGAAATAGTAAAATAGGTATCCAAGAGCCTTTTCCCCTCAACTACCTCAAGAAACCAATGTTATGGACATTTGTTAGAATCGCCTCACCGAGGAGACACAACATTTGTTTGTTTGTTTGGAATAGCAAAACAATAGTGTTGAATACCTTTATTAGTCCGTCCCTTCGGATTTGTCCCACTGAAACTTTCATTACAATGCGTTTTGTTGTTATATCAATTGTCGGTGAGAAGTGTTATCTGTATTTTTGTGATGAAAAAAAAAAAGTCATTTTTTGTATATCTGCTTCAAACAAAGATTAGAGTTGGTCATTAGAACCACCTATATGTGTATAACACTAATTTTGTGCTCCAAAGCAGAAACTGCCTTTAATAGTCAAACAATCATCTTTGATCAAAACAAAAATGTATAAAGTGGCTGTCACATGGTGAAGTACTACATCAGCTTATGCCATTGTATGTGAAATTTGACAAACACGCTGCTGCACACCGATTAACTCTTACCATGCTGTTCACGACAACCCCTATCTTTGGAAATAGTGTAGATCCAGATCAGATGGCTTCTGAAGAAGCCATCTGATCAGGATCTACACTGTTTGACATTCAGTTTATAAATTTGTAGGAATAAATTACATCAAGTAAACTGAATGGTTCAAAGTCAGAGATAATGTGGCTAAAATGAATGTTCAGCAAGAGAAGGGTTAAGTAAGAGGTAAGTTTAAATAGAGGATCTTACATGAGTGTTAATGTATTATTGAGTTTATTAAAAGAGTTGATAAAAACGGATAAAATGTAAGGCTTTGCCGAGCATTTTATCCATTTTCCTCAACCAGTTTAATAAATTCAATAAAACATGAGCACGAATGCAAGATTTTATTTATCATATGACATTTAAAATGCATTTTGTTCACAATTGTTTTATAAAAATGTCAGTATTCTGCCATTAGTAAACGAGACGTCATTAAGGACATCGTACATGTAACGCTATGGGGCATATCTAACTAATTTGCATATTTATTCCACTAGAGGATTATCAAATTTATTACATGGCGTTATTACATTCTCAGACGTGACGTCAGATGATGAAAAAAGTTTCTAGCATGCTAAAAGACTATATACATCGGATACTGTCAAAAATGTTGTACATGCATAAAAATTGACATATTGCTTATACATCAGTCATAAGCAAGATGTATGCAGCAGAAAATTCACCTAAAGTTCTCATAAGTTGAAATATGCTGTAATATACATGTAACCATCTGTGTACGCCTAACTTATTTCTTACTTACAGGCAATATACTTCTAACTTATATGTGCACACTAGTACTGGTAAACCGCTTAGAGGATCTAAGCCTGTCCAGGAACTGCGGTGCTAGGCGGACCGTCCATGCTAATAAACCATATTGGTTTCATTGGGCGACAGGGCTTGAGATGTCATTTCATCTCAATGTCGGGTCAAAGTCCCACAAAATTGGAAGCAATGTCTCCAAAATGACCTTTACAGTGTTGACGGGGATGTTAAACCTCAAATCAAACAAACAAAAACTTATATGTAACTGAGGCTCAGCTGAGACTGTACAGTCATAAGTCTATCTAGCCAGAACCTATGCTGCTTAGGCATTTAGAAGAAATCTTGAGGTAACCTTGAGGTTATCTGCATGATAGTCCTCTTAACAGGGTTGCTGCAGTATAAACAGAATACAAGAGCCCTATTACCGTAAAAGTCCTAAAAATTCTGACAACTTGGGGCTGTAATTCTCCTAACATTTAACAAATTTGTTTCATGATCCAGCAATGCATCCATAAAGTGCAGATGGAATGGCAAAGAGAGTAGACCCTGATCAGACTGCTCCTTCAGGAGCAGTCTGATCAGGGTCTACACTCTTTGCTTATGCCTGTCTGTCCCAATACTTAGGATCATTACCGTAGTTGACTGCAAACTCAATCATTTGAAAAATATTAATTTCAGAATGTTAACTCTTATCTTACTGAACACAATAACCCCAACCTTGAGAGATAGGATGGCTCTTGAAGAACCTATCTGATCAGGATCTACAGCGTTTGTCATGCTGTTTGTGAAATGATCCAATACATATCAAGTAATTTCACTGGTTGATAGTCCAAAAAGTGTGTGGCTAAATTAATTTATTCAGCAGGATGAGGGTAAAGGGCCATTTCCTCACATTTCCTCACATGCTAGATCATTATTACCTTGTTTCTAAAAGACTGCTTCCTGAGTATAGACACATCCTTGAGACTACTGGAGAGGTTCCATTGGGGAACTGTAGAGATCCTAGACCATGAGCATAGCGAGGCTGAAACAGAAGAATACCCAGTAGGGTCTTGAGGTTATAAAACTCGCAGCGTCAGATGAGAATTTATGAGAAGAATCAAGGAATAAATTTATTTCTTGTTAGAAACGTGTAATGGGTACTCATTTAAATTACCTTGTCCTTGTTGAGGCTATTCAAACAAGTATCTGCAACATAGGGTAAGGGAGAAATTTTGGTTTTGGATTTGGTTTGATTTGAGATTTAAGATCTGTCAACACTGAAAAGGTCATTTTGGAGACGTTGTTATAATTTCGTGGGACTTTTACCCAACATTGAGATGAAATGACATCTCAAGCCCTGCCGCCTAATGAAACAAATTGGGTTTATAAGCATGGACAGTCTGAAATAAGTAAGTTTATACTAATGTTATCCTTGATACTCCTTCCCTTCTGGAGTCACAAAAAACTTTATAATGTTCAGCTTAGCCAATTTGTTTTGGAGTTTTATGGCCCAGTCAACACTGTTTGGATCATGTTAAGCAGGACAATATATCTAACCACAATTCCTGGGCAGGCTTATACATAAGCGGTTAACCCATTGTATGCCAATGGACTCTTCCATTGCAATAAGTTGGACAAGTCCATTTGTCATATAAGGGATGTCAGGCCTATTTTTTCATTTTTATTCTATTTTTTACAGAAAATTCTGTTAGCATTTTGTGGCGTCTGATCTGGGCCTGCACTGTTTGCCAAGGTACCCTTTTAGGGGTTTCCCACATACAATGGGTTAACCAGTACAGAGTAGATTCTTTTGCCAGAATCTGACAACTGCCCTTCTCGAATCATTGGAGGGGAGAGAATGAACATAGAAAAGATTTTACGATAAATCTCCAACTCCAACCCCAACCCCAGCAGATATTGAACCAGCCACCTCCTGCTCATCAGTCAGACGCACATCCTACTAATCTAAGGAGGCCGGCGCAGCTTAGCTGAACTGAGTTAGAAATTTGTCCTGTTCATAAATATTAAAATGCCAACAACTGTTGGCATTTCAATATTTATGAACAGGACAAGTGTCATTTTCTACTAATCTGCGTATTAACCCTTTACCACTCAGGGATTTTGTGAATTTCGCTGATTTTCACAGTGTTGCACCTGACAGCAACTTCAACTAGCCATTGTTTCATAATGGATGGTCGGTTTTACACCAAACTCGGTATGAATGTTCATTGGGCAGTAGCCTTTCAAATGCAACCTTTCATGACTTGATCATTGTTGTAATGGTAAAGAGGGGGCATCTCAAAGTTGGCAAAAAGTGTGTTTCCACATGAATTTTTGACCACATTTTAATCTTCACACAGCTGTCAAGGCAACAATTAAGGTGTTTGGCACTGGTCATTTTCACTGTTTGCAGCATGTTTTATCAGCATCAATTTTCAGGCGTTTTTGACCCCGGACACCCTCAGATACAAATTTTAGCGACCGGTTGGGCCATACACCCAAAGTTTTTCGGGATGTGAGGGGGGCGGCATTGCCCCCCTTCAATCCCCCCCCAGAATATTTTTAGTGGGGGAGCACGCGAAAAAACAGGTCACTTTTTTGCCCAACAAATCCTAAAGCAAACATAACTATCCAGGGGTAGAAATGCAGATTTTAGGTGCTTCTGGGGCTTAAAATGGGGGGGGGGGGGGGTGCAGACACGTAAAAACACGTATCTGAGTGGTAAAGGGTTAAACTATGTATATGTCCAAAGTACACGTCTGGAAAAGGAGATGAACATCTAACAAAATCGCAACCCCAGACACACTTCTACATAAGCACATACAAACAAATGAGCCAGCGCATGACAAAGTCTACAATAAGACCTATGCGACCAGCTAAGACTCTGATCAGCCTGCGCATCCGTGCAGTCTGATCAGAGTCTTTGCTGTTGGCATGAGCCTTCTATAGCCTCTGGGCTATTCGTAGGGCAACAAGAGAGTGGAGCGCTGTGGTGCAGTGGTAAAGTATCAGATTTGATATTGAGAGGTAGCCGTTTCTATCCCCGCAAGCGCAGTGTTGTTTCCGTAAGCAAGAGACTTTATCCACATTGCTTAGTTCTGGTTCCTACCCAGGAGAAGAGGGCCACATGGAAGATTAGTACTGGTACTAAATGACCTTTACAGTGTTGATGGGAACGATAAACTTCAAATCAAACAAACAAACAAAATGTGTTACCCTTTAAAAATAAGGTTGATTATTATTGTTATTATTTCGACCATAGCACGGGTCTTATTGTCGGTTTTGTTATGTGGCAGCTCATATGAAACATGAAAAATCATCCCTAATTTTGCAAATTTGAGTGTGACATCGTTCAATTATGCAAGTGGACTTTATGCAAGTTTCCGAGATGAATCATTGAAACTCTGCTTGCATAAGGGATTATTTTTTAAGCTTCACAATCACAAACCAGTTGATATTCCTGTGTCTTTCTCATTGGAACTTACTGTTTTTCCTGAGATGTTGCTTTGATTTGCAGAGATTTTCAAAGAGTTTCAACTCTTACTGACCATAAAAAGTAGTAAGTACAAATTGTCTCTCATTGAAACTGTGAATGCAAAACACTGCATGACACCCCACCACTGTGGGCAAATAAGATGCATTTTTAAGATGTTTATAGAGTCAATAACATTATACAGTCGAACTTCAATGGCTCGAACACCTTTGGGACCTCGAAAATCTGTTCGAGACAGGGGTAGTTCGAGCCACTGAGGTTACTGTCAGGAGGCATCACGAGATACTTTTAGACATCTTTTCGGTGTTCTATAATGAATATGTATGCTGTGTGTACTCATTAGAATCGCCTCATCGAGGCGATTCTAATGAGTGCACACAGCATACATTTGCAAGATAAAAGACTAAAATCTCCTTAATTATCCCCACCTATTTCTTATATAGAGGATTTCGGAAGGGGCTCAAGAATGGGTTCGACTCATCCATGGTAAACGAGCCATCGGTGTTCGAGCCATTGAAGTTCTACTGTACATGGGACAGCCAGTGTCCAGAGACTTGGTACAAACTGTGGCAAGGTGCTTCTGTATTTCCTTGTACATGTACTTAAAATAAAAAAAATAAGACCCTTTTTTGACTTCTAAGTATGACCTTGACCTTGGAGGAATCGACCTGGGTCATGCATGCAACATGTCGTCTCATGATGATTAACATTTCTGCCAAGTAATTTCACAATCCATCCAGGAATAAAAAAGTTATTGACCGAACACAAAAAAGGCCCCTTTTTTAACTTTGACCTCTAAGTATGACCTTGACCTTTGAGGTACCTACCTGGGTCATTCCCATGACTCATCGTCTCATGGTGGTTATCATTTCTGCCAAGTAATTTCAATCTATCTCAAAATAAGAAAGTTATTGACCGGACAGGATTTGCCCATACATACATACACGATTTTGTGACCGGCAAACTTCCAAGGGAGATAACTAAAAAAGTATAAATGCGAGAGTTAATAGTTCTTGCACTCTGCACGTCGTCTAATGTTGATTAATATTTATATGAAGTTTCGTGAAATTAGCTTGAATGGTTTTCAAGTTCAGAGCGGACACAATTTTGTGACAGACAGATGCCTCGGGGAAAAAGCATATGACTCCCTGAAAAGTGTGTGTGTGTGTGTGTGTGTGTGTGTGTGTGGGGGGGGGGGGGGAAGAAACATAATTATCCCTCAATTATCACCAAATACCCACCTGATCTGTTGATATGATTTTCACCATATGTATCCTGACAGACAGGCTATCATTAGCAAAGAGGTGAACTCCATAGCCGAATTTCTGTGGCAGGTCATTCATGTAAGGGCAGAATAACAAAGGTCTGAGCATGGCACCTCGAGGGACACCGGATACAGGTGGGGCAATCATGGTAAAGAAGACCCAAATGAGACTCCATAGAATGCAACATCTCATCAAGGTCTACAATGTTTGCCACTCATTCAACTTTTTTTAAATACAATATCGGGTAGTAATTGTACTTTAAGTTTTAGAACAAGTATAATAAGGAGTTGAGGTGTCCGAATATTTAGGGTAAATTACAGGATGTAATAGATTTGTTGAGTTGTCAAGGTGATCATGCAATGTAACTAAATATAACTGAATTCTCTGGAAAAAGGCTTACTGAAATTAACCCATTGCATGCGGGAAACCCCTGAAGGGTACCTTGGCAAACAGTGCAGGTCCAGATCAGATGCCGCAGAATGCGGCGTCTGATCAGGACCTGCACTATTTGTTAAAAGAATTTTCCGTAAAAAATTGAATAGCAAGATGTGTTTGTGAAACACTGATGCCCCCGGACAGCGCATGATAAATATGAAAGCAGTATCACTAAGCAACCGAAAGGTATGGCCAATGTTCAAGTCTTAAAAAAGTAGGTCAAGGTCACAAGGTCAAAAATTATGTGATCGTTGGAAAGGTCTTGTGACATAGAATGCACGTGAAATATGAATCAATTAATCTAAATTTATGGACTATGTTAAAGTTGGTAAACAAGAGGGCAAAATGGCTCACCTGTGCACCAGGAAATCATTACTGATGTTTTAAGAATGCCCATCCGGGCATGAAGAAATAGACTGGGCTACATGGTGCTTCTATGCAGAGCTGGAACCAACCACACATGAGTACTGGTAAACTGGTTCTAAGCCTGCCCAGGAAGAGTGGTGCCAGTTGGACCGTCCATGCATAAGGACCCTATTGGTTTCATTGGGTGGAAAGGGCTCAAGATATAATTTCATCTCGATGTCGGGCAAAAGTCCCACAAAACTAAAAGCAACGTCTCCAAAATGACCTACACTGTGCTGACAGGGATGTTAAACCTCAAATCAATAAACAAGGGCTGGTAACTCCAAAGTTGTTTGTCTCATGCAGCCGAAATTCAAACTCTATGTAGACTGTATGTCCCTCCTGGTTATCTGCAAGTTTGATGAAGATCAGATCAGAAATGGCGGAGAAAAAGTGGAGACGTCGTTTTCCCCATTATAAGTCTATGGAACGTTTTGTTTCCATGGCAACCACAGTTCTGATCAAAACTGGTCCAAAACATAATGCAGTCAATCCCCCAACCCAGTGATGCTGCACATAAAATTTGATTGGGATTGGCCAGCTAGTCACTTAGATATTCAAGTTCAAAGGTGCAGACAACAGACGAAGGTTTTATGGTTGTTCTCGTTTACTGAAAGTTTCAAAAAGATCAGATTATTCAAAGCCGGGAAAAGGTGGCGACACTATTTTTCACTAGTATTTATGCTCAAGATCAAGCAATTTGAAAGCCTTTTGTCTCATGCGGCCCAAATTCGAACTAAACATGGACTGTAAGCTCCTTCTGGTTATCTGGAAGTTTGAAGGTCAGGTTAGAAAGTTGGAGACATCGTTTTCCCATTGTAAGTCTATGGAAAAATTTTTCACCCTCAAGGGGATGTAACTGCAAATCCGGTAGTCAGATTCAAGCCAAAATCGAACTCATTAGAGATTTTATGCTTATCCTCGTTTACCAAAAGTAACAAAAAGATCAGATCAAAAACAGTTGCGGAAAGCTGGATACACCCCATTTTTCGCTAATATTTATGCTCAAGGGCAGGTAACTCAAAAGTCATTTGACCTGCGTGGCCCGAATGCAAACTCAACATAGACTGTATGCCGCTCCGGGTTATCTGCAAGTTTGATGAAGATCTGATTTGAAATGGTTGAGAAAAGCTGGAGACGTCGTTTTCCCATTGTAAGTCTATGGGAAAATCTTTCACATTCAAAGAGATTTAACTGGAAAACCCCTAGTCAGATTCAAGTCAACTTCGAACTCACTCGAGATTTTATGCTTGTCCTCTTTACCGAAAGTTACAAAATGCTCAAATCAAAAACGTCTGAGAAAAGCTGAAGACACCATTTTTCACTTATATTTATGCTCAAGGGGAGGTAACTCCAAACCGGTTTGTCCCGTGCAGCCCAAATTCGAACTTGCCGTAGACTGTAAGCCCCTCCTGGTTATCTGCAAGTTTCATGAAGATCAGATCAGAAATGGCTGAGAAAAAGTGGCGACGTCGTTTTCCCCATTATAAGTCTATGAGAAAACTGTTCACGCTCAAGGGGATATAACTGGAAAACCGCTGGTCAGATGCAAACCAAATTCGAACTTGTCAGAGATTTTATGCTTGTCCTCGTTTATTAAAAGTAACAAAAAGATCAGATCATAAACGGCTGAGAAAAGCTGGAGACACCATTTTTCACTTATATTTATGCTCAAGGGCAGGTAACTCCAATCCTGTTTGCCCGTGCAGCCCAAATTCGGACTCGACGTACACTGTAAGCCCCTCCTAGTTGATGAAGATCGGATAAGAAATGGCTTATTAAAAGTGGAGACGTCGTTTTCCCCATTATAAGTATATAGGAAAAGTTTTCACGCTCAAGGGGATGTTACTGCTGTTCAGATTCAAACTCGTCTGAGATTTTATTCTACAAAAGTCATTCAAACTTTAACTCCAATGGAAGGTCAAAATTTAGTGTACACTTCAACACTGACCCCAAACTTCTACCCGTGTATTCTACAACACTTAACCCAAACTTTGACTCCACTGGAAAATCGATGTTTCATGTATTTTACAACCCTCACATCAAACATTGACTCTGTTGGAAAATTAAAGAATCTAAGTTTAGCCTATTTTACAACACTCACCTGAAACCTTGACTCTATTGAGAAATCAAAGTTTAGGGTATACTTCAACACTCACCTCAGCTTTGACCAGTATATCCCATAAAACTAACCTCAAACTCTATTGGAAAATCAAAGCCTAGTGTTTCTACACTTTGACTAGTGTATTCATCAACACTCACCTCAAACTTTGACTCTATTGGAAAATCAAAGCGTAGTGTATCTACAACACTCACCTCAAACTTTGACTGCATTGGAAAATCAAAACTTAGTCACCTCAAACTTTGACTATTGGAAAATCAAAGCTTAGTCACCTCAAATTTTGACTCTATTGGGAAATTGGTGTTTGGCCTATTCTACAACACTCACCTCAAACTTTGACTCTATTGGAAAATCAAAGGATAAACCTCTAAAATTTAACACAAACAACTGTTTCTCAGAATTATACACTGAAAAAGACAGAAAAAGTTCACATTGTTAGACATTAACCCACTTTGTGCTGAACAGAATCTCACCTTATACAAAGCATAATTCATTTAAATGTAATTTAGGGTTGTTATATAGTAAAATATTTGAATTTTTTTGCAAAAAGTGAAGGCCCTGATCAGACACCGCATTCAGTGGTGTCTGATATGGGACTGCACTATTTGCCAGTGTCCCATATAAAATGTGTTAACAATGTTAAAATATTGTTTCCATCATGTACAAGAAGGAAACTGTGTTGAAATGCAGCTGAAAAGGTCATGATTATATATGCCATGACCGACTTATCAGCAAGACAAATATTCTTGTAAAGGTTCGTTTCACAGTTAATCAGTTATGCTAGAGCCTGTTCCAAGTAGCAGGACTTGGAACGTGGGAACGTGCTCACTACCAGGTTGCTATGCCAGGGTTATCAAAAAAAAACACTGGTATTAACACCAAAGAAGTTCTATGGGAGGCACTATTATCTTGTTGATCCTTACAATGTGGTCATTTCAAAAATTATTTCTGATGTGTTTGCCAATGGAAAGCCATAGGAAGACTTCCAAAATCTCGGACATACCGTAAAAATTCGGCTATAAGGCAATTCGGCTATAAGATGGGGCCCCTTTTTCAGTTTTTCTAAGGTGGGCTTTTGCTTATACTCTTTTATAAGACTGGTCAAATTTTTGCCATATCTGTCGGGGCCTATCTGCTACCGCCAGATACCGTTTAGATGTGAGAAATCAGCCTTTTTTCGTCAGAAAAACCCTCTACTTACCCCTCACAAGGCTTTGTTTATGTCTGTTGACATTCTGTGTCTTCATTTGTGAGAGTTACAAAGAGAGACAACTCTTATTGAATCTGAATAGGTAAGTTTATTAAGTGTTGGGGAAAAGGGGAAAATTTATTTCCATCCAAAATAGTTAGAGATATTTGTTGCAGCTTTTCTATAAGTAACTGAACGTTTTTTTTATCGGGGAACACAACACCTAGCTATTCAGATTCAGAACCTACGCCCCAGCTAGCACAAAATAGTGAGCAAACATCGGGCAGATACGTCCTATCGCTGTTGGCCCAAAGTTGGCCCAGTACATGCTTTGCTGGCTAAGGCTAGACAGCTACACAGACTTCTATTTATTAGACGACAGGGCTGACAAATCCATTTCCCAGCCCCTGGGCCAAGACCGAAATCGTGCCGGGCAGGTGCACTTTGACCTTATGACGTCCCTGTCAGCCTAGTGCAAAAAGAACGTTTACAACTGTCAGTCTTTTTGAGTCCTTAAATCCGATAAACCAGACCAGTAAATAAATCGCAATAATAACTGCACTGTCAATTCAGAGACCAAAACCATCTGTGTATTTATTACGGTTCAAGTACGACACTATTGTTAATCCCTCTCATATAATTGCCACCCTGCAGTGCGTGTCGATAAGGTGTGAAAATATGGTCAAGATATGTCTCTTACCTGCGTTTATCCTCCAATCATAAAATTTAATCCACAATCAATGTGAAAATGATTACCGTAAAAATTCGGCTATAAGACGAGGATTTTTCCCTCCAAAATGAGCCCGAAAAATTGACCCCGTCTTATAGCCGAGGTCATGGACTGCATGCTTTTTTCCGGCAATGTCCGGCGAAGACCAGACATACGGAAAATGCTGATCGATGATTTTTGAATTGATATAAATCGCCGCCCACAAACCGACGCTACCATTTTTCTGCACGCGATCGGTAAATGACGTCATCCGACGCCAGCACCCCAACACGTGTTTAATGTCATTGTGTGTATCTCGTTCATAAAAAAAACGTTAGGAACCGGTAAAAAAATATTTTCTCGATAGCTAAACGGTTGTGAATAGAGGTGGATATAAAACCAGCTCCCGAATTATCCCCAGAAGCTCCGTGTCAATAACCAACAACAGCGTTCGACTTTTCTCGCCCAGCGTCTGCTATTTGGCGCCAAAATATAACCATTCATGAGATCGTAGAATAGTCCATTTTTTGTAATGCAAACTTCTACCGTTAGATGTAGCTAATTGTCTGAGGAGCGATTAAATCATTTTCACATTGATTGTGGATTAAATTTTATGATTGGAGGATAAACGCAATTACGAAACATAACTTGACCATATTTTCACACCTTATCGACACGCACCGCAGGGTGGCAATTATATGACAACGGATTAACAATAGTGTCATACTTGAACCGTAATAAATACACAGATGGTTTGTCTGCATTAATTATTGCGATTTACTTACTGGTCTAGTTTTACCGGATTTAAGGACTCCGGAAGACTGACAGTTGTAGACGATTTTTTTTTTTGCACTTCCCCGGCGCGATATCGGTCTTGTCTCGGGCAGCCAGGAAATGGATTTGGCAGCCCTGTCGTCTATTAAATAGAAGTCTAAGCCAGCATAGCATGTACCGGGCCAACTTCGGGCCAACGGCGATACGACTTATCGGCCCGACGTTTCCCCCTTTTCCAGACGCTTAATAGACCTACCGATTAAGATTCAGTAAGAGTTGTCTCTCTTTGTAACTCTCACAAACGAAGACATTATGTCAACAGACATAAACAAAGCCATGTGTGGGGTAAGTAGAGGGGTTTTCTGACGAAAAAAGGCCGATTTCTCACATCTAAACGGCATTTAGCGGTAGCAGATAGGCCCCGACAGATATGGCAAAAATTTGACCCGTCTTATAAAAGAGTATAAGCAAAATCCCACATTAGAAGAACTGAAAAAGGGGTCCCGTCTTATAGCCGAATCGCCTTATAGCCGAATTTTTACGGTAAATCAATCCTCAGACAATTAGCTACATCTAGCTACATCTAACGATAGATGTTTGCATAATAAAAATGGACTAGTTGACAATCTCTTGAATGGTTATGTTTTGGCGCCAAATAGCAGACGCTGGGCGGGAAAAGTCGAACGCTGTTGTTGGTTATTGACACGGAGCTTCTGGGGATAATTCGGGAGCTGTGCAAAGGGCTGGTTTGCTATCCACCTCTATTCACAACTGTTTAGCTATCGAGAACATATATTTACCGGTTCCTAATGTTGTTTTTTTTAATGAAAGAGATACACACAATGATATAAACACGTGTTGGGGTACTGGCGTTGGATGACGTCATTTACCGATTGCGTGCAGAAAAATGGTAGTGGTGGTTTGTGGGCGCCGATTTATATCAATTAAAAAAACACCGATCGGCTTTTTCCGTATGTCTGGTCTTCGCCAGACATTGCCGATAAAGCATGCAGTCCATGACCTGGGCTATAAGACATGGTCATTTTTTGGGGGCTCATTTTGGAGGGAAAAATCCTCGTCTTATAGCCGAATTTTTACGGTACCCTTCTCGGCATTTACTCCTTTTCTTCGTTCAGGTCGATAGGCATGGTGGGCAAAGCTTGCTTACCAAGTAATGCTTACTATCCTAGGACGCCTGACTATACTCTTCTGGAGTCCATTGATATTTGCCATTTGTCAAGGGATTAATGATTTTGGATTAACGCTTTGGTACTACGACCTAAACTACCTTCTAGCCACAATATCACAATCATATACGAGTAATCTGACCAAACTGAGCCCCGCCAAGCGAATTTGTGTCTTCGAGCAGTCCGTCATGACAAATTTTAACTGCGCATTCCCAGCCATTCAGAGGGGCCAGGGATATGCCTTTCTGTCTGAAGGTTCCTCTTGATTCACTGCTTGTATGAGCGAGCAGCAAAGGTTCTGGCGAGACTGGGGCGGGGGCATTTTTGGCCCCAGGACTATAATTTGAACAATCTTGGTAGAGGTACTTTTGTTAACTAAGATGTCCATATATGTTTTTGTTTGTTTGTTTGATTTGAGGTTTAACGTCCCCGTCAACACTGTAAAGGTCATTTTGGAGACGTTGCTTCCAATTTTGTGGGACTTGTACCCGACATTGAGATGAAATGACATCTCAAGCCCTGTCGCCTAATGAAACCAATAACTTTTATTAGCATGGACGGTCCGCCTCGCACCGCGGTTCCTGGACAGGCTTAGATCCTCTAAGCGGTTTACCGGTACTAGTGTGCGGGCCGGATTCAGCTCTGCGTGCAGCCCATATATTTCTTCAAGCCCCTATGGGTGGGGGCTTAAATGGAGTATGAAATATAGGTCATGGTCACTATGCCATGGTGTATTTGGAGTCAGTATGTAAAGTTTAAAGGCTCTAGCAACCATAATTAATGAGACTGAAGTACATTTGCAAAATCTGCTCACATTTTTCAAGCAAAAAGATTAGTATATCTGCCGTATTAAATGACCAAATTTTTCATCATATGTTAACTCTGACATTGTTAGTGTTGAACAACTGGTCCCAGATCAGTAGAACTAACAGGTTGTTTACTGACAGTGACAACTGCCTCTGCTGACTAGCAAAGGCTAGGAATTTAACATTCAAGTCACCACTAATAAGGTCATGCTGAGCTGAGCTATTAACCCTTGTCCTGCTGAGCCCGGATATGCCTTATTTTCCAAACAATGAAGATCCAGATCAGATGGCTTCTGAAGAAGCCATCTGATCAGGATCTTCATTGTTTGCCATCCAGTTTATAAATTTGTTGCAATAATTTGCATCAGGTAATCTGATTGGCTGATAATTAGTGGTGGGTGTGAATTATATGAATATTCAGCAGGACAAGGGTTAAACCAACCACACTTTTCCTAGGCTACATTAGATGTTCCAAGAGCTTTACAAGTACAGTGCACATTCTTCCAGCAGTTACTGACAAGTGCCATTCTTAACCCATTAATACCTAGCATCCTTTTTGGTCTCTTTTTTGGGACGTTGGCAAACAGTGTAGACCCAGATCAGACGCTGCATTCTGCAGCATCTGATCTGGACAGCAAACAGTGTAGACCCAGATCAGACGCTGCATTCTGCAGCATCTGATCTGGACCTACACTGTTTACTCAAAGAATAAATATTTTTGTACAACTTACAGTAAACAAAACAAACCCAACACACCTATAATTGAAAATGTACCGCTCCAAACTTATAAGGTGGAAGATTCCATTGTCATATATGGAGGTAGACAAATGAGCCATCTTATGAGAAATGGGTCCTTATTGCATGCCCAGATCAGATGCTGCATACTGTGGTGTATGATCAGGGTCTTCACTATTAGCAGAAAGTTTCACCATTTTCTAAGTAAACTTCTACAAACAACTCAACCTCATACCCCAAAATCTTTAATATACACAGTAAAATTACTTTATTAAGACTTCCTTTGCGACACTTCAATAGTGGTCACCTTCAGGGGAGGCAACTCCTGCAAAAACATTTTTGTCTCCCATGCCAATAGGGGTCAACTCTTAAAGGAAAGAATTTGCTCCTAAGGAGCAAATTCTTTCCTTTAAGAGTAGACCCCTTTTTCGGTGAGACTGAGCCTACAGAAAAGCGAACAGGAAGTTCCGAAAGTTGTCTCCCTTTGAAAAATGGCAGAAAATCAGCCAAGTGTTCCCATTCCCCTTAAGGCCACTTTTTTAACAGTCCCACAGGTAATCTCTTACTAGTGGAAACTAGGTTTAACCCTTATTCTGCTGTTCATGACAACCCCTATCTTTGCAAACAGTGTAGATCCAGATTAGATGGCTTCTGAAGAAGAAGCCATCAGATCAGGATCTACAGTGTTTGTCATTCAGTTTATGAATAAGTAGGAATAAATTACATCAAGTAAACTGATTGGTTCAAAATCAGAAATAGGTATGGCTAAATTGAATATTCAGCAGGATAAGGGTTAAATCCAACACAGAAAGAAAAACTGAAACCTTAATATATGTTTTTAAAAGAAGAATGTCTTCATTTTAGCTGATCTTAATTATGGAATTTTATGGGGTGGTTGGGTGTATCTTTTGCTTGGGACATCCAAATGATACTGGCTTACAGTTGGGCAAGGCCTGCTCTCCTTGCAGCAGTTACGGGTAGCGGGGGACTATTGTTATTTCTTCAATTTCTACACTGTCATTCATTTTCTTCTTTTTCCCCTGTCTCTTTTATGTCCATCTCCTCCACTATCTCTTCTCTTTTCTCCCTTTCTCTGGTAGATACAAAATGACCCACAAGGGTTGACGTGTCATTAAACCCTAACATAATACATCAATCATGAAATGAGCCCCGCCAAGCGAATTTGTGTCTTCGAGCATTCCGTCATGACAACTTTTAACTGTGCATGCCCAGCCATTCAGAGGGGCCAGGGATATAGCTTTCTGTCTGAAGGTTCCTCTTGATTCACTGCTTGTATGAGCGAGCAGCGAAGGTTCTGGTGAGACTGCGCGGATGAGCAGGCTCGCCTGAATCTTCGCTGCTCCCACAGGCGATAAGTACCAAAATCGCTTGACTGGGCCCAAATATTACTGTTTGTTTGATTTGAAGTTCAACGTCTCCATCAACACTGTATAGGTCATTTTGGGGATGTTGCTTCCAATTTTGTGAGATTTTTACCCGATATTGAGATGAAATGAAATATCAAGCCCTGTCGCCCAATGACACCAATAGGGTTTATAAGCATGGACGGTCCGCCTCGCACCACTTTGCCTGGGCAGGCTAAGATCCTCTAAGCGGTTAACCAGTACTTGTGTGCTGCCGATTTCAGCTCTGCGTGGAAGCATCATGCAGCCAATCTATTTCTCCAAGCCCCGATAGTACTGGGTTACAGATTGTTGCCATATCTGGTGATTAAACCTGTTACCACCTGATCATGCCAACCTGGCTGCACCACTGGGCCCAAAACGGTTGCGGGAGGCATGAACTTTCACTTTCACTGTACGTGTGCCCATCATCATTTCATGTCCAGCTCTTAACCCCACTGCAAACCGCAGAGATATTTTTCTTCTCTGAGCCTCATTGTGAGAAAGTCTTTCTTCTGGGTTTGTGCCCAGGTGAGACACAAGCCAGCCAACTCATCTACGCAGACCAACAACTGTCTTGAAATTTTAGATAGAGCAACTAAAGGTAACATACTATCCAAGCAGCGAACCCAAAGGTGCAGATCAGATTGCGCGGAAGCACAAACTGATCTGCACCTTTGTTGTTTGCTAATGCCAAAACAAATTTTCTCACAACGATTTCTCCTATTATAATGTCAGTAAAGTTATCATGAAAAGATCAAATTGGATGTAAGCTATGCACACATTTAACAACATCATTAACCTACTGATACTCAGAACCAAGCCCTGATTAGCATAGATGATGCAATTCTTTATTTGTATGTCAGAATCTCAAAGACAATTCAGTCACAAGAAACTGCGCAAAAACACAATACCGCAATCAATGTCTGCGAGTCTATGATGGGAAAACGTGCATCAAAACTTGTATCCCAACGAATTTTCAGCCTCTTGCATGACAAACTACACATAGGCATATATTTTGAATCTCGGTTACAGTTTCTTAGTCTTAACTCTTATCCTGCTGTTCACGGCAACCCCTATCTTTGAAAACAGTGTCGATCCAGATCAGATGACTTCTGAAGAAGCCATCTGATCAGGATCTACACTGTTTGATGTTCAATTTATGAATTTGTAGGAATAAATTACATCAAGTAATCTGATTGGTTATAAGTCAGAAATGGGTGTGGCTAAACTGTATATTCAGCAAGAGAAGGGCTAATTACTAAACTTTTTGAATCTAGGCTATGGTAAACCCCAGTCTCTTTATTACACTACTTTGGAGTCCAAAGCAAAAGCCTTTCTGTTTTGGATAGCCAACTGGGAAAGTTTGTGGGAAAGTGACTGTCCTTTTGGCTTTCCGCTATTGGTGTTTCAGGAATTTTACTGAATCTTAGAACATTCCTAATGAGCTGAAAGCAGAAGACCTGGTATTAATTAGCAGTCATTGGGCGATCCGTCTGACCTGGCGGATCACAAAAATTTTGGAGCTAGAAAAAGAGAAGTTTTTTTTCTTGTTTATTGTTTCTGGTTTCTTGTCTAACTCATATCAGACAAACAAACCAGCAAAATATTATTGCTGGTTATCGTAGATTATTAATTTTTTCATTTGTAGATTAATTTACATTGTTGACATAATTTCCCGCCATTACCACACCAGTGGGTGGGGTAAATTCAAAAATTGAATTATTCTTTGGAGGCTTGCCACATTCATTTTTCTGAAGAGCCGGTGAGTTGTCAGATATTTGAGTGTGTTGAGCTGTATAAAATTTAGAACAGGGTGCTGAATAGTCCTTTGTAGCTGTCAGTACACTGTTTGTTAAAAACTCGGATTCAGAATTGTTACTTTCATTTGGAAGAGCCTTGTGTTATCAGCTTGTCAGCGAGTGTGGACTGTCCGTACAGCTGGCAGACTATCTTGTAGTATTGTTGACTCAAAGTTGCCCTTTATATTAAAATGAAGGTCTCCCTGCTTCCCATGGTCTTGATTCTTTGGTTCACCCTTTGGAAATTAAGTAACAGAACCCAACCGGATGATGGAAATCAGGAATGCAGGATTGCAAAAGAGCAACACTGCGATAAAACTTCTCAGTACTTGGCTGTAACTAGGAAGCTAGGAAACAAACGACGTTCGGAGGGCTTACGCAACTTTAAGTCCTCAGGTGGAACAAATTTGTTCATTCTATTGATCCTGGCCGGAGACATTGAAACTAACACCGGTCCAAGATTTCGCTGTGGGCAGTGCAAAAAATATTGCAAAGACTCTCAGAAATGGGTAGAATGTGAGGACTGTGAAAAGCATTTTCATGCCTCGTGTTCTGAATTGGATGAAAACCAATTGCTAGAGCTTGAAATTGGAATTGGAACTTGGTATTGCAAAGATTGCAAGGCAGACTGTGGCCTTTGCAGTGGTGATGTTCTAAATGAGCATAAGGCAGTTCAGTGTGACCAGTGTGAAATGTGGATTCACACTGATTGCGCTTTCCTTTCAGACGCCGAGTATGGCAAACTGGTTAACTCGAGTTGTTCTTGGATATGCCCGAAGTGCGAGTTTTTTAATTTTTCTGACTCGTTCTTCAGCGAACCTATAGAACTGGAAGAAAGAAATAAATTTGAACCTCTGTCAAAGGAGAAAGGAGTTAAATCTCCGACTACTGACATGAGAAAGCCGAATTTTGTAAAAGGTTTGAAACTTTGCAGTATTAACATTAACGGTTTAAGAGGAAAGATACTTGAACTTTTAGCTTTCCTTGATACTCACCAACCACATATTGTGGCTATTCAGGAAACAAAGATTGACAGTTCAATTATGACTTCGGAGCTTTTCCCTGAAACTTGCGAATACAGTGTCTACAGAAAAGATAGAAACACTCATGGCGGCGGGGTGGTGTTGCTCGTTCACAGAGATATCCCTCATATGCCATTCATGGAACTGGAAAACGATTCAGAATCTGTTTGGGTTAAGGTTTTTGCAAACAAAACTTCCCACTTTATTGCAAGTTGGTACCGACCACCTAACGACACTGTCGAAAACTTCCACTTATTTAAAGATCAGCTTGATCGCATTAAGTCTCAGAATAAGGGTAAAAAACTTCCTGCAGTACATGTCTTAGGCGACTTCAACTTCAGAGAGATTGTTTGGCCAGATAGGCTCAGCAAACAAGGCACGATGCTGAGTCCGTCAGAGGGACAGGTGTTGGTCGACATCATGAATGATCATGGCTTGGAACAGGTTGTTGACTTCCCTACTCGAGATAGAAACACTTTGGATTTGATTCTTACAACTTTGCCAGGACAGTTTGGGGATATTCAATCCCCGGACAAACTAAGTGATCATGATATTGTCTCTGGATTTTTGAAAATCTTCATACCACCTATAAAGAAACCTCGTAGAAAGGTGTACTTATATCAAAAGGGTGACTATGAAACTATGAGGAAGGATGCCCTAAAATTTGCAAGAGATAAATACTTTAATGGTCATTCAGACGCTCAGTCTGTCCAGGAGAACTTTGATTTGATAAAGTCTTTCATTCAAGCTTCGTCCGAAAATCATATCCCCTCCAAAACTAGCAGGTCTGTATCTTCAATTCCTTGGATCACACCAGAAATAAGAAGAAAAATTCGGAGGAGAAATAAGATTCATGCTAAGGCAAAAAAGTCGGGAAGTGGTAAACTCAGAGCAAAATTTGAAAACTTGAGACGAGAAATTAAAAATGACATCAAAAATCAGCATGATCAGTATGTAAATAACTTGGTAGGTGATGTAAAGGCGAATCCCAGAGACTTCTACAGATATATCAATAGCCAGAAGAAAGATAGGCAAGGTATCCCACCCCTTAATAAAAGAGGAGGGAACGGGATCGCTGAATCGGACTCTGAAAGGGCAGAGGAATTGGTTGGTCAATTCAATGATGCATTTAATAAAACTGAGTTCAACGAGGTTCCATTGACTGGAAGATCGGCCCCTTTCATGGAAAATATTGTTGTATCCTCTGCGGGAGTGATCAAATTACTTAAAGGCTTGAACCCTTCTAAAGCTTTAGGGCCTGATGAGCTTCATCCTAGAGTCCTGAAGGAACTAGCAAACGAGTTAGGTCCAGTTTTTGCTCATCTTTTCCAACAATCTCTCGATTCGGGTGAAATTCCCAAAGAATGGCTCCTAGCGAACATCTGTCCACTTTTCAAAAAAGGGGACAGGGCTCTTGCTCGTAATTATCGCCCGGTGTCACTGACCTGTGTTCTATGTAAATTGCTTGAACACATAGTCTGCTCAAACATCATGGCCCACTTGGATGAACATAAACTTTTGTCAGACAGACAACATGCATTTAGGAAAAGGCATAGTTGCGAAACTCAGTTGAGCACGGTTATTAATGATTGGGCAAAAATCCTGGACAAAGGGGGGCAGGTGGACACATTTATTCTGGACTTTGAGAAGGCTTTTGACACCCCTCCTCATGAACTACTTAAATCCAAATTATTTGGTTATGGAATTGGTGGGAAGACTCTTAAATGGATAGATTCCTTCCTTTGCTACAGAAAACAGCGTGTTGTTGTTAATGGTGAATCTTCAGTATGGACGCCAGTTTTGTCTGGAGTCCCACAAGGGACCGTTCTTGGTCCTCTATTGTTCTCCCTGTACATCAATGATATTTCCACTGATATTGACTCAGAAATAAGACTGTTCGCAGATGACTGTGTTTGTTACCGGGAAATTAGAGATACAGATGACTCACTGAAACTTCAGGCTGACATAGATAGATTAGGATGTTGGGCCAGAAAATGGGGCATGAGATTTCAACCAGTTAAATGCAATATTATGCAGATAACAAGGAAGAGATCTAATAAAGTTGAGGCTTCTTACACCTTAGAGGGAACGGTCCTCGAAAATGTGAATTCCATTAAATACCTTGGTGTGACAATCACTCACGATTTGAGATGGAATACACACATTAGCAATATGTGTACAAAGGCGAATAGAACACTTGGTTTCCTGAGGCGAAATCTTCATCAGTGTCCTCAGGATGTGAAAGAAACAGCATACAGGGGACTTGTTCGCCCAATCTTGGAATATGGTAGTTGCATCTGGGACCCAAGCGGAGTGGTCCTAAATGAAGAAATTGAAAAAGTTCAGAATAGAGCTGCTAGATTTGTAACTGGAAATTATTGCTTTGAAACTGGGAGCATGACTGGAATTCTAGGAAAATTAAGATGGGAGTCTCTAAAGAAAAGGAGAAGAGACAGTAGGCTCATACTCTTATACAAAGGTCTAAAGGGTGCTGCCAGCATTCCAACAGATGACCTTGTTCCCCCAGCTAGGCATTGTAGAAAACACCATTCAATGACGTTTCAGACCCTTACTGCAAGAACGGATATTTATAAAGAATCGTTTTTCCCCCGAACCATTAGAGATTGGAATGCCCTTCCCGATTCTATTATTTTGACGGCTGAAGGTGCTGAGGATTGTGTAGCTAAGTTTACATCTTTGGTTAGAGCTAGGGACTAACTTCCCATATCACAGGTCCTGGTGTATGAATGTCATTCGACGTGTCACCAGTAACAATTCTGATTCTGATTCTGATCAAAAAGGCATTTCTTATTCTGCCATGAAAATGTATTTTCGGGGTACTCATTAGAACCACCACACCAAAATGATCGTTTAGACACAAAGAAAGTGCCCCCGCTGATCGGGGCTTGGAGAAACAGATTGGCAGGGATACAGACTAACAGGGGCCCAGTCGCCCAAGGCGCCTAAATTTTTGCCTAAGTTTTGAATGAAAGTGCCTATTAACTTAATGTAAAATTTGGATTTATGGCAGTCTGGGTGCCTAAAGCAAAATGCTTAGTCTGTATCCCTGATTGGCCTGCATGGTGCTTCCCTGCAGAGCTGAAACAGACTTAATATGAGTGCTAGTAAACTGCTTAGAAGGTTTAAAGCCTGCCCAGGCAAAGTGGGCAAGTCAAACCATCTCTGAATATAAGCCCTTTGGTTTGTTTGGGCAGTAGGGCTTGAGATGTCATTTCCTTTCAGTTTCGGGTAAAAGTCCCACAAAATTTGAAGCACCTCCAAAATGACCTAAAGAGTGTTGACCGGGACATAAAACCTCAAAACAAACAAAATACACGAAGAAAACGTTTTAAAACTTTGAAATATTGATGTTCACATGTCAGGGTTCACAAACATTCAAATCCACTCTTACTAGTCTAATTTATTTATCGGCATCAGACCATTATAAATGATGACTTTACATCTTTTAACTGAAACTCGGTTAGAAAGAAAGACATGAATATCGGCACAAGCTCTCTGCAATGTCTGACATGTTAAACACCCTCACAGTACCAAACATGATGGCAGCAGATGACATTTTCACGAGTACTGGTAAACTGCTTAGAGGATCTAAGCCTGCCCAGGCAATGCGGTGGGAGTCGGCCCGCCCATGCTTATAAAGCCTATTAGTTTCATTGGGGGGCAGGGCTTGAGAAGTCATTTCATCTAAATGTCGGGTAAAAGTCCCACAAAATTGGAAGCAACGTCTCCAAAATGACCTATATAGTGTTGACGGGGACTTAAAACATCAAATCAAACAAAGATACAATGTGAAGCTATTTTTTCTCTGAAAAATAACTATCTACTTTGCAGACAATACATATGAAATGTTAAGCCTGATTTAGCTGACAATTCACATGAAACGTAAGCTTTATTTATTTTATTAAAAAAAAAATGATGCAAAAAAAATTCACATGAATGTGGAATGCTATGTTCTCTGAAACAAGAGGGCCATGATGGCCCTGGATCGCTCACCTGATCCTATTGTACAAAGGGAATTGTGGGTAATATATGGTGGAGTGGAGGGTTTGAGCAATTTTGGTTGGACCCAAAGACCATTTCTGTGAAATTAATTCAAAATCAGTCTGCCTGTTTAGGAGTAGAAGTCATTTTGAGAAGTAAAAGTCATTTTTGATGAAATGACATCTCAAGCCCTGCCGCCCAATGAAACCAATGGGGTTTAAAACTGAAAAGTTTGAGCAATTTTGGTAGAGGATCCCACAAGGAACCTTCCAGTGAAATAATTTTAAAATCCATCCACTGGTTAAGGAGAAAAAGTAGTTTAAAGCTTTTTCTATTTTTAGCTCTGGCGGCCATTTTGTTCACCCGAGCGGAACGGTTGGGCAATTTTGGTAGAGGGTCACCGAAGGAACATTCCTGTGAAGTAATTTCAAAATCCATCCACTAGTTAAGGCGAAAAAGTCATTTAAAGCTTTTTTCTATTTTTAGCTCTGGCGGCCATTTTGTTCACCCGAACGCAACGGTTTGAGCAATTTTGGTAGAGGGTCACCCAAGGAACATTCCTGTCAAGTAATTTCGAAATCCATCCACTGGTTAAGGAGAAGAAGTCCTCTAAAGGTTTTTCTATTTTTAGCTCTGGTGGCCATTTTGTTCACCCGAGCGGATTGGTTTGAGCAATTTTAGTAGAGGGGCACCCAAGAAACCTTCCTGTGCAATAATTTCAAAATCCATCCACTGGTTAAGGAGAAGAAGTTGTTTAAAGGTTTTTCTATTTTTAGCTCTGGTGGCCATTTTGTTCACCAGAGCTGAACGGTTTGAGCAATTTTGGTAGAGGGTCATCCAAGGAACATTCCTGTGAAACAATTTCAAAATCCATCCACTTGTTAAGCAGGAGAAGTCGTTTAAAGAATTTTCTATTTTTAGCTCTGGTGGCCATCTTGTTCACCCGAGTGGAACAGTTTGAGCAATTTTGGTAGAGGATCACCCAAGGAGCATTCCTGTGAAATTAGATCAAATTCTGTCCAGCAGTTTTGGAGGAGATGTTGTTTAAAGCAAAAGTTGACGACGGACGGACGCACGCACGCACGGACGATGGACAACGGACAAAGACTGATCCCAAAAGCTCACCTTGAGCACTTAGTGCTCAGGTGAGCTAAAAAAATAAAGAACAGATCTTGTCCAATTCTGAATAATGCCAAATCAGCCATTATCCGCACTGTATTTGCAGAACACCACAACCTCATTATAACACAGTTCATTGTAACACAGTTTTAAGTTATAACAAGATGGATCCCAAAAATGTATAGATTTTATAGAAAAATGCCCATAAATAGTCATTTTTCTATATAATGTATACATTTTTGTTTGGATATAACACTGTTGTTTAACTAACACGGTTTCTACTTTGGACCCCATTAACAATGTTGTAAAGAGGTTGTGGTGTACAAAGAATGGCACAGGCCCCCACCCATCGGGGCTTGAATAAATAGATGGGCTACATGGTGCTTCCACGCAGAGCTGAAACCGTCCACACACGAGTACTGGTAAACCACTTAGAGGATCTAAGCTTGCCCAGGCAAAGCAGTGCGAGTCGGACCGTCCATGCTTATAAACCCTATTGGTTTCTTTGGGTGACAGGGCTTGAGATGTCATTTCATCTTAGTGTCCGGGTAAAAGTCCCACAGAATTGGAAGCAACATCTCCAAAATAACCTATACAGTGAAGATGGGGATGTTAAACCTCAAATCAAACAAACAAACAACAAAACAAAGAATGGCAGATCACTAAGTGACACTCTAATACTTATTTAATGTGATCATTTGTCCAGGATGTGCTCCCAGAGTGGACACAAGCCAGTCTGCTTAGTGTGATCATTTCTTCAGGATGTGCTCCCAGAGTGGACACAAACCAGTCTGCTTAACTACAACATTAACATGAGGCTTGACATTTTACATATAAACCCTAACTCTTATCCTGCTGTCCACAACAATCTTTGCAAACAGTGTAGCTCCAGATCAGCCATCTGATCAGGATCTACACTGTTTGAAATTAAGTTTATCAATTTGTAGGAATAGATTACATCAAGTAATCTGATTGTTTCAAAGTCATAAATGGGCATGGCAAAACTGAATATTCAGCAAGATAAGGGCTAAAGGTACTATCATGAGACTGTGTGGATGTGTGTCGCAAACAGCAAAAGCAGGTTTTCTTTTAACATACCCCGATACAATGTAAGGCAACGTGATCAGATTGTATGGATGTTCAGACTGAATTGCAGCAAAAAAGATGTTTTCTCATAATTTGAATCATTTCATGGAAGGTGGTACGTACCTCCAGGATGAGTGGCACCAAATGATTGGTCAATCTGTTCAATAGTTGGCTGTATTTGACTAGTGTTGAAATGTACACCACTGTAATAAATGGGACAAATCATTATAAGTCATAATAACAGATAAGGCGGGTATTTCAGATTAGTTTGGATTAATTCTCCGTATAAATTGGGCCCCGTCAAGCGATTTTGGTACTTATCGCCTATGCGAGCAGCGAAGGTTCAGGCGAGCCTGCGCATCCGCGCAGTCTCGCCAGAACCTTCGCTGCTCGCTCATACAAGCAGTGAATCAAGAGGAACCTTCAGACAGAAAGCCATATCCCTGGCCCCTCTGAATGGCTGGGCATGCGCAGTTAAAATTTGTAATGACGGAATGCTCGAAGACACAAATTCGCTTGGCGGGGCTCAATTAATGTTGTGGGTATTCCTTTGAATTGCCTTGCCGAGGAGGTTCAATGAAGACCCACAACCATAGCAATGAAAGGTATTTTGTGATATATGAAGGCCAGTTTTCCTTTTTGCTCCATAAAAGCCTATGTTGTGGGTACTCATTAGAACCCCCTCAGGGAGGCAGTTCCAATGAGTACCCACAACATAGGCTTTTTTTTTTAGAATTGACAAAAAAAACAATCTTCCAACAGGCTAACATCTTCACCTTGGAGAATGCATATATATAAGTTCTCTCTGCTTTCTGTGTTAGTAAATATGTTTAAACTTACACAGTGTAAACTATTATACAAATTAAAATGAAAACAATCAATAAGCAGCACTTATTAGATTCACCCCCCACCCCCCCACCCCCACCCCACACACACACACCAACCCCCCAATAGCCCTCTATTTTCAGCTCTGAAACTTTATGAATGGACGTATTTTAGCACACAAGCTTTTATTTTGGTCAGTTTGAAAGTGCCAATGTGACCTTGAAAATAAGATAAAGGTGACCAAAATCTACCCACTTCTTTCCCCCATTCTACTGACAAAGCTGTTTAGTCAGATTCCATTTATTGATTCATAAAATAGGTGGCACCCAAGGCTCATTTTCAGCGTCTTTATAATTTAGTAAACGTGATAATGAGGTCGGTGAAATTTAATGACTTCTTTCCCCCTCCAACTGATGTATTTGTGGCAGTTTGATCACATTCCAACCATTGGTTCTAATGGTAGTGTGCATATAAGCTTTTTTCTATCAAATTTTAGTTTCTAGGTGCCCGTGTGACCTTGAAATTGGGGTAAAGGTCACTAAAATCTAATCACTTCTTTCTTCCATTCCAATGAAGTAACTGTGTTAGTTTGGTCAAATTCCATCTATTGATTCATGAGATAGAGTGCATACAAGGCTCACTTTTCAGGTCTTCAGACTGTGATGACCTTCAAAATAAGGTCAAGGTCACAATAATCTAATCACTTCTCTTCCCCATTCCAATAATGAATTTGTGCTAGTATGATGAAAGGACGGGTTACAGTTTAGCCATATTTGTGCCTACGATGGATCTGGATGAAACTTATATGAAATATAGTCAAACATATGCGCGTTCATATGACAACAATATTTAATTAACCATGACATGTGCAGTCATGTGACTTCCATTTTTCTACAAGTGGGGTAATTGTCAGTATTTGGTGATTTGCCAAAGTAATATGACATTTTTTAATTAAAGCGTGTTAATTTTCTGTTCATTTCCATATCATAATCTATGTTTCCTGTATCCCGTGACACAATATTATGTACAGTATGTGCATAAGAAATTTATATTGTTTTGAAGTTATATGTATTTAGTATAATATGTTAGAATTGCTTAATAATACGGAATGTATTTTCGATTCTGAAATATATATTTAAAAGGTTGGCAGAAAGAAAACAACAGTACAATATATCATTACAACATACAACAGATTTGATTGGATTTTGGTGACTTTGACCTCATTTTTCAAGGTCACAGCAACCCAAAAACAGTCATTTTTAGGTCAAAAATGGCTTGTCTGTACTCTATCTCAATAACGAATTGATTAATTTTAATCAAACTTGGAACAATATATCATTACAACATACCGGGAATTTGATTAGATTTTGGTGACCTAGACATTTTTTTCAAGGTCACAGGCCCCACAAAACAGTCAATTTTGGGCCAACAAAGGCTTGTCTTCACTCTATCTCATTAAAGAATGACCAATTTTCTTCAAACATGGTACAATATATCAATATAAAATACCGCAGACCGGATTAGATTTTGGTGACCATGACCTTTTTCAAGGTCACAGGCCCTCAAAGACAATCAATTTTGGGCCAAAAATGGCTTGTCTTCACTCTATCTCATTAATAAATCGCTTAATTTTAGTCAAACCTAGTACAATATAACATTACAACATGACGCAGATTTGTTTAAATTTTGTCGACCTTGACCTTTTTTCAAGGTCACAGGCTCCCAAAAACAGATGATTTTGGGACAAAAAAAAGGCCTGACTGCACAATTTCTCATAAACAAATTGCATTCAAGCTTGGTATAATATACCATTACAACATACCTCAGATTTGATTAGGTTTTCGTGACCTTGACTTTTTTTCAAGGTCACAGCCCCCCCCCCACACACACACCCAAAACAAGAGGGCCATGATGGCACTGGATCGCTCACCTGATCCATAGAGTAACAAGTGGGTCCCGTGGAGGGCCCTTATTGACCCCAGGGCTATAATGTGCATAATGTTGAAGGAGGTTTAAAAAGGTGAAGCTTCATACCAAATATATACAAAGGCTATAATTTGAAAAATCTTGGCAAAGGTCCACTAGATGGAGCTACAAACAAAATATCGAAGACCTGGGCCTTGCGGTTTCAGAGAAGAAGATTTTTTAAAGCTATTCCCTACATAAGCCTATGTAAACCAAATGGCCCCGGGGCGGGGGCATTTTGGGCCTCAGGGCTATAATTTAAACAATCTTGATAGAGGTCCACTAGATGAAGCTTCACACCAAATATCAAAGACCTGGGCCTTGCTGTTTCAGAGAAGAAGATTTTCAAAGATTATCTCTATATAAGTGTATGTAAAACCAAAGGGCCCCAGGGCGGGGGCATTTGTGGCCCAGGGGCTATAATGTGAACAATCTTGGTAGAGGTCCACTAGCTGAAGCTCCGTACCAAATATCAAAGACATGGGCCTTGCCGTTTCGGAGAAGAAGATTTTTAAACATTTCCCTATGTAAGTCTATGTAAAACCAAAGGGTCTTGGGGCACAGGGGGAGGGGGGGGGGTGCATTTTTGGCCCAAGGGCTATAATTTTAACAATCTTGATAGAGGTGCACTTGATGAAATTTCACACCAAATATCAAAGACCTAGGCCTTGTGGTTTTCACAGAAGAAGATTTTTAAAGATTTTCCCTATATAACTCTATGTAAAACCAAAGGGCCCCGAGACGGGAGCAATTTTGGTCTCAGGGCTATAATTTGAACACTCTTGGTAGAGATCCACTAGATGAAGCTTCATACCAAATATCGAAGACCTTGGCCTTGTGGTTTCAGAAGAAGATTTTTCAAGATTTGCCTGATATATGTCTAGGTAAAACCAAAGTGCCCCGGAGCGGGGGCATTTTTGTCCCCAGGGCTATAATTTGAACAATCTTGGTAGAGGTTTACAAGATGAAGCTTCATACCAAATATCAAAGACCTGGGCCTTGCCGTTTCAGAGATGAAGATTTTTAAAGATTTTCCCTATATAAGCCCATGTAAAAACAAAGGGCTCCGGGTGGGGCATTTTTGGCCTGTGCACTATAATTTGAACAATCTTGGTAGGGGTCCACTAGATGAAGCTTCATAACAAATAGCAAAGACCTGGGCCTTGCGGTTTCAGAGAAGATGATTTTTAAAGATTTTCCCTATATAAGCCCATGTTAAACCAAAGGGCCCTGGGGCACGGGCATTTTTTTCCCTATATAAGACCATGTAAAAACAAAAGGGCCCCAGGGCGGGGGCATTTTTGGCCCCAGCACCATAATTTGAACAATCTTGGTAGGGGTCCACTAGATGAACCATCATACCAAATATCAAAGACCGGGGCTTTGCGGTTTCAGAGAAGATGATTTTTAAAGATTTTCCCTATATAAGCCCATGTTAAACCAAAGTGCCCCGGGGCGGGGGCATTTTTGGCCCCAGCACTACAATTTGAACAATCTTGATAGAGGTCCAAAAGATGAAGCTTCACACCAAATATCTAAGACCTTGGTCTTGCAGTTTCTGAGAAGAAGATTTTTTGAAGATTTTCCCTATTTAAGCCTATGTAAAACCAAAGGCCCCCTGGGCCGAGGCATTTTTGGTCCCAGGGCTATAATTTGAACAATCTTGGTAGAGGTCCACTAGGTGAAGCTTCATACCAAATATCAAAGACCTGATCCTTGTGGTTTCAGAGAAGAAGATTTTAAAAGATTTTCCCTATATAAGCCTATGTAAAACCAAAGGCCCCCGGGGCGGGGGCATTTTTCGCCCCAAGGCTATAATTTGAACAATCTAAGTAGACGTCAACAGTTAAGGCTTCACACCAAATATTAAAGACGTCAGCCTTGTGGTTTCAGAGAAGAAGATTTTTTAATGATTTTCCCTATATAAGCCTATGTAAAACCATAGGCCCCCGGGCGGGGGCATTTTGGTCCCCAGGGCTATAATTTGAACAATCTTGGTAGAGGTCCACTAGATTTTTTTTTTTTTTGGTTTGGGTTTTACGGCCCTTTCAAGATTATTTCACTCATATCGAGCCGATCGTTAATCATAGGTGGGCGAAAACCCAGAGGTCCACTAGATGATGCTTCACACCAAGTATCAAAGATCTGGGCCTTGCGGTTTCAGAGAAGATTTTTTAATATTTTCCCTGTATAAGCCTATGTAAAACCAAAGGCCCCCGGGGCGGGGGCATTTTTGGCCCAAAGGCTATTATTTGAACAATCTAAGTAGAGGTCCACCAGGTAAAGCTTCACACCAAATATTAAAGACCTGTGCCTTGTGGTTTCAGAGAAGAAGATTTTTTAATGATTTTCCCTATATAAGCCTATGTAAAACCAAAGGCCCGCCCCGGGGCGGGGGCATTTTGGCCCCCAGGGCTATAATTTGAACAATCTTGGTAGAGGTCCACTAGATGAAGCTTCACACCAAATATCAAAGATCTGGGCCTTGCTGTTTCAGAGAAGAAGATTTTTAAAGATTTTCCCTGTATAAGCCGATGTAAAACCAAAGGCCCTCGGGGCGGGGGCATTTTTGGTCCCAAGGCTATAAATTGAACAATCTTAGTAGAGGTCCACCAGGTAAAGCTTCACACCAAATATTAAAGATGTGGGCCTTGTGGTTTCAGAGAAGAAGATTTTTTAATGTTTACCCTATATAAGCCTATGTAAAACCAAAGGCCCCCGGGGCGGGGGCATTTTGGCCCCCAGGGCTATAATTTGAACAATCTAGGTAGAGGTCCACTAGATGAAGCTTCATACCAAATATCGAAGACCTGGGCCTTGCGGTTTCAGAGAAGAAGATTTTTTAAGTTTTCGTTTAAAAAATCTATTTTTAGCTCCTGTGACCTAGATGTGCAATGGACCGGAACCATTTGAACAACTTTGAAAGGGGACCACCTAAGGATCATTCCTGTGAAGTTTGGTCAAAATCCGGTCAGTGGTTTAGGAGGAGATGTCATTTGAAGAAAAAGTTTACGCACACACGCACGCACGCACGACGGACAAAAAGTGATCACAAAAGCTCACCTCGTCACTACCTGACAGGTGAGCTAAAAAACAGTCAATTTTTGGCAAAAAATGGCTAAGGATAACCTTTTCTACAACTTATTTAACGTCACTGCAGCTGGTTTCTCGGAATGTGTGGCGGCTGTAAAAGTCTCCCTGCCCTACATCATAGTGTAGTTTACATTTTCTTGTCCTTTTGGGATCACTGATTCCATTGTTGAATTTTGAAAATATTTTAGGGTCAATGATGAAGCCCAATTGGCCAAAACTAGCTAGTGTGACCCAGAAAACATGTACACTCCATATTTTCCAGTTCTGTTGAGTATTCCTTGCTTCCAAAGGATAACCCTGTCTGCAACTTATTGTCTGCACTCTAAGGCCAAGGTCTCCCGAAACCTGTTCTTTTAGGGCCAATAATGGCTTATCTGTAACCTATATCATTTAAGAATTTATGAATGTTGGTAAAAATCGGTACAATATTTAATTGCAGTATACCAAATTTGTCTGGTGATCTGAGCTTTTTAATGACTTTGTTTTTTAAGGTCATAGGCTTCCACAAAAACTGTCAGCTTTTGACCAAAAGTGGCTGGTTTGCAGCTTACATTTTGTTGACGTTAATCTAGTTATTAAAGTCAAATGGGTGTTTAAGATACATTTATGGTGAGGAGACATTGTTTTCCTCTGAAAACATTTTTATTTATACCAGCATTCAGGGTACATCTGCAGAAAATATGAAATGTAACATACCCTGTAAACAATATAAGACAGAAACTGGTAATGAAAGGTAAACATGAATATATGTCATACAAGTAACATGCACAGCATGTGACAGCAGTTACATGATAGTCCTCTAATTCATCAATGAATAGCATTCCCGTTTGCCCAGCAAGGGATGATGGTCGTGCTCATACAGATGGCCAGCCGCTGTCCTTCTGTATATGTAGACTATATTTACTTTTTCCTTTGGGAGTATGCACAGTACTTTGATAACATTGATTTTCTCACCTTATTTTATCGATAAAAGTTTATTTTTCAACATCCTCCACATCGTTAACCCCCAAAACATCAGCATTTTTGAAAGCATTATTGTTTCTGAAATAAAGTGGCATGTAGTTTTCTCTGGTTAACGATGTGGATGACCATGCAGTTTTCCTTTGAACACCACAGGGGTCTTCACTTTTTCCATAGGCGCAATGTTACACATGACCAGTAGTGTATGTATTCAACCGGAAATTTTGTTACGAAAACGCATGCGGATGAAAAAGTAAATATTTGTCCAATAAACCAGAGATATTTGGTCACCTTATGAGTGTATTTTGATCAGTTTTTGTTGACTTCAAGAATTAGCTGTTTCAGTAGGCACTTTGCAATAGAAAACTGTAACCCGTCCTCTGAGCCATTGTTAAGGTAATAATATACATACAAGCTTAAAATTCCAATCATTGGTTAACTCAAGCTTTTTACTACATTAAAATTCCAAACATTGGTTAACTCTTTTTATTTTTATCAAAATCTGAGTTTCAAAAGTGACAATGTGACCTTGAAATTATCAAAATCTGAGTTTCAAAAGTGACCTTGTAAATAGAGGTCAAGGTCACTAAAATCTAATCATTTCTTTCCCCAGTCCCAGTGTCAATAATGTATCTGTGGCAGTTTGGTCAAATTCCATCTACTGATTCATGAGATAGTGTGCACACAAGGAACAATTTTCAAGTCTTTATACTAGGGCGATGGACAATCAAGCGGAAAAATCAAAAGGTCATGGTGGACAATCGAGCGGATTTCAAGTGGACAAACGAGCGGAAAATAATTCAACAGATTACAGGTAAATTGTACAGGTAAATAATGTTCACTTATACAAAACCTATACAAAACCTTTTATTTGTAAATCATAATATCTACTCAACAAAAATAGTGGTATTTTACCTAGTCATTTTAGTCAGTGGTTCGAAGTTGTTTTAGCATGCAAGATGGATATTAAGGTGGTAGAAACAAACCAAGGTCAAAAAAATATAATATGGGATGGGTACAGATACAGACTGGACGGGACTCTCAAAACCGGCGATATATCATGGCGATGTACCAAGACTGCGCCAAGCTGTAAAGCCCGGGTTAGAACAGATGCTTCATGTTCAACTATAATTTCCCAGAAAAATGAACATTCACATCCACAAGATGAGCAAGAACTGTAGAGACACCATATCAGATCCAGAGCCAAGAAAAAGGCGGCAGAAGAAACGTGTATTTGGCCATCAAAAATCATACGGAGCGAAATCCAGACTGTTGGTGAAGAAGCGTTATGACCAAATGATTTGAAAAGCATTGCAAAATCAGTGTACAGAGTTCGTCGGAAGACGTATCCTCCACTACCTAAAAGCAAGGAGGAGGTACATCAGGCTCTTTCCAGCATGGACGTGAAGACCAGCAAAGGAGAAAACTTTCTTCTGGTCAATAATTCAGAAGAAGGAATGATAATTTTTTCCACATACATAAACTTGGACTGCCTATGTTCTGAGAAAGAACTGTTTATGGATGGAACATTCAAGTGCTGCCCCCGGTTCTTCCAACAACTGTATACAATACACGGATTCAGCAACGGGAATTATGTTCCACTTGTGTATGTCCTTTTGTCGGGGAAGTCAGTGGATGTATATAGAACTTGTCTGTCCACTATTATAAGCTTATGTGATGTCAAGAATCTGACACTTAATCCGGAAATCATACATGTTGACTTTGAACTCACAGTTATGAATGTAATACGGGAACTGTTTCCTGGTGTGGCCATAAAGTGCTGTCGTTTCCACTTAGGGCAAGCCTGGTGGCGTAAGATCCAGGCATTAGGTCTTAGTCGTGACTACAAAGAGAGTTCCGAGCTTGGAAAGTGGCTCAGTGGCTTCTTTGGCTTGGCATTTCTTCCTCCGGGTGAAGCTGAGGACTGTTTTGTGGAAGATTACATGTCGGACCTACCCCGTGAGAGTAAATGTGAAAAGTTTGCGGACTACTTGACAGAAACCTACATTACTTCAGAGTCTAAATTCCCCCCGCAGCTTTGGGCTGAAGTTCCATCAGAGAACAAGCGCACTAATAATGGACCTGAATCGTTCCATGCTCATTTTAATGAGCAATTCTACTTTGGTCACCCAGGGATTTATGCCTTCTTGGACGTGCTACAGAAAATTCAGACTACCAATTCTATCAAGATAAGGAATATGAACTTAAATGCACATGTGTCCAAGGCTGAGGAGAAAAAGGAGAAAACCAAGTATGCCTGTGAACTGTATCAGAAATATGCAGATGGGGAAATCACTAGAAAGGAATATGTCAGAACCCTGGGCTACAGATACATAGCCCGTACAGATGTGTAAATATACATATTGTTTTAACAGACTTTAAATGGTGCTTTTAACAGAATCCAGTGTTTTATTATTTTAGTGCTAAAACAATAAATCCTGCTCAAGTCCTACTTCCACCTCCCCGTGGTGAGTAGGGGGCAACAGGCTAAGATTGACTTGTTTTTGAACCGAGCAATCTTTGGTCTGGCTAACGGAAGGGGCACAGGTAAACAGGTTATCCGCTCGAATGTCCAATTTTTCATTTCGCTCGAATGTCCACTTTTTTGCCGCTCGATTGTCCATTTATTTTCGCTTGAATGTCCTGCCAATCCGCTCGAATGTCCTTCGCCATTATAGTGTGATGACCTTGAGAATAAGGTCAAGGTCACCAAAATGCAATCACTTCCCCTCCCCATTCCAGTGGTGTATCTGTGCTAGTATGATTAAATCTGAGGCATTGGTTAAAGTGATAGTGTGCACACATACTGTTTACCACATTAAGAAATTTTACAAAGGGCATTAACTCTAAGAGAAATGGCCCCTTGCCCTTACTTTTTCTTATTGAAAGTTTATGAATATTCATCAATGCCTTTTCAAAATATTTGTGGAAAAACCAAAGTGTCGTGCACGGATGGACAGACAGATGGTGTGACCTTGAAAATGAGGTCAAGGTCACAAAAATCTTACCATTTCTTTCTTCAGTCCCAGTGATGTATCTGTTGCAGTTTGGTCAAATTTCATCTGCTGATTCACAAGGAACACTTTTCAAGTCTTTATACAGTGTTGACTTTGAAAATAAGGTCAAGGTCACCAAAATGTAATCACTTCACCTCCCCATTCCAATGGTGTATCTGTGCTACCTTGACCAAATGTGAACCATTGGTTAAACAGATAGTGTGCAAACAAGCTTTTTACTACATTAAGAAATTGTACAAAGGGCATCAACCCTAAGAGAATTAGCCCCTTGCCCTTACTTTTATCATGTAGGTACACCTTATTGATAGCAATGTGTCTGCAAAATTTTTATTACATTAAGAAATTTTACAAAGGTCATTAACTCTAAGAGAATTGGCCCCTAGCCTTACCTTTTCTCATGCAGGTACCCCGTACTGATATTAATGTGTCTGCACAAATTTATAAATATTCATCAATGCCTTCTCAAAATATTTAGGAAAAACCAAAGTGTCATGAATGGACAGACAGATGGATGGATGATGTAACCTTGAACATGAGGTCAAGGTCACAAAAATCTTATCATTTCTTTTCCAGGTCCCAGTGATGGATCGGTAGTTATAGGGTCAAATTCCAGCTACTGATTCACGAGGTAGAGTTCACACAAGAATCACAAGGAGCATAACACTTTATGTGAATGTCATCCAGGGTTTAGGTGAAGTCATTTAAGTGATGTCATTTAACCCTTTTGTACCAAATGGAATCTTCCTCCTTATATATAGCAGGAGTCCATTTCAAATTTTGGGGGTGTCAGGTTGTGTTTTCTTCAAAATTTATTTGGAAAATGGCTGAACTTTTTGCAAACAGTGGAGGCCCTGATCAGACGCCGCGTTCTGCGGCGTCTGATCTGGGCCTGCACTGTTTGCCAGGGTACCCGTTTAGGGGTTTCCAGTCTGAAATGGGTTAAGGGCCCAGTCAATTGCAAACATTGTAGGCCCTGATCAGAATATGCGTTCTGCAGCATCTGATCTAGGCCTGCACTGTTTGCCAATTGCCTGTTTAGGGGCTTCTGGTACAGAATGGGTTAAGTGATGCATAGGAAGAGATAATGTGGGTATTTTGTGATAACTGACGGACAGTTTTCCTTATTTATCATATGAGCCCCGCCAAGCTAATTTGTGTCTTCGAGCATTCCATCATGACAAATTTTAACTACGCATGCCCAGCCATTCAGAGGGGCCAGGGATATGGCTTTCTGTCTGAAGGTTCCTCTTGATTCACTGCTTGTATGAGAGAGCAGCTAAGGTTCTGGCGAGACTGCGCGGACGCGCAGGCTCGCCTGAACCTTCGCTGCTCGCATAGGCGATAAGTACCAAAATCTTTTGACGGGGCCCATATGATGTTGCGTCTGAGAGTGTAATAACGTCATGTAATAAATTCGATAATCCACTAGTGGATTAAATATGCAAATTAGTTAGATACGCCCCGTAACGTTACATGTTCGACGTGCTTAACGATGTCGCGTTTACAAATGTCAGAATATTGACATTTTTGTTAAACAATCTTGAATAAAATGTGCTTTAAATGTCATATGATAAATAGAAACTTGCATTCGTGCTGATGTATTATTGAATTTATTAAACTCGTTGAAGAAAAGAGATAAAATGCTCGGCAAAGCCTCCCATTTTTTCCCCGTTTCCTCAACTCGTTTAATAAATTCAATAATACATGAACACTCATGTAAGATCCTCTATTTCTCTATAAAAACCTATGTTGTGGGTATTCATTAGAACTGCCTCACCATGGGGAACGCCTCACCAAGGCGGTTCTATTGAATACTAACAATATTGGTTTTTATAGAGAAATGACAAAAAACTACACTAAGTCTTTCACAAAATATCCACCTTATCTGTTCCTATGTGATGACATTCTTAAATTCCTAACATCCCTTGGGAGCTATCTCTCCCATAGGCAAGACAGAATTTAACTGCTTTTGGTTGTTTGTTCCCTGCTTGGGTTTTTTGTTCTCATTTTTGATTTGGAGTTAAATGGCCCAGTCAACACGATTTAGGTCAGATCAACCCAATCGGTTCAACTTACCAACCTTTTTCTGGGCAGGCTCATACATCAGGGGTACAACCCAATTTCTTCTGCCAGAAACTGACAACTGCCCTTCTTGAATCAGCAGAAAAGAGAGAATGACCATAGAAAGATTTCACTATCATTCTCCACATCAGACAAAGAAATCCGTGGTTTTAGCCTGGGATAGAAATTCTGTTCTAACGCTGGTCTTCCAACCCAGGGTCAGGATAAAAATCAAATATTCTCAAGTGTTTGATATGCACTAGCCCAATACAACATCATATGCACGACATCACAGCACGTTACGTGACATCACTAAATATCATGGTAGTGTCATCACAATGTGGGGAATGTCAGCAATCCAAGTGACTGCAGTATAAAAATCCACGCTCAGAAATGGAAGGTATGCAAAAAAATAGAATCCTACATGGGCGTGAGGGGTGGATAGAAAAATCTGTCCCTCGGGATCACTGTCCTGCATCACTCAGCAAGCCTCATGATACCGGACAGTGACCCTCGGTACGAATTTTTCCATCCACCCCTCAAACCGATGTTAACCCTTATCTTGCTGTTCACGACAACCCCTATCTTTGCAAACAGTGTAGATCCAGATCAAATGGCTTCTGAAGAAGCCATCTGATCAGGATCTACACTGTTTGGCATTCAGTTTATGAATTTGTAGCAATACATTACATCAAGTAATTTGATTGGTTGATAGACAGAAATGGGTTTGGCTTAAATGAATATTCAGCAGGACAAGGGTTAAGATTCTTATATTCCTTGCACTCACTGAAAATAAGACAAAATGCTGTCAAGATTCTACATACCAGTATTTTAACTTCACTTTGCTCATGTTGTTCACCTCTATCACCTGAAACAGAAAATAATACATGGAACATCTATAATTTAACCTTTAACCCTTGTCCTGCTGAATAAATTAGTTTTGTCACACCCATTCCTGACTATCAACCAATTAAATAACTTGACATACACCACAACCTCTTTATAACTCTATCAATGGGGTCCAAAGCAGAAACCCTGTTACTTAAACAACCATGTTATATCCAAACAAAAACGTGTAGATTATATAGAAAAATGACCATTAATGGTCATTTTTCTATATAATCTACACATTTTTGGGATCCATCTTTCAACCGTGTTATATCCAAACCTTGTTATAATGAACCATGTTATATCGAGGTTGTGGTCTAGTATACAGTTTAACCTGTATTGAGAAAGCACCCAAGTGATAATCCTAATGTGCTTGCTTAAAGCAGGTGCTTGCTTAACACAGGTAAATTCCAACTCATTTGGCCTATTTGAGAGCTGAATTCCTACTTGCTTAAGACAGATTGCTTGCTTAATTCAGGTGGTATAAAGTATGTTTTTAGGGGTTTGCTAACATGATGGTAGCCTCCCTTGTATGTATATCAGTTGATTTTAACCCATTTTGTACCAAATGGAAGCTTCCTCCTTATATAAAGCAGGAATCCATTTCAGAAATTAGGGATGACAGGTTGTGAAATCTTTTAAAGTTATCTGGAAACTAGCTAAACTTGTTGTAAACAGCATAGGCCCCGATCAAAAGCCACGCTCTGTGGTGTCTGATCTGGGCCTGCACTGTCTGCAAGTAACCCGTTTTGGGTTTCCGTTACAAAAATGGGTTAAAACAAAGGCCATTGGTCAAACTAACAACATTAACCAAGCCATATGGTCATTTCGAACCATGTCCTGGTATAAAACAGCAGGCCAAACTCATAAAATAGCCCACCAACAATAGCCCCCTGATTCTTGCTAAAACTACAATAATCAAGGCCCTTCTCCACCTCTTACTTTCACTGGCCTGACCCGACCTTTTGCCACTGGTCACTTCTGTGCACAGACTTCTGACACGGCTCAAATTTTTATTTACGAGCCCTTTATTGTAAACGTCCTTTCTGGCACGCGAGGACTGGACAAATTTCCCAATATTCTGAAGCAAAAATACAAAACCACTTAAAACACTAATTAAGCATAGAAATGAAAAGCCCCTATAATTAATGAAGTTCTTTACATTTTAAATAGCCAGATAATGGCAGTGAAATGTGAAAAATGACCATACTTAATAAAGTCCTCCACTTAATTATAGTCTCGGGAATAAACAAGCAGCAGTGGACAGATCATGACCAACACATTGAACTTCTAACCATAGCTCCAGATTAACCCTTCTCTTGCTGAATATTCATTTAAGCCACACCCATTTCTGTCTACCAATTTCTGTCTGTAATTTATTCCTACAAATTCATAAACTGAATGTCAAACAGTGTAGATCCTGATCAGATGGCTTCTGAAGAAGCCATATGATCTGGATCTACACTGTTTCCAAAGATAGGGGTTGTCGTGAACAGCAAGGTAAGGGTTAAGAGGGGTAAGAGGATGATTTGGGGATATTTTTTTTTTTATTTCTCTATAATAACATTATGCTGTGGGTACTAGTTAGCATCATCTCATTGAGGCAATGCTAGCAAGTACCCAAAACGTATTATTTAAACAAAATTATCCCTAAAGAGGAATGGATACACCTTCAGGGAAGACAACTCCTGCAAAAGTATTTTTGTCTCCCATGTCAAGAGGCGCATTCATAGATTGAAAGAAATCTGACCTAGTATATAACATTATAATATAATGTATATGATTGTTTACCCCCTTGTTAAGATGAAAGTACCAATGTACTGAAACATTTTTTCCCCCGTTAATTGCTACCCTTATAGTAAGTTATTGAACTCAGCATCACTTCCGTAACATAATCTGGTACGTCAGCTCCAGGTAAAAAAGTAAGATGATAATTTTTCTTACGCCACATGAAAATAATTTTGATACTAGTTATAACTGCAAGCAATTATAAAGTACTCATGATTTATTTTTCTGTCCCGAAATGGCAATGTTTGTTCCTGTAGTCAAAGCCATATAAGTCGACAAACCCTTAAGACGCTGAAATGTCGTCTGCTGAATTTTTTGCAAACTTTTTAAAAATATTTTTGCATACAGGCAAACAGTGTGGTCCCAGATCAGACTGCTCCTACAGGAGCAGTCTGATCTGGGTCCACAATGTTTGCAAATAACTACTTTTAAGGTAACCAGCAGACAGCAAAGCAGAACACAATTGTCTTGATTGGCATTTTATGGGTTAACCCTTTACCACTCAGATACGTGTTTTTACGTGTCTGCACCCCCCCCCCCCCATTTTAAGCCCCAGAAGCACCTAAAATCTGCATTTCTACCCCTAGATAGTTAAGTTTGCTTTAGGATTTGTTGGGCCAAAAAGTGACCTGTTTTTTCGCGCGCCTCCCCACTAAAAATATTCTGGGGTGGATTGACTCACATCCCGAAAAATTTTGGGTGTATGGCCCAACCGGCCACTAAAATTTATATCTGAGGGTGACTGGGGTCAAAAATGCCTGAAAATTGATGCTGATAAAACATGCTGCAAACAGTGAAAATGGCCAGTGCCAAACACCTTAATTGTTGCCTTGACAGCTGTGTGAAGATTAAAATGTGGTTCAAAATTCATGTTAAAACACACTTTTTGCCAATTTTGAGATGCCCCCTCTTTACCATGACAACAATGATCAAGTCATGAAAGGTTGCATTTGAAAGGCCACTGCCCAATGAACATTCATACAGAGTTTGGTGTAAAACAGACCATCCATTATGAAACAATGGCTAGTTGAATTTGCTGTCAGGTGCAACATTGTGAAAATCAGCAAAATTCACAAAATCCCTGAGTGGTAAAGGGTTAAGGAATCATTTTCCTATTGTATGTGCAGTTTCATATGACAGTGTGCGCAGATCATATTGTAGAGTAGAACACACACATGCAACAGCATAATAAGCCCCATCACGAGACAATCTGTCTATGAGGTAAGTCCAGGTCCTGTTGTTCAAGGCACCATTAGCTTAACCATTTTTGTACCAAATGGAATCTTCTACCTTATATACAGCAGGAGTCCATTTCAAAATTTAGGGGTGTCAGGTTGTGTTTTCATGACTGAAATTTTAGCAAACAGTGGATGCCCTGATCAGACGCTGCATTCTGCGGCGTCTGATCTGGGCTTGCACTGTTTGCCAGGGTACCCGTTTTGGGGTTTCTGGTACTAAATGGTTTAATGGTTTCACAATGTACTTTTACGGTCAGCTATTCCATCAAAAAGGAGTTAAATGACATGTATATCCATATACATGTTATTGATGCCACCATGTGATCATTTCGAAATATCATTATCAGTCCTATGACATGGTTGTTATTTAGTGGCGTAAGAACGTTTCATATTTTCCAATATGGATATGTATGTAATATTACATAACAACTCATATGATCCGTTGAAACGTATGTTTTTGTTTGAATTGTCGTTCAACACATTTAGTACCAGAAACCCCAAAATGGTTAGTTGGCAAACAGTGCAGGCCCAGATCAGATGCCGCAGAACGCGGCATCTGATCAGGGCCTACACTGTTTGCAAAATGTTCAGCCAATTTCCAAGTAAATTTTGAAGAAAACACAACCTGACACCCCTACATTTTGAAATGGACTCCTGCTATATATAAGGAGAAAGATTCTATTTGGTATAAAAAGGGTTTACAGCCCTGTCAACACAATTTAGGTCACTTTAGAGATGTTGCTTCCAATTTTGTGGGACTTTTACCTGACACTGAGCTGAAATTACATCCAGAGTCCTGCTGCCCAATACGACTGAAAAGGTTCATATATATTCATGGATGGTCTGGCTTGCATCACTTTGCCTCAGCAGGCTTAGACCTAGGTGTTTGCCTAGTATTCATGTGTGGTCAGTTTCAGCTCTACATGGAAGCACCATGTAGTTAATCCATTATATGTCTATGTGAGCTATTGAGCCCTAGGGTATGGCCAATTCAGGCTCCAAGGGCATGGTTGGCAGGATATATGCAGGAGACCACTTGACATTCCTACATACTAAATATCAAAGAAGATATTTTAAGTTTTTTCCAGTATAAGTCTATAGGAGCTAATGAGCCCGGAGGCGTGGCCAATTTTGACCCAAAGGGCATGGTCGGCAGGATTTATGTAAGCGACCATTTTATGTTGCTATATACTAAATATCTAAGGTCTAAACTTCATAGTTTCAGAGTAGAAGATTTTTTTAAGCTTTTTTTTCCATTATAAGTTTATTGGAGTTAAGGGGCCACAGGATTTAGCCAATTTGGACCCCAGGGGCCTGATTGGCAGGATTCATGTAGGCTACCAGTCAACGTTGCTACATGCTAAATACCTAAACTCAGCCTTATGGTTTAAGAGAAGATTTTGGATTTTTTTTTTTTTTTTTTTTTTTCATTTTCATTAGAAGTTCTTTTTTTTTCCATTTTAAGTCTATGGCAGCTAATGGGTCCATGGGCGTGGCCAATTTTGACCCAGGGGGCATGGTTGGCAGGATTTATTAAGGTGACAATTTCATGTTGCTACATACTAAATATCTAAGCTCTGGGACTTATTGTTTCAGAGGAGAAGATTTTTGAAGTTTTTTTTTTTTCTATTATAAGTCTATGGGAGCTAATGGGCCCATGAGCGTGGCCAATTTTGACCCCAGGGGCATGGTAGGCAGGATTTATGTAGGTGACCACTACACATTGCTACATGCTATATATTTTATATTTAACTCTTATCCGGTTGCTCACAACAACCCCTATCTTTGGAAACATTGTAGATCCAGATCAGAAGCCATCTGATCATGATCTACACTGTTTGACATACAATTTATGAATTTGTGGGGATAAATTACATCAAGTAATCTGATTGGTTTAAAGTCAGAAATGGATGTGGCTAAACTGAATATTCAGCAAGAGAAGGGTTAAGCTCTGGGCCCTGTGGTTTAGAGAAGTTTTTTGAAGTTTTTCCAATTGTAAGTCTATTGAAGTCTTAAGAGACCTGGGGTGTGGCCAATTTGGATCCCAGGGGCAAAATTGGCAGGATTTAGGTAGGTGGCCACTTGACATTGCTACATACTAAATATCTAAGCTCTGGGCCCTATGGTTTGACAGAAGAAGATTTTTGAAGTTATTTTCCATTATTTATAAGTCTCTGAGAGCTGATGAGCTCGGACGTGGCCAATTTTGACCCTAGGGACAGGGTTAGCAGGATTTATGTAGATAACTATTTTATAATTCTAGATACTAAATATCTAAGCTCTGTGCTTCACAGTTTCAGAGAAGAAGATTTCTGAAGTATTTTTCCATTATGAGTATATGGCAGCCAAGGGGCCCTGGGGCTTGGCCCATTTGGACCCCAGGGGCATGATTGGCAGGATTTATGTAGGTGATCACTTGCCGTTGCTACATGCTTAATATCTAAGCGCTGGGCTGTGTGGTTTCAGAGAGGAAGATTTTTGAAGTCTTTCCCCTTATAAGTGTATGGGAGCTGATGAGCCCCGGGGCATGGCCAATTTCGGCCCACGGTTGTTGGTCATAAGGAACATTTGTGTGAAGTTATATTAAAATCAGTGAAGGAATGTAGTCGCTAGAGTGATGACAAAGTTTTTCTAAAAATAGCCATAGTGACCTTGACCTTGAAAGTCGAAATGGCTCGAGATATTGTCATAAGGAACATTTGTGTGAAGTTATATTGAAATTGGTGAAGAAATGTAAGCGCTAGAGCGATGACAAAGTTTTTCTAAAAATAGCCACAGTGACCTTGACCTTGAAAGTGGAACTCGCTAAAGATATTGACATAAGGAACATTTGTGTGAAGTTATATTGAAATCAGTGAAGAAATGTAAGCGCTAGAGTGATGACAAAGTTTTTCTAAAAATAGCCATAGTGACCTTGACCTTGAAAGTCGAAATGGCTCGAGATATTGTCATAAGGAACATTTGTGTGAAGTTATATTGAAATTGGTGAAGAAATGTAAGCGCTAGAGCGATGACAAAGTTTTTCTAAAAATAGCCACAGTGACCTTGACCTTGAAAGTGGAACTCGCTAAAGATATTGACATAAGGAACATTTGTGTGAAGTTATATTGAAATCAGTGAAGAAATGTAAGCGCTAGAGCGATGACAAAGTTTTTCTAAAAATAGCCACAATGACCTTGACCTTGAGGCCATGACCTTGAAAGTCGAACACGCTCGAGATATTTTTATAAGGAACATTTGTGTGAAGTTATATTGAAATTGGTGAAAAAATGTCAGCGCTAGAGCGATGACAAAGTTTTTCTAAAAATAGCCACAATGACCTTGACCTTGACGCCATTACCTTGACATTCGAACCTGCTCAAGATATTTTTATAAGGAACATTTGTGTGAAGTTAAATTGAAATTGGTGAAGAAATGTAGGCGCTAGAGCGATGACAAAGTTTTTCTAAAAATAGCCACAGTGACCTTGACCTTGAGGCCATGACCTTGAAAGTGGAACTCGTTTGAGATATTTTTATAAGGAACATTTGTGTGAAGTTATATTGAAATCAGTGAAGAAATGTAGGTGCTAGAGCGATGACGTTTTTCTAAAAATAGCCACAGTGACCTTGACCTTGAGGCCATGACCTTGAAAGTGGAACTCGCTTGAGATATTTTTATAAGGAACATTTTGGTGAAGTTATATTGAAATTGGTGAAGAAATGTAGGTGCTAGAGCGATGACAAAGTTTTTCTAAAAGTAGCCACAGTGACCTTGACCTTGAGGTCATGACCTTGAAAGTCGAACTCGATGGAGATATTGTCATAAGGAACATTTGTGTGAAGTTATGTTAAAATCGGTCAAGAAATGTAGGCGCTAGAGCGATGACAAAAATACGTATGTACGTACTAAAATAGCCACAGTGACCTTTACCTTGAGGTCATGACATTGAAAGTCAAACTCGGTGAGATATTGTCATAAGGAACATTTGTGTGAAGTTATATTAAAATCGGTCAAGAAATGTAGGCGCTAGAGCGATGACAACAAAAGTACGTACGTACGTATGCGACATCTCACAACTATCTTGTGCGAGGGGATAATGAAGTCGTTACTTACTTACTAACTTACTTACTATATCGAGCCGATCGTTAATTAGAGGTGGGCTAAAACCAGAGTATCCGGAGAAAAAACACCTGACCTTCTGTTGCAGAACTTGGCATCTCTCATGTGACCCGAGAGTGGTTTGAACCCACAGCGATGAGAGACCTTATGTTTAAGAGTCAGTGCTCTTATCCACCAGGCCACGGAGGCCCGTATAGGGGTTGTCATGAACAGCATGATAAGGGTTCTTCAGAAACCATCTGATCTGGATCAACACTGTTTGCAAAGGTAAAGGTTGTCATGAACAGCAGGATAAGACTTCTTCAGAAGCCATCTGAACTGGATATACACTGTTTTCAAACATAAAGGCTGTGGTGAACAGCAGGATTAGGGTTATTTGTTGTGTGCCGACTCAATTATGATGAGATTGTCCACAGTTCAATGTCCAGTAACTGAGCCTAATATGGCAACAATGTTAGATAAACAATGAAACTGACATTTGAGTTAAAACACAAGAAAACCAAGACTCATAACTGACCAAGCTTTCCCATGCAAGAAAGGCCTGATTTTGCAGCCTGAACCCCTATCCTGCCAAACATGACAACCATTACCATGCAAACAGAAGCCATCTGATCAGGATCTACACTGTTTGTTATTCAGTTTATGAACTGAAAGAATATGTTATATCAAGTAATTTGATTGGCTGAAATGTAAATGGGTGTGGCTAAATTAATTTATTCAGTGGGATAAGGGTTAACCCATTTTGTACCAACTGAAATCTTTCCCCTTATATAGCACTAGTACATTTCAAATTTTTTGTTGTTTCTTCCAAATTTATCTGCGAAATGGCTGAACTGTTTGCAAAGGTAAAGGTTGTTGTGAACAACATTATAAGGTTGTCGTGTGCTGACTCAATAACGTGTGCTGACTCAATAACGAGAAGATTCTCCATAGTTCAATGTCCAGCAACTGAGCCTAATATAGCATACAATGAAACTGACATTTGAGACAGCGCACAATTAAAGCCTACACTAACACAAGCAAACAGGAGAGACTCAGACAGTCCACACATGCACCCAGTATGACAAGTTTCCCCTAATCTCCGTTTGGATAATCTGGAAATTGCAATCAGAAGAACTTTGATCACACTGGGCAGACAGGCTGATCAGTCTTTGCTCATTGCACAAGTTTTATTGCTAATTTTTGTCATGTGCTGGCTAATTTCTGAATTCTCTTTTTCACTATATAATAAGCAAGAGCATAGCCATGACCTATAAAAAGATAATAAGAACAACCAACGAAGACTCAGATCAGACTCATTACTCACAGAAACAGATAGGGTGGGTATTTGGTGATATTTTAACCCTTGACCTGCTGAATATTTATATATGCCACACCCACTACAGATTATCAACCAATCAGATTACTTGATGCAAATTATTGCAACAAATTCAGAAACTGGATGGCAAACAATGAAGATCCAGATCAGATGGCTTCTTCAGAAGCCATCTGATCTGGATCTGCATTGTTTGAAAGTTAAGACATATCCAGGCTCAGCAGGACAAGGGTTAAGGGTAATTTTTGTCAATTCTCCTTAAAACCCAATGAGTCCTCGGAAGATAAATGAAGACAGGTAAGTATTTGTTAAAGGATACTTTGTTTGTCGCAATAAAAGGTTATGTTATTCAATTGTTTCGGATATGTGACTTTAGATAAAGCTTCTTAATCTCTTTTCTTTTTATTTTTCATTTGAACCACCTCAGCGAAGCAGTTCAAAAGTATGCCGCCCCTCCCGGTTTTCGACCATCAATTTTTTACCGCTTATGTACCGGATTAAAAAAAGAATTTGCTAAAATGCTGATGCGCTAAAATATACAGGTACATTCGTTATACCAGCCGCAGCCAGTCGATTTTCAGTTCATGCCGTTTTGTTTGCTATCGGACTCCATATTTGATCACCTGACATGTCAAAATGGCCTGACGTCACCACTCCGTTTTCGACGATGGTCAATTAGTGTCATTATTTAAGTGGAAAGAAAAGCGGAAAAAACTAATCTTAAGTGATATTATGACAGAACAACTTTTTATCTTTATACATTCGGTTAACTTATTCTCATTCATTAAAAATGCTTTGTCTTTTACAAGTTTATATTGAACTACAGTGTTATAAAATTCACCCAATTAAAACATTAGCAGTGTAACTAAAGCTAGTAATTTAAAAATGTTACTACTGAGAATTCACTTTTTTTTCTTACATTTCAGTAGTTACTGACAACAGGGCAAAATGAAAATATCACATATTCTTAAAAAATACACTTGTGCAGTATGTTAGGTGTGTCCAGTACCCCCTGTCTGGACACTGGGCCCATTTCAAAAAATATGACACACGAATCAAGAGTACTTTCTAACATTTTTGGGCAATTCTGTGCTTCCATACTTTTTATTTTTGGCAAGGATTCCTAATATATGCAAACTGATCAATTCCGAGGGGTTCCAAATGACTGCTTTTGCGGAACGACATCGTCTGATGGTGTGGTTTGGGCACTGATTTTATAATGGGCTTGTATGTGTTTTTGGCAGAAACCAATTATTGAAGCAATTAAGAAAATAAAAAGTGAAAATTATTATGTAATACTTACAAGTTTGAAACACATTTTTGGTCATTGTTAAGGATTGACAGATGGAATTTCCGGAAGTTAATATTAGAAAGATTGTGATGTCGAAATTCACGCAATAATCTCGCAGCCACTTATATCGTCGAAAACCAAGTGTAGTCGAAAACCCGGTGGACGACCATATACTCACAATATACTGAACCACAAAGTACTGAACCACCTCAGTGAGGTGGTTCAAATGAGTACCCACAAAATACTGAACCACCTCAGCGAGGCGGTTCAAATGTATACCCACAAAATACTGAACCGCCTCAGCGAGGCGGTTCAAATGTATACCCACAAAATACTGGTTCAAATGAATACAAACAAATAACTGAACAAATACCCACAAAATACTTAACATCCTCACCGAGGTGGTTCAAATGAATACCCACAAAATACTGAACCACTTCAGCGAGGCGGTTCAAATGAATACCCACAAAATACTGAACAACCTCAGCGAGGTGGTTCAAATGAATACCCACATAATACTGAACCACTTCAGTGAGGCGGTTCAAATGAATACCCACAAAATATTGAACCACCTCAGCGAGGTGGTTCAAATAAATACCCACAAAATACTGAACCACCTCAGCGAGGTGGTTCAAATGAATACCTACAAAATACTGAACCACCTTAGCGAGGTGGTTCAAATGAATACCCACAAAATACTGAACCACCTCAGCGAGGTGGTTGAAATGTATACCCACAAAATGCTGAACCACCTCAGCGAGGCAGTTCAAATGTATACCCACAAAATACTGAACCACCTCAGCGAGACGGTTCAAATGAATACCAACAAAATACTGAAACACCTCAGCGAGGTGGTTCAAATGAATACCCACAAAATACTGAACCACCTCAGCGAGGTGGTTCAAATGAATACCCACAAAATACTGAACCACTTCAGCGAGGTGGTTCAAATGAATACCCACAAACTATCTGACAGTTATACCCACAAAATAGGTTTATAGAGAAACAAGAGACCCAAGTGAGCCAGAAGTCGCTCACCTGGATGAGGCATGGTCATGGTGGCATCTTGGCTGTCAGGGGCCAGATTGCCTATAACAACATTAGGAAAACATGTCCGTGTGCAATAATGGCATCCAACATGGTGTCAGAAGTGACAAATTTTGGGTAAAAACTAGAGCTGTCAGTGAAACCGACTAGGGCCCCGGCAGCGCTATCAGAGGATAAAAAAATTTGTGGACGGACAGACGGACAGACAGACAGACGGACGGACAGAGTGATTACTATAGGGCACCCACACTTTCAGTGCGGGGCCCTAATGATAACTTCTTTCTTATTTCAACATAGATTGTGGGTGCTCGTTAGAACCGACTCAATGAGGCGGTTATAACGAGTACCCACAAAATAAGCTATGTTTTTTAGCAAAAATAAGGAAGATAATGTATACCCCTGTAAACCCCACTTTTCCCTATATAAAATGGAGTTTAGAGGGGTCTTTGTTTCTTAGACTTGTTATCGTGCTGATGCCTCTGATTGATGTTCAGAACAGCTGAATCTGACTTCCAATTCAGGAGGAGATTGGAGGGTGAAATACCCTCTGAACATTGCAGTGCTGGTTCTGCATATTGCTCCAATGCCTCTCATCAAGTTTTTTTCAAGGTGGCCACCATCCATCTTCCATCTTGGACACCAGAAGCGAACAATTTTAGTAATTCGTAATCTCCATGTCCTCGAATTTCAGCTCAATCAGCCTTCTGGTTTGGGAGAAGTTAATGTTTAACCCTTGTCCTGCTGAATATTCATATATGCCACACCCAATACCGATAATCAACCAATCAGATTACTTGATGCAAATTATTGCAACAAATTCATAAACTTGACGGCAAACAATGAAGATCCTGATCAGATGGCTTCTTCAGAAGCCATCTGATCTGGATCTACATAGTTTCAAAGATAAGGCATATCCGGGCTCAGCAGGACAAGGGTTAAGATCTTGGAATGCAACAATTTTATCAATGTCACCCTGATGCCTCCCATAAAGTTTCAGATCAGTCAGACCGTTTAAAGAATTTGAAGATGGCTATCATAGAAGCCATCATGGATGTAAGAACGAAACCTTTTACTAATTCCAAATCTCCATGTTGCCCAGATGACTCACATCAGGTTTCTGTGCAGTCTGACTTTGTGAAGAATTTCAAAATTTTGTTTTGTTTGTTTGTATTGGAGTTTAACGGCCCCGTCAACAGCAGAATTTAAAAATGGTCTTGGATATTGGAATGGAATGCGATTAGCAATTCGGAATCTCCATGTCACCCCAATGCTCAATCTGACTTTTGGTTTGGGAGCAGATCATTTGAACATATTTCAAAATAGTCACAATGGTGGCCACCTAAGATGTCAGAACGCAACAATTTTAGTATGTACCCAAATGACTCCCAGCAAGTATCAGCTCAATTGAACCTATGGTTCGGGAGGAGATATCGAAAATGTAAAAAGCTAACAATGGACAGATGGACAGTGGATGGAGCTAAGCCTGAAAGTGTCTGAGCCATTGAAATTTGACTGTATACATGTTTATACATCAGGGACCAGTTTTTCAAAACTAAAGTCGTCAGCTTACATATCGTTAAAACTTTGATCATTCATTATATTGAAAATACTAATATTTTTGCTGAAAAAAAATGTGAGCAGCTTTTGCAGATGCAAAAGCTGCTCACATTTTTTTAGCAAAAATACCCAAAATTTTAGATATGTTACATGCTAGAACGGTTAACAACATGACGAGATGAAATATTTTTGATATTTATCAAAAAAAAAGGTGAATTTTCCTTTTATCTTATAATATTTTGGGACACTTACTGTAATTGATCAATTGGATCTTACGTCACAATTTTTGACTTGGTTATGACGTCACAACTGTCAATTTCAAAAACACAAACAGATCACCATTTTGAATAGAACATTTTTACAGTACAAAGAGTGCTTTTCAAGGAATTTTACAGAATTATTTTACAGATAAAATACATGAACTTTGGCAAGAAAAGTAGTCTGGGCTGCTACTGTGAAATAACACAGTCATGTTATTTTTCACACAGTGAAAAGATCATTTATATTTTCACACTGAAAATATCACTTTGATTTGTTTCAGATATGCATTGATTTAACTGCTATGTCTAAAACAAGAGCACCGCATGCGGGTGCCAACGCTCAGCTGCAGCCCCTTTTCATAATGAACAACTAGTCCGAGTTTCAAGTAAATATGTTCAGTAATGACAGAGATATTACAAAATATCCAAGTTTTTGCATGGCGACGATGCAGACAAAATGTCCAAGTTTTTGCACGACGCTGATGCCAGAGCTATGACAATACCTCGTCATTTTCTTCGAAATCAGCCGAGCTAATAAACTTTTATACATCTGTTATCATATACACCACAACCTCAAGGAGATTTAATGGAACAGCACCCAAAACGAGCCCTTTCCCTTCAAAGGGTTAGGTTGATCTGTTGAAGTATTCCACAACTTACAACAATATTACAGCCAAACCCAACGTTAGTTTAACAAGTGTGTTATCTGTTGCAACTGACTTAAATGATTAACCCTTTTTGTACCAAATGGAATCTTCCTCCTTATATATAGCTGTCGCCCATTTCAAAATTTAGGGGTGCCAGGTTGTGCTTTCTTCAAAATTGATTTGGAAAATGGCTTAACTTTTTGCAAACAGTGTAGGCCCTGATCAGACGCCGCATTCTGCGGCGTCTGATCTGGGCCTGCACTGTTCACCAGGGTACCCGTTTTGGGGTTTCTGGTACAAAAAGGGTTAAACACTCCTCATTAACAAGCTAAATTTGACTACAAAGAAATGTCACCTTTCTGTACTATTTCAAGATTTAATGGCAATAAGTGTCTTATTCTTTTCTTAGATCAGTCTTTTTCCAAAAGGCATAAATAACCTTATATAGTAGTTAAAAAATGAGTGCAACAATGTAAGTCAGCAACCTTTTAAGGACAATTAAGTAATGCTACAATAATAATAGTTTGTCTGGTTTGTCTGTCATTACTGACACCAACCTTAATGTTACTGTTTGTGAATTCTAAGATGGCTGATGAACCAAATTCTAGCTCTAAACTGAGGTAAGAGGAATGAAACTCTGTTTGTTTGTTTGTTTGATTTGAGGTTTAACGTCCCCGTCAACACTGTAAAGGTTGATGATGCCTTTGCACTCAGCATATTCTGCTCGGCTTCACTGATTTCTTTTTGGTTCATATTCACTAGCACTCCTTCTGATGAGACCTTGCCACTTTGCTCAGTCCTGTGCAATTTGTGCCATGACAGCTAGTATGTGTTGAAGTCCTTGAGGGAGGCTTTGAGGTTGTCCTTGTATCACTTCTGACCACCATGGGAGTACAGAGGACCAGAGTTATGATGAGATTCGTTATAACGGCACAACTCTTTATAACGACAATGTCAATGGAATGAATTCTTAGCTCAAGGTTTAGCCTCGATTCTGAGCCGCTTGGGCTTCCCTTGGTTTGGAAATACCCAAATCGAATCCATAGTCATGAAAGATTCTTGTAATTTAATACTCCAAGAAACAAATGTTATAGACATTTGTTAGAATCATCTCATCAAGGCAATTCTAACAAATGTCTATAACATTCTAACAAATGTCTATAACATTTGTTTTTTGGAGTTATCATGTGGAAAAGACCATAATTCTAACTGGGATTCTTTATAACGGCAAATTCATTATAACGGCACAATAATAGGGAACAAATACTGTCGTTATGACGCAGGTCCTCTGTAGTAGATATTTTTTGGCAAACATTCCTCGGGCATCCTGGTAACATGGCCTGTCCATCTTGACTATGCCAGTTTCAGAAGAGTATGTGCACTTTGCATCCCTGCTCTTTTCAGGACTGCAATCTTCAATCATGTCTTGCCACTTAATCTTTAAAAGTTTTCTAAGACTGCTTGAATGGAAGTGGTTCAGTCTTTTGGCGTGCTGTTGGTAAACTGTCCACATTTCGCATGCATGTTTCGCAAGCATATAACAGAGTTGCTGTAGACTTTCAGCTTTGTGTCAAGTCTGATTCCACTTTGATCCCAAACTTGGCCAAATGCTGCACTAGCTTTGGCAAACTTGGCATGGATTTCTTCATCAATCTGCACCACTCTTGACGTGCTTCCAAGGTAGGCAAACTTGTCACTACTTGCAATCTTTGCAACCTTTCACTGTGATATTGGGCTCCTTGTAACTTTGTAAGACTTGCCAGGTGCTACTTGATAAAACAACCTAAGTGTTTTAATTAGGGCTGGCTAATCGGAGGTGTAAAGATAATCGATTATCAGTCCTGTCATTGCGATCGATAATCGATTAGTAATCGCTAAGGTTTTTGTCATTATTTTACCTGTCTGACTTTCTGTCTGAGCATGGCTCTTACCATATGTTGCACTTTACCATATGTATATTTGAACAGACAGGCCTGAGCAAACAGTGTAGACCCAGATGAGACGCCACAGAATGCGGCGTCTCATCGGGGTCTGCACTGTTTGTCACTCATCCAGCTATTTTAGGCATAACTTTGGGTAGTAAATTGTACCTATCAAGTAATCGATTAAAAGCAAATCAGAAATGATAATCATTTTTGTGGAATTTATCGATCGATTAATCGATTATACGATTAATCGTGGCAGCCTTAGTTTTAATGCAAATTGTGAGCTGGCACAGATATACACAATTTTCATCTTGTCTTCTGTTGGAGTACCCTTTGCCATGTCATCAGCAAAGAAGAACACATCTAGCACCCACATCTGCACCTTGGATTTGGCTTGCAACCTTCTAAGGTTGAAAAGCTTCCCATCAAAGCAATAACTAATGGGTATACTACTGTCACTATCCTGGAAAGCATCTGTATTCTGTAAACATGGCAGGAAACAGCATGCTGAAAAGTGTTGGTACTAGAGAAAGCGATCAGTAGGTCACGTATAGCCCGGCCAGTGCCACCCTCTGATATATCTTTTGAGCTTGTATGTAATATGAATGAAGAAGTCAAGAAGCTATCAGAATCTATAAATGTGCTTGTAAAAGCTAAACCAAACATTAAATTTCTAAATGGGGCAATGGAGTGAGGGCATCAAAGTTACTGAAGGGGTGGGGGCATCAATGTTACTGAAGCAGCAGGGTGGGGTATGCATCAATGAAATCTTTGGACTGGTATGCAGACTTGATGCAAATATCAATTGAATTTGTCTGACAGTTTAGAACATACAGGCACCTATAAACTTTGTCATAAAACTTTAACCAAATGTCAAATTTCTAAGCCTGTGACCTTGAGGTCAAGATCACCTTGGGTGGGGAATGGGACACACATAACGAAATCTTTGGACTGGTATGCAACATTGATGCAAGTACTTGAATCTGACTTAGAGTTTAGAACATTCAGGCATCTATAAACTTTGTCATAAAATTTTAACCAAATGTAAAATTTCTAAGTCCGTAATCACTGTAGGGGGTGGGACATGCATCAATGAAATCTTTAGACCACTATGTAACTTCAGTGTAAGTATCAACTAAATCTATCAAAGGGTTCAGAAGATATAATCTCTTAGAAACTTTGACACAAAACTTTAACCAAAATATTAACGGACGGACAGACAGATGGAAAGATGGACACACGGATGGACGGACAGATGGATGGACTGATGGATGGATGGAAGAACGGCAGGATGAAAACATTATACCCCCATAGCATACTTCGTATGCCGGGGGTTTAAACAGCATACTTTATATGCCGGGGGTATAAATAGCATACTTTGTATGCCGGGGGTATAATAAACATTCAACATACATGTATATCATCAACATCATCATCAATGGATAATACAAACATACAATGTGTATAAATGTTCATTACAATAAGCAGTATATGAAGGGATCCAGAAAGAGTGGATTGACTAATATGAATCTGTTTCCTGAAAAATATTGGGTCTAGCAGACAGCCTTGCTCGACTCCATTTGTCACAGCCCAGACGCAGTGGATCAGAAAATTCACCATCATTTTTGACCCGTGCAAGCATACCATCGTGGAACTGCCTCACCATTGCTACAAATTTGATTGAACGGCCAAACTTCACCCATATTTTCCAAAGCCCCTCATGAATGACTGTGTTAAATGCTTTGGTAAAGTTGCTACATAAGACACTTGAGTTACTGCTCCTATATAGCTTTTAACTGAATCAGTATAGCAACACCCAAGGAAGATTGAGCCCTCAATCCATCCAGGAGGAGGCAACTCCAAACAAAAACCTACAGTAGAACTTCGATGGCTCGAACACCGATGGCTCGTTTACCATGGATGTGTCTAACCCATTCTTGAGCCCCTTGCGAAATCCTCTACATATGAAATAGTGGAGGATAATTAAGAAAATTTTAGTCTTTTATCTTGCAATGTATGCTCTGTGTACTCATTAGAACCGCCTCGATGAGGCGATTCTAATGAGCACACACAGCATACATTTCATACATTTTCATTATAGAACACCAAAAAGATGACTGAAAGTATCTCGTTATGCCTCCTAACAGTAACCCTCAGTGGCTCGAACTACCCCTGTCTCGAACAGATTTTCGAGGTCCCAAAGGTGTTCGAGCCATTGAAGTTTGACTGTATATATCTGGATTTGCCTGTTCCAGCTATGCAAAGTCTGCTTCGGTAGCTGTGGCAGAAAAAAGATTTAATTTAACGGGCCAAACGATGATGCAGCAACATGATGTGGAGTATGGAGAGCATGACAAGGCACTAAGAAAGTCATGGTCATCCACTGCTTCAAAGGCTTAACTCCAGACTTGTCTCTGGAGGGAGAGAGAGTGAGGTTGACTCTGCACGCATCTCCCTCACTATAATCCTACTTTCAGTGCATGTCATCTTAATCATATACACACGGCCACATCAAGCACACATATCACCATAACATGCCTATATAATTTTGACCCCCTTGAACCTCATTTTTATGAATTTGTTTGTTTGATTTGAGGTTTAACGTCTCCATCAACGCTGTAAAGGTCATTTTGGAGACATTGCTTCCAATTTTGTTGGACTTTTACCAGACACTGAGATTAAATGACATCACAAGCCCTGTCGCCCAATGAAACCAAAAGTGTTTATAAGCATGGACGGGCCGACTCGCACCGCTTTGCTTGGGCACACTTAGATCCTCTAAGCTGTTTTTACCATTTTACCAGTACTCGTGTGCGGGTCGGTTTCAGCTCTGCATGGAAACTGGGGTTTACAGGGGTAAACCATATTTTTCTTATTTCTGCTCTAAAATTTTCATGTTTTCAGTGGTAAAGTTTACAATTTATTTTCATAATGTGCAAGCCACACACAAAAAAAGCCCTTTGAGTTTTCTGATCCTTTATTCCCTGTGACAAATGGAGACAAGGATGTGAACCAGCCCAACACTGTTCAGCATGTTGTTCTCTGCCATGCTAAGAGCTGCTTTCCAGGATGATGACAAGTACTTAGTTCAATTGTGCACGAGGTTGAGTAGGTGTGTCATGCACAAGAACCACAACTCTAGGTGCCATGGTATTTTAGTTATCTCCCCTGACAATATAACCTTGTGATCATCTTGTGATTGACATAACTCCCACGCCCTCAGAGGTATATTATTGGTGCTTGGTAGAATTGTACATGAGGTTGAGAAGGCATGTCATACTCAAGAACCATAACTCTGTGTGGCATGGTATTAGTGTTTAAATGGCCCTGGTAATTATCCCCACGTTTTTCAACGAAAAGTGGGGATATTGTTATCGGTTCTGTCCGTCTGTCTGTCTGTCCGTCTGTCTGTCCGGCTATCTCCTCCTAAACCGTTAGCAGGAATTCAACCAAATTTGGTATGCGAGTTGCTTACATGAATGGCTTGCGCAAGAGCACATTTTTTTTTGTCCCCGCCCCCAGGGGCCCTGGGGAGGGGTCAAAAGGTCAAATTTTGACCTACTGTGGAGAAAACGTGGGGATTTGCGATGGCTTGCCATCGACTGCGCGCTCTAGTATAACCTTGTGATCGCCCTCACTCAAACATCCTTTGAGATTCATTAATGGCACTTGGTACAGTTGTAAATGAGGTTAAGAAGGTGTGTCATGACCAAGAATCTTAACTCTGGATGCCACAGTATTTGAGTTATCTTTCCTGACAGTATAACCTGGTGATTGCCATTAGAGGTTTACTGATGATACTTGGTGCAATGTATATGTAGTGCAGAAGAAGTGCCATGCCCAAGAACCACAACTCTGTTTGTGATGGTATTTGAGTTATCCCCCTTGATAACATAACCTTGCGACTCAAGAAACTCCAACACCCTTCAAGATGTATTGATTGTACTTGGTACAATTGTACACCAGGTTGAGAAGGCATGTCATGAGCTAGTACCACAACTCTGGGCGCCATGGCATTTCAGTTATCTCCCCAGAAACATAACCTTTTGATCGCCATAACTCCAACACCCTTTGAGATATATTGATGGTTCTTTGTTAAACTGTATGTGGGGTTATGAAAGCACATCATGAGCAAAAACTACAAATCTAGGTGGCATGGCGGTTTAGTTAACTCCGCTCACAGTATAACCTCATGATCACTTTCATGGTATTTATGATACATTGATGGTACTTGGTAAAATTGTACACCAGGTTGTGAAGGTGTGTTATGTGCTAGAACCAGAACTCTCGGCCACAATATTTGAGTTATCTCTTCTGACAATGTAACATTGCAAAAACCCTTTGATATATACTAATAGTACCTCTTTGAGTTGAATGTTGAAATAAGCCTGCAAAAGCTGGTGATTCAAGTGGCAAAGGGCCAATAATTGTCTGAGTATACTTCTGACACTTGATTGCCTACAGTATACGGCTACTCTGTACAGTAATCTCCATCATGTCCAGAAAGGGTCCTTAACCCTTCTCTTGCTGAATATTCAGTTTAGCCACACCCATTTCTGAATTTAAACTAATCAGATTACTTCATGTAATTTATTCTTACAAATCCATAAACTTCATGTCAAACAGTGTAGATCCTGATCAGATGGCTTCTTCAGAAGCCATCTGATCTGGATCTACACTGTTTCCAAAGATAGGGGTTGTCGTGAACAGCAAGATAAGGGTTAATATCATTTGGCCTAGAAACACATGATTTATCCAATATCTTGCTGCAATGCAGATGTCTTGCTAATACTTTGAGGATCAGCTAGTGTGTTTTCTTCTAATGCACTTTCTGCATTTGTACAATCTTCTGAATGCCATGCTGGCTTTCGGTCAGGGGATTTGCCATCTCTTCTGATGGCTATTTGTTTTTTAACAGGAAAATTCTAGTCAGTTTAACCCTTATCCAGCTGAATATCTGAATTAGCCACACCCATTTCTGACCATCAGCCAAACAAATTCTTTCCTTTTTGTGTTAGAACCCAGAATACACTTCAAGTGACCAATCTGCTCTGTGAGAGCAAATTCTTTCTTCTTAGTGTCAGACCCCTTTTGTACATGGGCTGCAAATCAATTCTGACAAGAGTAGTCTCACTTGAAGGTCTATTCGCCAACTTAACCCTTAAGACACGGAGAAAAACTACATCTGAAAATGAAGTCTGCTTATGTCGTCTGCTGAATTTCTTGCGAACTTTTTTAAAATATTTTTGTATACAGGCAAAAAGTGTGGACCCAGATCTGACTGCTCATACAGGAGAAGTCTGATCTGGCTCCACACTGTTTGCAAAAAATGATTTTTGAAGTTACCAGCAGACGTCAAAGCAGACGACAATGGTCGTGATTGGCACGTTATGGGTTAAGCTGATCATAAAACCTCCAAACAATACTGGGTGGGGCAAGGTTCAGTAATCATCTATCAGCTTATAGAATGCTGATGACTTGATAACAGTGGTTGGACCAATCAGCAACACCTACGACCTTTGAACTGACAGTACGGTCCCTGATTATAGCCCCATTTTATTGGTGATTTGAAGCTCCCATCTTTATTTAATGACAATAAAAGGTTTCAGACCCAAAACATTAATGAGAATTAAGTTTTTGTTATTGTACAGTTCACATAATAACTACAATAAAAAAAATCTGTTCAAAAAAATAAACAGTGTTAAAAACGGTACCTAATTCTTATCTTGCTGTTCACAACAAACATTATCTTTGGAAACAGTGTAGATCCAGATCAGATGGCTTCTGAAGAAGCCATATGATCAGGATCTACACTGTTTGACATTCAGTTTATGGACTAGTAAGAATAAATTACATGTAATCTGATTGGTTCAAATATGCTCTATAAAAGGGTTATCCTTTGGAAGCAAGGAATACACCACAGAACTGGAAAATATGAAGTGTACATGTTTTCTGGGCCAGACTAGCTAGTTTCGGCCAATTAGGCCTCATCAGAGACCCTCAAATAGTTTCAAAATTCTACAATGGAATCAATGATCCCAAAGGACAAGAAAATATAATCTACACTATGACGTAGGACAGGGAGACGTTTTACTTTTGTATTTGCAAAAGCTGCTCACATTTTTTCAGCAAAAACATTAAGCATATTTGCTATACTAAGTGATCAAAGTTTTAACAATATAATGACATTTATTTTGAATAACTGGCCCCTGTTAACCAATCTACCCAAAAATGTGTACGATTATTTTGTCTCCACTAAGTCAGATACTAACTGTGTTTGGGTGATAATTAAAAGACAATGGGTGTCTTCAAGTGACAGAAAACATGTAGAGGGGTGGCACAAGTCAATCCCATTTGTCTCCTTATTGAGATCAAGAAAATAATTCTGTTATCTCTGAATGATCTAATTGTGGATGTCATCACATTATCTCATCCTGTCCCTGTCACAATAGGTCGTGTGGCCGCTGACATGCAGATTAACCCAAGACAGTAATAATGAATGTAGTTTCACCGTGAAATATTTCATTAGTTATAAGCCCTTGAAGAGTCATTGTTATGGAGAAACACCCAATGTCAGGTATTACATGGGGAACAGAGATAAATGAAATATTTTCCGCTTCAGACGTCGCTCAATTCCGAATCGGAATCAGAAGAAATTAATCAGTTATAAAGACACTCGAAAAACCTGATTGTTCAATGGAAAAAGATATAATAGTTCATGAGCATGTTGAACAAAATGAACATGCTTTAACTCCATTTATTGATTTAAAAATCGCCAAAGACCAATCAAGTGTCACAAAGATCAAACAGTTTAACTTTTATAGAATTTGCTAACAGGCAATTTGGACAACTCACAGAAGGCAATATTCTACAGTAATCATCCCAAAATTTGGGACACTATAAAAAGCTTTTTTAATTAAACAAAGTTTAAATTAAGTGCAGAATTTAAAAATGTCCAAGCAAAATAGCAAACACTTTTTGACCAAGATAAGACTGCTCCTTCAGTCTAGGAACAGTCTCAGCTGGGTTTACCCATTGTATGCGGGAAAGCCCTAAAGGGGTACCTTGGCAAACAGTGCGGGCCCGATCAGACGCCGCAGAATGCGGCGTCTGATCAGGGCCTGCACTATTTGCTAACAGAATTTTCCGTCAAAAATAGAATAAAAACAAAAAAAATTGGCCTGACACCCCTTATATGACAAATGGACTTGTCCAACAAATAGCAATGGAAGAGTCATCTTGCATACAAAGGGTTAACACTGGTTGTACAGGTCTTTCAGTCCCATTATTTACAATATTATATCAATGATCTGCACACATGTTTTTTTGGCAAGATACATCTTCTGATTCTGCAAAGAAAATTAACAAGAGGGCCCAATGGCCCTATATCGCTCACCTGTGTACTAGAATATCATTAGTGTAGGAGACCACTTGACATTGCTACATACTAAATATCTAAGCTCAGGCAAAGTGGTGTCCATGCTTATAAACCCTACTGGTTTCATTGGTCGACAGGGCTTGAGATGTAATTTCATCTCAATGTCAGGTAAAAGTCCCACAAAATAGGAAGAGACATCTCCAAAATGACCTATACAGTGTTGACGGGGATGTAAAACCTCAAACAAAATCTGTGCCTTATGGTTTTGGAGAAAATGATTTTTTTAAGTTTTTTTCCAGTATAAGTCTATAGGAGCTAATGAGCCCTGGGGCTTGGCCAATTTTGACCCAAAGGGCACGGTTGGCAGGATTTATGTAGGTGACCATTTTGTGTTGCTATATACTAAATATCTAAGGTCTGTACTTCATGGTTTCAAAGAAGATGTTTGAAGCTTTTTTCCATTATAAGTTTGTTGGAGTTAAGGGGCCACAGGATTTGGATCCCAGTGGCATGATTGGCAGGATTCATGTAGGCGACCACTCGACATTGCTACATGCTAAATACCTAAGCTCTGGGACTTATGGTTTCAGAGAAGAAGATTTTTTAAGATTTTTTCCCCATTTTCAGTTGTTGTTTTTTTTTTGTTTGTTTGTTTTTTTGTTTTTTTTTCATTATAAGGGCCCTGTGATTTCAGAGAAGAAGATTTTTGAAGTTTCTGCAATTGTAAGTCTATGGAAGCTAAAGAGCCCTGGGGTGTGGCCAATTTGGATCCCAGGGGCATAACTGGCAGGATTCATGTAGGTGGCCACTTGATGTTACTACATACTAAAAATCTAAGCTCTGGGCCTTATGGTTTCATAGAAGAAGATTTTTTAGTTTTTTTCCATAATAAGTCTATTGGAGGTGATGAGCTCGGGCGTGGCCACTTTTGACCCCAGGGGCAGGGTAAGCAGGATTTATGCAGCTGGCTATTTTATGTTGCTAGACACTAAATATCTAAGTTTCTTTGCTTCACAGTATCTGAGAAGAAGATTTTTGAAGCTTTTTTCCATTATGAGTCTATGGGAGCTAAGGGGCCCCGGGGCATGGCCCATTTTGACCCCATGGGCATGATTAGCAGGAAACATGTAGGTGCCCACTTGCCGTTGCTACATGCTAAATATCTAAGCTCTGGGCCCTGTGGTTTCAGAGAAGAAAATTTTTGAAGTTTTTTTCCATTATGAGTCTATGGGAGCTAAGGGGGTCCCAGGGTGTGGCCCATTTGGACCCCAGGGGCGTGATTGGCAGGATTTATGTAGGTGACCACTTGTCATTGCTACATGCTAAATATCTAAGCTCTGGGCCCTGTGGTTTCAGAGAAGATTTTTGAAGCATTTTTCCATTATGTGTCTATGGGAGCTAAGGGGCCCCAGAGCGTGGCCCATTTGGACCCCACGGGCATGATTGGCAGGAATTATGTAGGTGACCAATTGCCGTTGCTACATGCTAAATATCTTAACTCTGGGCCCTGTGGTTTCAGAGAAGAAGATTTTTGAAGCTTTTTTTCCATTATGAGTCTATGGGAGCTAAGGGCCCCCGGATCGTGGCCCATTTGGACCCTAGGGGCATGATTGGCAGGATTTATGTAGGTGACCACTTGCCGTTGCAACATGCCAAATATCTCAGCTCTGGGCCCTGTGGTTTCAGAGAAGATTTTTGCAGATTTTTTTTCCATTACGAGTCTATAGGAGCTAAGGGGCCCCGGTGCGTGGCCCTTTTGGACCCCAGGGGCATGATTGGCAGGAATTATGTAGGTGACCACTTGACGTTGCTACGTGCTAAATATCTAAGCTCTGGGAGCTGTGCTTTCAGAGAAGAAGATTTTTGAAGCTTTTTTCCATTTTGAGTCTATAGGAGCTATACTGGGGCGTGGCCCGTTTGGACCCAAGGGGCATGATTGACAGGAATTATGTAGGTGACCATTTGCCGTTGCTACATGCTAAATATCTAAGCTCTGGGCCCTGTGGTTTCCGAGAAGAAGCTTTTTGAAGCTTTTTGTTCCATTATGAGTCTATGGGAGTGAAGGGGCCCCGGGGCGTCGCACATTTGGAACCCAGGGGCATGATTGGCAGGAATTATTTAGGTGACCACTGGCCATTGCTACATGCTAAATATCTAACCTCTGGGCCCAGTGGTTTCAGAGAAGAAGATTTTTGAAGCTTTTTCCATTATGAGTCTATGGGAGCAAAGGGGCCCCAGGGTGTGGCCAATTTGGACCCCAGGGGCATGATTGGGTGACCACTTGCCCTTGCTACATGCCAAATATCTCAGCTCTGGTCCCTGTGGTTTCAGAGAAGAAGATTTTTGAAGCTATTTCCCATTATGAGTCTATAGGAGCTAAAGGGCCCCGGGGCGTGGCCCGTTTGGAACCCAGGGGCCTGATTGGCAGGAATTATGTAGCTGACCACTTGTCGTTGCTACATGCTAAATATCTAAGCTCTGGGCCCTGTGATTTCAGAGAAGAAGATTTTTGAAGCTTTTTGTTCCATTATGAGTCTATGGGAGCAAAGGGGCCCCCTGGCGTGGCCAATTTGGACCCCAGAGGCATGATTGGCAGGAATTATGTAGGTGACCAAAGGCCATTGCTACATGCTAAATATCTAAGCTCTGGGCCCTGTGGTTTCAGAGAAGAAGATATTTTCATTTTTTCCCATTGTAAGTCTATGGGAGCTATATGTTGCCATAGCAACCAGAATTCCAATCTGATCAGCCCAAAAACCTTATGCAGCCTTTCCCCTACCTGATGATGCTTCTCATGAAATGTGATTAAGATTGACCATTGGGGTATCAGAGATATGCTTATTTGAAATTGTTTACAGACGCACGCACGGATGCACGCATGGACGGACACACGCACGACGGACAAAAAGGGATCACAAAAGCTCACCTTGTCACTACGTGACAGGTGAGCTAAAAACTCCACGGCACTGCCATTCCGCCAAGCAGGTGTTTCGCTTCAACATGACCTTTGTTTTACAACACCACCCCCTCCATCACCTTGAAATTCAAAATTGAAAGCCCAGAATTATGCTGCTTCATGATCTTTATTTTTTTTCAGGTGCAACAACAGACTAATGTTTGTTTGTTTGCCCTTTATGTTCCAACAACAACTAAGGTCACATGGAGATTGGGCCTTGGTTTAAAGACTCATTTTAACCCTTATCTTGCTGTTCACAACAACCCCTATCTTTGCAAACAGTGTAGATCCAGATCAGATGTCTTCTTCAGAAGCCATCTGATTTGGATCTACACTGTTTTCAAAGAAAGGGGTTGTCGTCAACAGCAAGATAAGGGTTAAAGAAACTACTCTGTGATGAAAATAATACCTTAAGTCTCTGAGATGCAGGATCAAATATGAGTCGGATGCCATCATGTGACAGATTCACAACCAGGTCCATCTGAAGTGGGTTCTGAAAAATACATAATCATGTGATATAATGGCCTCCATTTCTTAACCTTTATTCTGCTGAACAGGCCAACCCCTACCTCTGCAGTGTAGATCCCCATCAGATGGCTTCTGATCAGGAACTACACTGCTTATCATGCAGATTGTGAAATGAATTGATACATTATGTAAAGTAATTTGACTGGCTGATGGTCAGAAATGGGTGTGGCAAGTTAATTTATTCAACAGGATAAGGGTTCATGTTACACATATAACACAATACATGAGTAAAGGTCCCTATCTTCCCCCCAATTTATACTCTTTAAATATGAGAGCATAGCCAACTATCTACAAGACATTTGAGACCTTGCATGAATTACCTAAAGGTCTCTTCTAGATGTCTGCAAGCGGCAATGGCTCTCGCAAGACTGGGTTGTGCGCAGGCCTGCATGAGCCCCTGGGGATTGTCTAGGCTATAATCACGCTTTTCTCATGAGTCGGCTCAGATATATATGTTGTCAGATTTTTTTTTTACATATAAACTGGATTAGCCCCCGCCCATTGGGGCTTGAAGAAATATATGGGCTGCATGATGCTTCCACGCAGAGCTGAATCCGGCCCGCACACTAGTACTGGTAAACCGCTTAGAGAATCTAAGCCTGTCCAGGAATCGGGGTGTGAGGCAGACTGTCCATGCTAATAAACCCTATTGGTTTCATTGGGCGACAGGGCTTGAGATGTCATTTCATCTCAATGTCGGGTAAAAGTCCCACAAAATTGGAAGCAACGTCTCCAAAATGACCTTTACAGTGTTGACGGGGACGTTAAACCTCAAATCAAACAAACAAACATATAAACTGGTGTATCTGCCCATAATGAATTCATTTTTTCAATTGGTCTGCTTGACCACTCATCAGCAGCGAATTGTTGTGGTCATGTTCAGACTTGACCACCTCCAACCTCTGGAAGTCTACAGCAGTGGAATAGAAAAGTTTTTCCAGTTATCTTGTTTAACCCTTGTCCAGCTGAGCCCGGATATGTCTTATCTTCCAAACAATGTAGATCCAGATCAGATGGCTTCTGACGAAGCCATCTGATCAGGATCTACATTGTTTGCCATTCAGATTGTGAATTTGTTGCAATAATTTGCATCAAGTAATCTGATTGGTTGATAATCGGTAGTGGGTGTGGCAGATTAAAATATTCAGCAGGACAAGGGTTAATTCTCCTGCGTCTGAACAAAGCTTTCGTATTTCAAAGAGCAGATTCCAACACGTACCAACAACATATGTTACCCACAAGAAATATGTTTTACAAAAGAGGCAAGGAATACACCAAAGAAGTGAAAAGTATGGAGTGCAGGGCCTGACAAATCCGTTGCCCAGCTGCCCGGGACAAGTCCAAATTTTGGCTGGGTAAGTGATTTTTCATTCACTTGCCCAGAAAAATGTATAGAATATAAAGTGTATCAGAAAAATTGTAATTCCAAGCTGTTGACTGCCGGGCAAGTGGGTGAACTTTGGATTTGTCAGGCCCTGGAGTGTATAAAAGGGTTATCCTCTGCCAGCAGAGCTGAAAAGCATGGTGTGTTCAAGTTTTTTCTGTGCCAGACTAGCTAGATTCGGCCAATCAGTAGGCAGACAATTTGGCCAGCGGACGATTTGGCCCTGACGATTTGGCCTAGGACAATTTGCCCAGCCAAAAATATTGGGTAGGACAATTTGGCCAAATCAATTTTTCCTGGTGTTTTACCTATTCTTATTCTATCAATTATTTCCCTAGCATTGCTTTTTCATCTGGCTACATATTTTCATCATATGAGCCCCGCCAAGCCAATTTGTGTCTTAGAGCATTCCCTCATGACAAATTTTAACTGCGCATGCCCAGCCATTCAGAAGGGCCAGGGATATGGCTTTCTGTCTGAAGGTTCCTCTTGATTCACTGCTTGTATGAGCGAGCAGCAAAGGTTCTGGCGAGACTGCCCGGATGCGCAGGCTTGCCAGAATCTTCGCTGCTCGCATAGACGATAAGTACCAAAATTGCTTGACGGGGCCCGTATATTTCCTTTCTTTCAGTGATTTTATCTTTCATTTCTTGGTCAGTCAACACTATTTAGGACATATTGAGCAGGTCAGTTTACAATAAGTAAGCGGTTAACCAGTATGGTGCACATTCTTGATCAATCTCCAAGAAAGAATGTTGCCGATCACAGTTGGTATCGAACCCACATCCAGTCAGATGCGCACCCGACTGAGCTACCGAGCCCTAGAGATAGGTGAGACAAAAAAAAAAAGAGTAAACTGTTGCCTCATCCGAGGCGATAATAACGTGCAGCCACAACATATACTTCTGACAAGAAATAAGGAAGTTTATCCCAAATTATGGTACCTTTGGAACACCTCCTAACAAGGATTTTTACGAAATCAAGTCAACGAAGCAGTTAGCCAGTTAACCATGCGCTAATTATTTTCCAACAAATTTAAACAAAATCATTAAATTATTATTGATTTGCTACTAAAGATTTTTGCCAGTCAGAATATCACAGGCCAAAAGTTATAATTTAAAAACAAAATAAAATTTCTAATTAATTAAAATCTTCTTCCACATAATCAAGCATTACTGTATATTGAAAACAAACCCAAAACTTTATATTGTCAATTTGAACTGGCCATTACATTTATCTGGCCAAATTGCCCTGTGCAATATTTATGGCTAGCCAAATTGTCCTAGGCCGAATTGTCCTTGGCCAAACTGTCCGGGTGAAATCGTCCGCTGGCCTAATCGTCCTACATTCCGGCCAATCATGCCTCACCAGTGACCCTCAAATGTTTTCAAGATTCCACAATGGAATCAATGAAAATAAAACTCGGGTACACAACATAATTATCCTCCTAATTATCCTAACCCTTGTCCTGCTGAATATTCATATATGCCACACCCACTACCGATTATCAACCAATCAAATTACTTGATGCAAATTATTGCAACCAATTCACCATCTGAATGGCACACAATGTAGATCCTGATCAGATGGCTTCTTCAGAAGCCATCTGATCTGGATCTTCATTGTTGGAAAGATAAGACATATCCGGGATCAGCAGGACAAGGGCTAATTACTCCTATTCTGCCGGCCTCGCTAGCTAGGTCAGATGCGCGTCTGACTGGTGATCAGGAGGATGCGGGTTCGATACCTGCCAGAGTTGGCAACATTCTTTGGTGGAGTTTGATCATGGAATCTTTTCTACGGTCATTCTCTCCCTTCCGCTGATTCCCGAAGGACAGTTGTCTGTTTCTGGCAATAAATGTGCACAGTACTGGTTAACCGCTTACGAATAAGACTGCCCAGAAAAAGTGTGAATAGGTAAACTGACCGGCTCAAAAATGACCTAAAGGTGTGTTGACTGGGCCGTTAAACTCCAATACAAACAAAACTAGAGCTGTCAGTGAAACTGACTAGGGCCCCGGCAGCGCTATCAGAAATTTGTGGACGGACAGACAGACGGACGGACAGAGTGATTACTATAGGGCACCCACACTTTCAGTGCAGGGCCCTAATTAATACTCGTACTCTGGTGCTATATGATGGGCTAGCACGAGCCCTAATCCATCAAAGTTCAGTTTTCTGTGGCTTAGATGTGGGCCAGTGGTTCCATGAAACCTTCAAATGCCAATCTTCTGTTTTGTCCTCTGCTGGTTACTTTGAAAGTCAAGGTTGCACAACAGGGTGGACCCAGATCAGAATGCTCCTCTAAAAGCAGTCTGATCAGATGAACACTTTATGCAAAAGTGTTTGAAAAGTTTACAAGCAGTTTCAGTAGATGGCACAAAGAGACATTTTCAGATGCAGTTTTTCTTGCCATTACGCAAACACGCCTATACAAATACATTGTCACCTTTATCGCCGAAAAAATGAAATGTTTTAGATGAAAAATTGAGATATTTTTCTTATTCTGCTCAAAATATAGATTGTGGGCACTTGTTAGAACCGCCTCATCGAGGCGGTTCTAACAAGTACCCACAATCTATATTTTAGAGCAGAAATAAGAAAAATAAGGTTTACCCCTGTAAAACCCTGTAAAACCCAGTTTTACTGTATAAAAGTGGGGTTCAAGGGAGGTCAGAATTATATAGGCGTGTTTTTATTATGCCATCTTATGGTTTAACCTTTATCCCACTGAACACGACAATCCCTATCAGATCCAGATCAGACGGTCTGAAGAAGCCATCTGAACAGGATCTACACTGTTCAGTCATTCAGTCTGTGAATCTGAATAAATAGTTTAATTTATTCAGCGGGATAACGGTTAAATGGGCGAGAAAATGACAAAACCTGTTCAAAAAGACTTGTGTTAGAAATGAAGACTCAGATCAGCCTGCGCATACATGCAGTTTAATGAGGGTCATCGCAACCTGTGCCTTTTATAGCCTCCGTAATATCCCAATATTGACAAGTGACGGCTCCGACATGATTGCTTGATGCACATTCTGACCCGAGTCATCACTGGGATTTATGGACATCTCGGCCCCTAACGAACATTGGCCCCTGACGATCTCGGCCCCTGACAAACTTAGCCCCTAGCAAACTCGGCCCCTAGCAAACTCGGCCCCCATTCAACTCCGTAACTAAAAACTCAGTCCCTAGCAGCATTTAGGTCCTGAAATACTATGTTTTTGTTTCCGAGAAGCAATTTGGAAGGTGGATAGGGTTCACAGAAAGTTTGAGCATATTTATCGTTTTTAATACGAGACCTTATCCATGATAAAAGATCGCGGCAACCGATGCTGAGTTTGACATCACTGTATCAGAGTGTATCTTACAGAAGAAGGTTAAAGAGGACTGCTCATGACGGGCCTCCATGGATGGCCACTCTAGCTCATTAAGCATGTAACCGACGCTTCTTCTATTTCGCCATCGCATGCAGATCCACCGAGTAGCTGTCATCTGCACCTTCTCAACCTGCTGAATCTGTTTTGAACATAGGGATACCGAATTGGTGATGTGTAAGTTGAGGGCCAACCAATGTTTTATATGCAACATCCTTTGTCTGCCTAGGTGCAAAGGCCAAATTACGTCTAAGGAACCCTAAAGTCCTAGTTGCTTTAGATGTAATCTCAGAGATATGTTGACCCTAATCAAGATCGTCAGTGATGGTGATAGCAAATATTTGGCAGATTGAACATGCTCCAAAATTTACTGGAGAAGAGTATAGTCAAACTTAATTCGCTTGTCCGGAGGGTGTCGTGACACTCTCATTGAATGACATTTGGCCACATTGAACTTCATCTGCCAATCAGCCTAGAAGCCTCCGTGGTGCAGTGGTTACGCTACTCGCCTTGTAAAACAGGGATCGCAGGATCGATCCCAGGCTTCTCCAGACTTTCGGATGAGTCTTTAAACCGAGGTCCCGTCTCCGTATGACCTTAGCTGTTGGTAGGACGTAAAACTAAAACTCACTCACTGCCAATCGGCCTCCCACTGTGCAAGTTGATCCAGGTCATCTTGTAAAATAAGACAGTCAGATACAGGACACAATCATCGGTAAACAAACGGACAGGGAGATCATTGATAAAAACCAAGAAGAGGAGCGGTCCAAGGACCTAACCTTGGAGACCCAAGATAAAACAGGGACTGGATCAGACGCTTGGTCATCAAGTACAACTTGTTGTGAGCGCCCAGAGAGTCATGAGCTAATCCACCTAGGTGTAGATCCACTTATCCCATACTAACTACGCCAGTTTATATAATAGCCTTTGGTGAGGTACCTTGTCAAAGGCCTTTGTGAAGTCCATGATGATCAAGTCAGTCTGTTTGTGGCCACGGTTTATGACCCCATCCAGATTGCTCACAAAGGCATGGTAAAATTGAACTAGTTGCGTTTCGCAAGACCTTTGACTCCAGAAACCATGTTGACAGTCAGTAAGAATGCATTCAAAGGCTAAGTGCTTGTGGATATTGCTTACTAATATATGCTCCAGGGTTTTGTAACAGATGCATGTTAGCGACACTGGTCTATAATTTGCTGCATCACATTTTTCCCCTTTCTTAAAGACCGGGGTAACATTTGCTTGTCGCCAGTCATCTGATACAGTGCCCTGGGCAAGCGATTCATTGAAGATAAAGGCCAATACAGGAGAGATTTCAGCACTACATTCCTTAAGTACCCTGGCATTCAGGTCTCTGGCCCAGATGCCTTATGTATCTTGAGCTTACCCAACAGTTTAGCGACCCCCTTGGGTCAGAGATGTAATTACAACAGAGATGTAATTACACACCATTTGATCAATTAGTTTATTAATTACATCGGAGATTGAGTGAGAGTGGACCCAGAGCAGCGTGTCATACACTTGTTCAATAAACGGTATTGGGTTCATTTAACTCATTGCTAATTTTGTGATATGGGTTACTCATAATTTCATCAAAATTAGTTCAAAAAGTAATTAGGCGTATGTACGTTAAAATTATGTGTAAAAGTTTGATAATAATTGAATTCCAACATTTAAATATACATATTCTAGTTTTGGGGGCCGAGTTTGTCAGGGGCCGAGTTTGTAGGGGCCGAGTTTGCTAGGGGCCGAGTTTGTCAGGGGCCGAGTTTGTTAGGGGCCGAGATGTCCTGTCACCATCACTGGTCGCCCAGGTCTTATTGTATTTGTTTGTTTGATTTGAGGTTTAAGGTCCCTGTCAACACTGTAACGGTCATTTTGGAGACGTTGCTTCAAATTTTATGGGACTTTTACCCGACATTGAGATGAAATGACATCTCAAGCCCTGTCGCCCAATGAAACCAATAGGGTTTATAAGCATGGACGGTCCGCCTCGCACCGCGGTTCCTGGACAGGCTTAGATCCTCTAAGCCGTTTACCAGTACTAGTGTGCGGGCCGGATTCAGCTCTGCGTGGAAGCATCATGCAGCCCATATATTTCTTCAAGCCCCTATGGGCCAGGTCTTATTGTACCGTATTTAATTAAGTATAATATATTCGGACAGACAGGCCTGAGAAAACAGTATAGACCCAGATGAGATGCCAAGACTAATATTTTTCTGATGATTGTTTGTGGCATTTCTTCATATTTTCTACTGCAAACATAGATTGTGGGTGTATGTTCCACAATATTCATTAAATGGACTTGTTAACATGATGATTTGGTGCTGTGCACTCAGATTGGTAATGCTCTAGCTGTTTGCTTTTAAAAATTTCACCAACAGGCCAGGGCATTATTCAACAGTGCCAGAAGATATTGTCTTAGCAGTTTTTCTGGGTTTTTGTTTTTTTTTTTTTTTCAAATTTAACCTTGGTGATGTAAATTCTTATCTCCTTTCTTGAAAAAAAACACCATTAAAATGATCATAAATCAACCTTGCAATACAAAAGTACATCACTGTTAGGAATATAATCATTATTTCAGAATAAGGAGTAGCTAGAAAAGCTTGAAAAATTAAGAGAATTTTTCATATTTCTCCTTACAGGTAACAAAAGTTATTGCGGCCCCCGCCCATCTGGGCTTGAAGAAACAGATGGGCTGTATGATGCTTCCACGCAGAGCTGAAACCGATCCCCACACAAGCACTGGTAAGCCGCTAAGAGGACCTAAGCCTGCCCAGGCAAAGCGCTGCGAGTCAGCCCATCCATGCTTATAAACCCTATTGGTTTCATTGGGCGGTAGGGCTTGAGATGTCATTTCATCTCAGTGTCGGGTAAAAGTCCCACAAAATTGGAAATAATGTCTCCAAAACAAGAATTCCGCCGAAGGCTATGTCGCGCCTGTGGGGGCACAAAGTCACCCAACCATGATATGTAGGTCAAGGTCAAACATAGATGCTTGCACAAAAGTTTCCATTCTTAAATGCAAGCTTGTACTAAGTATCAATAAGCTCTAATAATTCTTGAGAAATGAACTTAACCATTAGGGTGAACGCTAGGGTGATCGCAATATTTTACAATGTCAGTAAACCATGAAATGTAGGTGAAGGTCAAATACGGACGCTTGCATTTAAGTTGCCATCCACAGATACAAGTTTGTACCAAATATCATTAATTTAGCTCTTATAGTTCTTGAAAAATAAACTTGACCATTAGGGTGAACGCTAGGGTGGTTGCAATATTTTACAAAGTCAGTGAACCATGAAATGTAGGTCAAGGTCAAATATGGATGCTTGCATGTAAGTTGTCATCCCCAGATACAAGTTTGTACCAAGTATCAATAATGAAGCTCTTATAGTTCTTGAGAAATAAACTTGAACCTCAGGGTGAACGCTAGGGTGGTCGCAATATTTTACAAAGTCAGTGAACCATGAAATGTAGGTCAAGGTCAAATATGGATGCTTGCATGTAAGTTGTCATCCCCAGATACAAGTTTGTACCAAGTATCATTAATGAAGCTCTTATAGTTCTTGAGAAATAAACTTGAACCTCAGGGTGAACGCTAGGGTGGGCGCTAGGGTGGTCGCAAATGTTGACCCTTGACAAATGGACGAACGAACGGACGGAAAACCGGGCGCCTATATCGCGCCATGCTAATAGCAGGCGCGACAATGACCTATACGGTGTTGACGGGGACGTTAAACCTCAAATCAAACAAAAAAACAAAACAAACGTTATTGGCACTTATGTTAAAATTGCCTCATTGGAGCGATTCTATCAAGTACCAACAATGTTCTGTTTAATGAAGAAATTAGGAAATTACTTCTATATAATCCTTGTTGCTTTTGGTAGTACCTGAAGCCAGGTACTTGTTTTTGTTTGAATTGAGGTTTAATGTCCCCGTCAACACTGTATAGGTAATTTGGGAGACGTTGCTTCCAATTTTGTGGGACTTTTACCAGACACTGAGAAGAAATGACATCTCAAGCCCTGTCGCCCAATGAAACCAATAGGGTTCATAAGCATGGACGGGCCGACTCACACCGCTTTACCTTGGCAGGCTTAGATTCTCTAAGTGGTTTACCAGTACTCGTGTGCAGTCGGTTTCAGTTCTGCGTGGAAGCATCATGCAGCCCATTTATTTCTTCAAGCCCCAACGAGAGGGGACTGGCCAGGTACTTGTTATTAACCCATTTTGTACCAAATGGAATCTTCCTCTTTATGAATAGCACAAGTCCATTTCACAACTGAGGGGTGTCAGGTAGTATTTTCTTCAAATGGCTGAACTTTAAGAAAACAAAGTAGGCCCTGATCAAACACCACGTTCTGCAGCATCGCCAATTACCTGTTTTGGGATTTCCGGTAAAAAATGGGTTAAGCCAAAATTTTTCTTATTGCTCATGAGAAACATGTTGTGAGTATTTGTTAGAATTGCCTTGGTGAGGCGATTCTAACAAGTACTCACAACAGGTTTTAATGGAGAAATGAGAATAAGGATCCCCAAATTATCCCAGTTAGTCCATATCTGGAGTCAGACTTTCCAATGGGTTCCGTCTCCATATAACCTTAGCTGTTGGTGGGAAGTAAAACTCAAACACTCACTCACTCCATACCTGGAGCTAGGCAAAATACACCACAACTGAGCCAGTAAAGAGAAGGATTAGCCAGCACATTTCGCTTCAATGGCCTGTGTGCTGGCTAAAAAGCAAATAAGTGAAGACTCAAGTTATACATGGTGGCTACACGGACCAATCTGAGAATTTATCTCCCTTAAGGTTTCATCATGCCTGCTTCATTTACGTCCTTATGAAGATGGTCTATATCATTGAATGGTCTGTAACCCATTCTGTCATTGAAATTCGCTATATATACCCAGATTCAATGAAAACGTACCACTTTTAGAATATTGATTTCTTTAGTTTAAGGTAAAAATTACAGTCTTTTTCAACTGATAAATACAGTATTGTAAAGTTGTCACCGAAGCATGAGTTTGTTTGACACGAATACTGCGTGATTTTCAAGATGTGCACGTGCAAAATGCAAAAATTTTGTAATCACGATATTTTTGGCACTTTCTTTACTGTCATAAAAAGGTCCGGATTTTTTTTACGTTAAAAGCCAGCAAAACATTTCATAAGAACAAGCCAATGGGACGTCTAAGAAATGTTGATCGTCATTGTGTCCTCGGTATGGTTGAAGGTGGGCTTTCATACTGCCAAGTTGCAGAGTGTATGGGTTGTTCGCACACAATGATTGCTCAGTTGGTTGAATAGCACAACGCTACAGGGTCTGTTGACGATAGACAAGGCCCTGGATATGAACATGTTACTAGATATCAGCAGGACGATACATTGTTTTGAGCCATTTACACGACCGATTCAGGATGTCTGTGGAAACTGCCCAGGAGACAGTGGGAACCCGTAACCTACGCCTAAGTGCCTTAACTGTACCGCAGCGTCTCCAGGAACCCGGTATTTCTAGCCATAAGACGTATTGGGGGATTGTTTTGATGGCGGAACATCAAATCAGTCGCTTTAATTGGTGTCAACAGCGTATCAGATGGACACAACAGCATTGGCTTGGTGTACTGTTCATGGACGAATCCCATTTTGCGTTGAAATGTTTGATAGGTGGTGTAAAGTATGGCAAAAACGTGAGGAGCGATTTCAAGATTGTTGTGTTAAACAGGTGCCACGTTGGGGGGGTTGGTAGCGTAATGGTGTGGGGAGGATCTCATGGCGCCACAAAATCCAACTCATTGTTGTTGATGGCAATTTGACAGCAGCACATAGATGAAATCTTAGAGCCTGAGGTGGTACTGTTTTCATGCAATAATGGTGATGTTTCACTTTTCCAACAGAACAATGCACATGCTCATTCTGCGAGGCTAACCATAGACTTTTTCAATCAAAATGGTGTGAAAGTTCTTCCCTGGCCTGTGTTTTCTCCCGATTTAAACCCAATTGAGCACCATTGGGACCAGCTCTGAAAATGTGTGTACAGCCAAAGTCATCCTCCAACCGTCAGCAGCTTGCCATGGCGCTACAGGAAGAATAGGACAACATCACACAAGACCAGATCCAGCGTTTAATTCGAAGCATAAAGCGTTGATACCAAGCAACACTTGATGCTAATGATGGACATACCTGGTATTACAATATGTGATTTTGATTTTTCGGGTGTGTGGACTTATATTTGAGTCTCCGTATCTCTGCAACCAATGAAATGCTGTAACTCTGTAGTGAGTCTGTGGATATGTTAGTGATAATTCATTAAATGTGATAGTATATTTCTATGTATCTCATTTTGTTCCAAAAGGAATCTTCCTCCTTATATATAACATGAGTTCATTTCAAAATTTAGTGTTATCTTTAAAATTTATTTGGATAATGGCTGACCTATTTGCAAACAGATTAGGCCCTGATCAGACAACTCATTCTTCGATGTCTGATCTGGGAAAGCCCGGTGTTTGAGAGTATCACATTTAGGGGTACAAAATGGGTTAGCAATTGAGGTGTTTTCTGGTTCTTTTATTTTTAGAAATTCATTTAGTACATCACTGAAGTAAATGCGCAAACAGTAAAGGCTCCAATCAGGTGTCAGGTTCTGTGGCGTCTGTTCTGGGATTGCAATATGTTTTCTATTTTGGGGTTTTCCATTACAGAATGGGTTACAAAAGGCATCAAAATTATAGTCTATTTGCCTATTTTATACACTACAGTAAAACCAGACATAGTGGCTACCTCTATTAAGCAAGCAACCTGTCTTAAACAATGGTAAGGACAATACAATGGAAATACCACTTCTGACAACCAGTGACATGAGAAAGCCTGCTGTTTGTAATATCCACCCTTTAGTTATAATGGCACTGTAACCTAGTGTGGTTAGAGAGCTAGACTGTGGCACAGATGGTTGTAGATTCTGGCCAACTGGAAAACTACCACTGTCCACCAAGCAGTGAATTGGCACCTTAGTTACATTCAGGAATGGCTAAAGGCAGCTGAAGAAGTGAATGGTGAGGATTGAGCCACACCTTTCATATGTTGTGCACAAGCTCTAACAACTCACTGCCCCTGCTGCCATTAAGCTACTTTATAGTGTTTGTTTGATTTTAAGTTTAACATCCCTGTCAACACTGTATAGGTCATTATGGAGACGTTGCTTCCAATTGTGTGGGACTTTTACCCGACACTGAGATGAAATGACATCTCAAGCCCTTAGTCTCTGTCAATAACATTGCCAAATGAAACCAATAGGGTTTGAAAGCTTGGATTGACTGACTCGCATGGGCAGGCTTAGATCCTCTAAGCAGTTTACCAGTACTCGTGTGCGGTCGGTTTCAGCTCTGAGTGGAAGCATCATGCAGCCCATCTATTTCTTCAAACCGGCTTGGCGGGGGCGAAACTTTTTAGTGTATGTGTAGGTAGGTATGTGGTGATAACTGAAGGATAGTTTTCCTTATTTCTCCTTTACCCATTGTATACTGGTGGACTCTTCCATTGCTATATGTCAGCCAAGTCCATTTGTCATATAAGAGGTGGTAAGCTTATGTTTTGTTCTTATTCTATTTTTGACGGAAAGTTCTGTTAGCAAATAGTGCAGGCCCTGACCAGACGTCGCGTTCTGCGGCGTCTGATCTGGGCCTGCACTGTTTGCCAAAGTACCCCGTTAAGAGTTTCCCCACATCCAATAGGTTAACCTTTGATGTGGGTATTCATTAGAACTGCCTGGAAGAGGTGGTCCAAAGGCTTTTATTGAAAATTGACAAAAATGATTAATTATCACCTTGCAATTTCCCACCTCATCTTTCCGCCCCCCGTCCATCGGGGCTTGAAGAAATAGATGGGCTGCATGATGGTTCCACGCAGAGCTGAAACCGTCCACACACTAGTACTGGTGAACCGCTTAGAGGATCTAAGCCTGTCCAGGAACCGCAGTGTGAGGCAGACCGTCCATGCTTATAAACCCTATTGGTTTCATTGGGCGACAGGGCTTGAGATGTCATTTCATCTCAATGTCCGGTAAAAGTCCCACAAAATTGGAAGCAATGTCTTCAAAATGACGTATACTGTGTTGACGGGGACGTTAAACCTCAAATCAAACAAACCACCTCATCTTTTCTATGCCACTATGAAACATATCAACATCTGGATTTGTTGCAAAAAAAAAATCCTGAACAGTCCACTAACCCTTTTTGTACCAAAGGAATCCTCCTCCTCCTATGTAGCAGGAGTCCATTTCACAATTTTGGGATGTCAGAATGTGTTTTCTTCAAAATCGGTTTGGAAAATGGCTGAACTTTTTTTGCAAACAGTGTAGGCCCTGATCAGATGCCACATTCTGCAGCGTCTGATCTGGGCCTGCACTGTTTGCCAGGGTACCCGTTTTGAGGTTTCTGGTACAAAATGGGCTAACAGCACGCTGCACAGGTCAAAGGTTAATTTACTTCATTCTCCACTCAATATTTTCAGTTTATTTTGATCTTCAGTGCTGCAAGTAATTTGTAACATGGTGACAACTGACCAATAGCATAAAATATAGCACCACTGCAGTGACATGTGGGCACCACACTCCACAACAATACCTAGCCACTTGAAAGCCATCATTAGGCATTCATTGGCTGGCAAACATAGACAGAATGCATTTTTTACAACTTTCTGGTCAATCTGAATATTTGTTGAAAAAACTTTTAATATTTCTGATTTGTATTTGTCCGGTATCACAATAAAAAATGCCTTTGTAAAGTGCAACCAGAAAAAGTTCTGAGAATATCGCAATCTTTAACCCATTCAGCACCCAAAACCTCAAAACGGGTACCCTGGCAAACAGTGCAGGCCCAGATCAGACGCCGCAGAATGCGGCGTCTGATCAGGGCCTACATGCGAAAAGTTAAGCCATTTTCCAAATAAATTTTAATGAAAACACATCCTGGCACCTCTGATTTTTGAAATGAACTCCAGCTATATATAAGGAGGAAGATTCCATTTGGTACAAAAAAAGTTAATCCTTATCCTCCGTTTCATCATTAACTGCTTGACACGTATGACCCACAAAGAGGGTTGACGCGTCGTTAAACACGATATTATCATCACCATCATTATAATCCTTATCCTGCTGAACATGACAATCCCTACCTTTGCAAACTGTGTAGATCCAGATCAGATGGCTTCTGAATCATTTATCTGATCAGGATCTACACTTGTGAACTGAATTAATATGTTATATCAAGTAGTTTGATTGGCAGATAAACCTGAGCTAGGCTCAAACCCACAGCAGTGAGAAATCTAACAAGATTGAGCTGTCATTGAAGATACCCACCCCCCAGACATGAATGAGTGACAATCAAGCATTTTTCAGCAATTGAGGAACATGTATAAAATTTCATGAACAATGGGCCATCACTCCTGTGATACATGTCAGATCGAACTTGGGCGAGGTCTCATGGATGCAAAGCCATGTATCAAGTTGGGTGGAAATAGGTAGGTTAACACAGACTGTAAAGTCCGAAAATGTCTAATTTCAGCATTATTTGAAGAATAGGGTGTCATAACTCCAAATGTGAGTGAGTGAGTTTGAGTTTTACGTCCCACCAACAGCTAAGGTCATACGGAGACGGGACCTCGGTTTAAAGACTCATCCGAAAGTCTGAACTCCAATTGTATGTGTTGGATTTTGACAATGATCGAATTCGTGTGAAGTCTCATGAATGCAATGCCATGTATCAAGTTTGGTGGAAATCAGTAGGTTAACACAGAAGGTAGAGTCCGGAAATGGCTAATTTCAGCATTATTTAATGGTCATTTTTCTATATAATTTATACATTTTTTCTAGGATATAAAACAGTTGTTGGACAAACAAAGTTTCTACTTTGGATCCCAACAATAGTGTTACAAAGAGGTAGTGTTGTATTTTAGATACCCACTCTAGCTTAAAGGATGAGAGAATTTGACCTCACAATGCAAAGGCAACACCAGGGTCTTGTTAAATTAGCAACAACAATCAAAGAATCACTAAGCCTGATTAATGGTCTCCAAACAATATGACCAAAGTGCAAGCTAACCCATTTTGTATCAATAGGATTTTCCTCCTCATACTGTAATATACATTGTAGCAGGAGTCCATTTCAAAATTTATGGTTGACAGGTGTTATCTTTAAAATACATTTAGAAAATAGCTGAAGTTTTTGCAAAAAGTGTAGACCCTGATCAGAAGCCTTATTCTGCAGTGTCTGCTCGCCTGCTCTGTTTGCCAGTATCCCCTTATGTGATTGGTACTAAATGGGCTAATAACCATTTGCTGTGGCAACATAAAATGTCAACTTATCGCATATGGTAACAGGAAGGTTTCAGCCAATGCCAAAAAGTGTGGAACCATTTTGGCAATTTTGGTGAAGGAGCAGAAATGGAACATAGATGTTTTTAAGACCTTTCTATCTCTAGCTATGGAAGCCATTTTAATCAGCCGAACATAAATATCTGAGCGACGCTGGTAAAGGTGCACATTAGATAACATTTCTGTTGATTATTTTGAAATATTTGGCAAGATGTTTTTTTTTTATATATATATATATTTTTGGTTCTGGTGACCATTTTGTTCAGCCAAGCAAATCCATTTTAATGATTATGGCAAAGGGTCATGGGAGGAACATTTCTGGGAAGCCTTTGTTATTTTTAGCCCTGGTGGTCATTTTATTCAGCTGAGCAGAACAATTTTAGCAATTTTGGTAAAGGGGCATATTATTAAGGGACATATTTCTTTGAATTTTTTTTTAAACTGGGCCCGGTAATGACTGGCATTTTGTTCAATGGAATAGAACATTTTTAATTATTTAGGTAAAGAGGTACATGTATATACAAGAGTTGTCAGACAACAACATAGCTCGCCTTTGGGCGTTAAGTTGGATGAGGGCAATTAAGTTATCAAAATGAAAATTTTCTTCTGGAAATCAGCCCAACAGACTGCAGCAATTAAAAGGGAACCAGATACCGGTAGTACCCCTAAGAGCCACTGAAGAAATCTTATTTTAAAAGTTTTATGTAAAAAAAAAAAAATCCAATTTTGCAGCCCATGACCCTGAGAGTCCAACTCGCTATAGATATGATCATACCAAACTTTGTGTGAAGTTATATTGAAATCCATCAAGAAATGTAGGCATAAGAGGGATGACAAATTTTTTTCTTAAAATAGCCACAGTGACCTTAGCCATGCGCTCCAGACCCTGAAAGTTGAACTCAGTCGAGATATCATCATACCCAACATTTGTGTTAAATGTCAAGTCAGAGCAATAACAAAGTTTCTTCTAAAATAGCCACAGTGACCTTGACCTTGAGGACCTAAAAGTCAAAGGTGCTCGAAATATCATCATACCCAACATTTGTGTGAAGTTATATTAAAATCCATCACGAAATGTAGGCACTACAGGGATGACAAAGTTTTTCTAAAAATAGCCACAATGACCTTCAGCCCCGGACCCTGAAAGTCCATCTTGCTCGAGATATAATCAGACCCAACATTTGTGTTAAGTTATATTAAAATCCATCAATAAATGTAGGGGCTAGCATGGATGACAAAGTTTTCTAAAAATAGCCACAGTGACCGTGACCTTCAGCCCCAGACCATGAAAGTCAAATTCGCTGGAGATATGATCATACCCAACATTTGTGTGAAGTTATATTAAAATCCATCAAGCAATGTAGGCACTAGAGCGGTGACAATGTTTTTCTAAAAATGGCCACAGTGACCTTGATCTTGTGCCTAAGACCCTGAAAGTTGAAATCAGTCAAGATATCATCATACCCAACATTTGTGTGATGTTATATCAAAATCCATCAAGAAAGGCAATAGAGCGGTGACAATGTCTTTCTTAAAATAGCCACAGTGACCTTAACCTTGAGCCCCTGACCCTGAAGGTCAAAAGTTGCTCGAGATATCAAACCCAACATTTGTATGAAGTCATATTAAAATCCATCAATAACTGAAGGTGCTAGAGCAATGGCAAAGTTTTTCTTAAAATAGCCACAGTGACCTTGACCTTGAGCCCCGGCCCCTGAAAGTTGAACTATGATTTTAAAAAGACAGAAAAAAAATCCTCCCCCAGGATCTGAACTCACGACCTCTTGATTCATAGTCCATAACCATAGAGCTTGCAGGTAAACATTAGGAGATAATACAGAGGAAATATTTACTTCTCAAAAGTCTGATGTAAGCAAAAAAACCTGGGAAAGGGAGTAAAAAAAATATGTAAAATACTGATTTTTACGTACTGTTAATTTCATTTGAAAATAAATTTGTAAAACATCACAAAAAGAGCTTGCAGGTAAACTTTAACCAAATGGGATGCCAATGACGCTGACCACGACGTCGGCACAGGGAGTAGAGCAATAGCTCCTCCTTACTTTTTGAAAGGCAAGCTAATAAAAGGAACTATGTGTGAAATTATTTTGAAGTTGGGTGATAAGCTTGGAGATGTTTCTATTTTTAGATACGGCAACCATTTTTTAGCCGTGAGAATTATATTAGCCATATTTTATAATTGGACATAAGAGAAACATCTCTGTGATATTGGCCAAGAATGAAATACTGTTTAAAGGTTTTTCTATTTTTAGGTCTGGTGGCCATTTTGTTCCAAGGTACTGAAACAAGAATTCCGCCGAAGGCTATGTCGCGACTGTGGGGGCGCAAAGTCACCCAACCATGATATGTAGGTCAAGGTCAAACATAGATGCTTGCACAAAAGTTTCCATTCTTAAATGCAAGCTTGTACCAAGTATCATTAATGTAGATCCTATAGTTCTTGAGAAATAAACTTGACCATTAGGGTGAACTCTAGGGTGGTCGCAATATTTTACAAAGTCAGTGAACCATGAAATATAAGTCAATGTCAAATATGGATGCTTGCATTTAAGTTACCATACCTTGATACAAGTTTGTACCAAGTATCATTAATGAAGCTCTTATAGTTCTTGAGAAATAAACTTGAACCTCAGGGTGAACGCTAGGGTGGTCGCAAATGTTGACGCCTTGACAAACGGACGGACGGACGAACGAACGGAGGAACGGACGGAAAACCGGGCGCCTATATCGCGCCATGCTAATAGCAGGCGCGACAAAAATCATTTAAGCAATTTTGATGAAGGGGCATAAGAGGAAGATTTCTGGGAAATTATTTTGAAATTGGGTCTTTGGCCTTGGATTTGTCATTTGAAGATTTTACTATTTTAAGCTCTGGCAGCCATTTTGATCAGCTGAGTAAAACCATTTTTGCAGTTTTGGTAAATGGGCATAAGAGGAACAAGTCTATGAAATTATTTTGAAAATGAACCATTGGCCCAGGAGGCACAGTGGTGTTCTTTATAGATTTTTCTATTTTTAGCAATAGTGGCCATTTTTTTAGCCTAGTAATTCTGGTAAATGGTCAAGGAAGGAACAATTCTGTGAAATCAGTTTGAAATGGGTCCATAATTTCAACAAAGACACTGGCAGCTGAGAAACAGATGAAAATCCAATGAGCCGAGTCTAGAAAACCTTTCATTGGATGTGTGTTGGCAAGACTCAAATTAGAGGTGCATTCATGTGCATTCATCAATGCAGGTGCCCGCTGAGCCAACAGAAATTTTGGGTCAATGACCTAACATGTCCATAGTAGGCATAAAAGGCTTAAATGGGTTGATTGTTTATCAATCAACTAAAGTTACTAACTATACAGATATTTTGTGCCTGCTATTGTCCACGTGACTATTGCAGACCATGTCGGCCCCCGCCCATCGGGGCTTGAAGAAACAGATGGACTGCATGATGCTTCCACGCAGAGCTGAAACTGACCACAAACGAGTACTGGTAAACCGCGTAGAGAATCTATGCCTGCCCAGGCAAAGCGGTGCGAGTCAGACCGTCCATGCATATAAATCCTAATGGTTTCATTGGGTGACAGGGCTTGAGATGTCATTCCATCTCAATATCAGGCAAAAATCCCACAAAATTGAAAGAAATGTCTCAAAAATGCCCTATACAGTGTTGACGGTGATGTTAAACATCAAATCAAATGAACAAATTGCTGATCATGTACAAAATCCAGGTAACATTTATTGGAGCGCTGTGGTGCAGTGGTAAAGCATCGGATTTGAGATCGAGAGGTAACCGGTTTGATCCCCACAAGCGCCAAGTGTTGTTTCCTACAGCAAGAGACTTTATCCACATTGCTAAGTACTGGTTCCTACCCAGGAAAAGAGGGCCACATGGAAGATTAGTACCAGTACTAAATGTGTTACCCTCTATAAATAAAGTTGATTTTTATTTTTTTATTATTTTATAGCAGAGATACTCTTCCTGTAATGTCAGAATGCTGTGTGAAAGATCAATCAGGGTCTAAACTGTTTGCTTAAAGTACAGGGATTAAAAGAGTCTTTGTCTCTGTTCAGGACAATTTTCCCAGCCTATACTCACCAACAATTGACTCACAAGTGCTATCAGTGCTTTGATTGTAGTTAACTCACACAATGCCAATCACAACTTTGTCATCTGCCGGTTACTTTTTGCAAACAGTGGGGCCCCAGCTCAGACTGCTCCTCTAGGAGCAGTCTGATCTAGAGGAGCAGTCTGATCAGGGCCCACGCTGTTTGCCTATATGCAAAAATATTTTTAAAAATTTTGCAAAAAGATTAAGCAGACGACATAAGCAGACAACATTTTCAGATGTAGTTTTTCTCTGCATCTTACACCATTAGTACTGGAAACCCCAAAACGGGTAGTTGGCAAGTCAGACGCTGCATTCTTCTGAACAGGGCCTCCACTGTTTGCTAAAAGTTCAGTCATTTTCCAAATAGATTTTGATGAAAACAACCTGACACCACTATATTTTGAAATGGACTCCTGCCATATATAAGGAGGAAGATTCCATTTGGTCCAAAAAGGGTTAAGTGTTAAAAGGAAGACTTTCTGAAGCTTGTTTTCATTGGAAGCATGAAATGTCTAAGGGCCCTGTGACCCTTATTATGGCAAATATGTCACCAATGGTTCAGGAACCACATAAGTATATATTATAGAGCCTACCATAAAAATTCTAACAAATTTGTATCAGAACAAATAACAACAGGGCCCAGAGGGCCCTGGTTCGCTCACTTGTGTCACTGTCTCGAGTACACTCTATTTTTAGCTCTGGTGGCCATCTTGTTCATCAGCAGAGTGATTTTAGCTTATTTGGTAGGGAGTAACCTAGGCAACATTCCTGTGAAGTTTGAATCAAATTGGTCTTAGGGTTTAGGAGGAGTTCACGTTTGAATCAAATTTACAATGTTTTTCCATTTTCAGCTCTGGTGGCCATTTTGTTCATCGGAGCGGGATCGTTTAAGCCTTTTTTTGGTAGAGGGTCATCTAAGCAACATTACTTCGAAGTTTGAATGAAATTGGCCCAAGGGTACAGGAGAAATTGTCGTTTGAAGATTTTTTTTTATTTTTAGCTCTGGCAGCCATCTTGTTCATTGGAGTGGAATGAGTTTTAACTATTTTGGTAGGGAGTCAGCTAGGCAACATTCCTGTGAAGTTTTAAATCCAATTGTCCCAAGGGTTTAGAAGTTCGCATTTGAAGCAAATTTACAATGTTTTTCTATTTTTAGCTCTTGTGACCATTTGTTAATCGTATATGCTATTTTCCTAGAGGGTCATCTACACAACATTCCAATGAAGTTTAGAAGCCTTCATGGTGAAGTGGTCATGCTACTTGCCTTGTAAAACAGGGGTAGCAGGATTGATCCCGGGCTTCTCCAGACTTTCAAACCCACAAACAAACGGACAGTGCAAAAACTATATGCCCTCCTACAGGGGCATAAAATACGGGGGCATAAAAATACTTAATCTGAGCCTTCAGGATAAAGGTCAGTAAATGACCTTGACCTATGGAATTGATAAACTTGGATTCAGCTGATTGCAAAAATCATTTCTGATGCCACAAGCTACCATGCATTAAAAAAAATCCACTGTTGTGCCTTTTTTCTATACTAATGTCTGAGTAACCAAATTTGACCTTGCCGTAAAGCAGGTCAAGGTCAACCAAAGGTCATCATTTAAAAACCTTGGAAGGGCCCCCCAAGTCCCCAATGCTGGATACCAAGTTTCAAGGTCTTCGGCCACTCGGTTCCTGAGATTTTTAAAGGTTTTTACCAAATATGGACAATGACTGGTCACAGGTCAAAAATTTTGCATGGGTGGGAAACCCTTGTCACAAGGTACCGACATGCCAAATATGAAGGCTCTATCTTAAACGGTTCAAAAGTTATGGGAAAGAAGATCAAAGGTCAAGGTCACAGGTCAAAATTTTTGTATAGCTGGAAAGTCCTTGCAACAAGGAACATACATGCCAAATATGAAGGCTCTATCTCAAATAGTTCAAAAGTTATGATAAAGTAGGTCACATGTCAAGGTCAAAATCACAAATCATTTTGTATGAATAGGAAGCCCTTGTCACAAGGAAACTACATGCCAAATATAAAGGCTCTATCTCAAATGCTTCAAAAGTTATAATAAAATATGTCAAATGTCAAGGTAAAGGTCACAGATCATTTTTATGTATGAATAGGAAGCCCTTGTCGCTGTATCTCAAATGCTTCAAAAGTTATGACAAAGTAGGTCAAAGGTCAAGGTCATGGGTCAAAAGTTTTGAATGGTTCAGAAAACCTTGTCAAAAGGAACATACATGCCAAATATGAAGACTATCTCATATGGTTGGAAATTTATGATAAAGTAGGTCAAAGGTCAAGGTCACAGGTCAAATCTTTATATGAGGGGGAAGCCCTTGTCACAAGGAACCTACATGCCAAATATGAAGGCTTTATCTCAAACGGTTCAAAAGTTATGACAAAATAACCTTCTGATCTACTTTTTGATTTGACATGACCCATATTCGACCTTAACTGAGATATTGTCCAGATGATCATCCTGAGCAAGTTTTATGATGATCTGACTAAAACTGTGGCCACTTAAGAGTGTTCAAAACGTTTTGACCTGCTGACCTACTTTTTGACCCGACATGACCCATATTCAAACTTGACCCAGATATTGTCAAGATGATCATTCTGAGCAAGTTTGATGATGATCACACCAAAACTGGGGCCTCTAGTGTGTTTACAAGATATTTCAACAATCTGACATACTGACCAACTTATTGACCAGACATGACCAATATTCGAAATTAACCGAGATATTGTCAAGTTTGATGATGATCAGACCAAAACTGTGGCCTCTAGTGTGTTCAGAGGGTTTTTCTATGATTTTACCTACTGACCTACTTTTTGACCCTACATATTGTACCCATATTCGAACTTGATGATCATTCTGGGTAAGTCTGATGATAATCGGACCAAAACTGTGGCCTCTAGAGTGTTCACAAGGTTCTTCTATGATTTGACCTTCTGACCTACTTTTTGACCCGACATGACCCGTATTCAAACTTGACCGAGATATTGTCAAGATGATCATTCTGAGCAAGTTTGATGATGATCAGACAAAAAACTGTGGCCTCTAGTGTGTTCACAAGGTTTTTCTCTAATTTGACCTACTGGCCTATTTTTTGACCCAATATGACCCATATTTGAACTTGACTGAGACATTGTCAAGATGATCATTCTGGGCAAGTTTGATGATGATTGGACCAAAACTGTGGCCTCTAGTGTATTCACAAGGTCTTTCTATGATTTGACCTACTGACCTACTTTGTGACCTGACATGACCCATATTCGAACTTGACCAAGATATTATCAAGATGATCATTCATAGCAAGTTTGATGATGATTGGACCAAACCTGTGGCCTCAAGTGTGTTCAGAAGGTTTTTCTATGATTTGACCTGCTGACCTACTTTATGATCTGACAACCCCCATATTCGAACTTGACCGAGATATTGTCAAGATAATCATTCTGGGCAAGTTGGATGATGATTGGACCAAACTGTGGCCTCTAGTGTGTTCACAAGGTTTTTCTCTGATTTGACCTACTGACCTACTTTTTGACCCGACATGACCCATATTCGAACTTGACCGAGATATTGTCAAGATAATCCTTCTGAGCAAGTTTGATAATTATCGGACCAAAACTGTGGCCTCTAGTGTATTCACAAGGTTTTTCTATGATTTGACCTACTAACCTACTTTGTGACCCAACATGACCCATATTCGAATTTGAACCAGATATTGTCAAGATAATGAGCAAGTTTGATGACCATCAGATCAAAACTGTGGCCTCTAGAGTGTTCACAAGGTTTTCTATGATTTGACCTACTGACCTACTTTTTGACCCGACATGACCCGTATTCAAACTTGACTGGGATATTGTCAAGATTATCATTCTGAGCAAGTTTGATGATGTTCGGACCAAAACTTTGGCCTCTCGAGTGTTCACAAGGTTTTCCTCTGATTTGACCTACTTTTTGACCCAACATGACCCATATTCGAACTTGACCGAGATATTGTCAAGATAATCATTCTGAGCAAGTTTTATAATTTTCGGACCAAAACTGTGGCCTCTTGTGTATTCACAAGGTTTTTCTATGATTTTAACTTGCATACCTACTTTGTGACCCGACATGACCCATATTCGAACTTGACCCAGATATTGTAAAGACAATCATTCTGAGCAAGTTTGATGACCATTGGATCAAAACTGTGGCCTCTAGAGTGTTCACAAGGTTTTTCTAAGATTTGACCTACTGACCTACTTTTTGACCCGACATGACCCGTATTCAAACTTGACCGAGATATTGTCAAGTTGATCATTCTGAGCAAGTTTGATGACGATCGGACTCAAACTATGGCCTCTAGAGTGTTCACAAGGTTTTTCTTTGATTTGACCTACTGACCTACTTTTTGACCCAACATGACCCATATTCGAACTTGACCGAGATATTGTCATGATGATCATTCTGACCAAGTTTGATGATGATTGGCCCAAAACTGTGACCTCTAGTGTGTTCACAAGAAAAGTTTACGGACGGATGCATGCACGCACGACGGACAAAAAGTGATCCCAAAAGCTCACCTTGTCACTACGTGACAGGTGAGCTAAAAATTCGGAAACCTTGAGAACTTGTTTTAATCCTCCTAAATTTTATGAAATTTGTTTCACGATCCAGCAAGGAGTCCAAAAGGTGCAGATGTAATGGCAAACAGTGTAGACCCTGATCAGACTGCTCCAAAAGCAGACTGATCTGGCTTTGCAATGTTTGCTTAGACCTGTCCCAATACTTAGGATAACTATGGTTCTATATGTTTTTGTTTGTTTTTTTTTTTGTTTTTGTTTTACAAACACTGTCTGTCCTCTGCACAACAAGTCATTTCTTGGTTAACCAATGAAACATGAAAATATACAAATGTATTAAACAAGAAAATAATAACAATGATTTCTAAATAAGCTATCACCACAAAAACAAAACTATCATCCAATATTGCAAAATACGTAACCCGACTAACTTGCAGCCAGATGATGCCAGCTTATGACGAAATACGATTTCATGCCTTGAGGCAAGATGATCAGTTCAATGAACCAAAGAAAAACAAAACAAATGAAAGCTTCAGATAAGTAGGAGTTACAAGAATAATGAAGAGATCATTTTCTGTACTAAACCCTTTTTGTACCAAATGGAATCTTCCACTTTATATATAGCAGGAGTCCATTTCAAAATTTTGGGGTGTCAGGTTGTTTTCATCAAAATGTATTTGGAAAATGGCTGAACTTTTTAGCAAACCGTGGAGGCCCTGACCAGCCAATGCCCTACTCCACCCACCCCACCCTGACCAATTCAGTCTGATCAGTCTTTGCTCCATAAAAACTGTCTCTGGAGTTTAATGAATAGTGTATGACAATCATTCCTGTTGTGTATGCTTTAGTTGTGTTTTGCACTTTCACGGTAAACAGTTATTATAGCAAAAACTCTGGAGGGCATGAAATGACAGTGTATTGACTAAAGTAAATCTAACGTCATACATCGCAATCACAGGTAAGAGGAGGAGACATGCACAGCAAAGAACTGTGACAGACAACAGTAAACAATCATGCTGACGTAGGTGTGTGTACTACAGACTGTTACTTCATATACTTGAGCAGTACAGATTTAACCCTTATCTTGCTGAATATTTATTTAAGCCACACCCATTTCTGTCTATCAACCAATCAAATTACTTGATGTAATTTATTGCTACAAATTCATAAACTGAATGCCAAACAGTGTAGATCCTGATCAGATGGTTTCTTCAGAAGCCATCTGATCTGGATCTACACTGTTTCCAAAGATAGGGGTTGACGTGAACAGCACAATAAGAGTTAAACAGAGTAATGTCATGAAACAAATTGGCCTTGAATCATCTACCTGATTTCAAAATGTCACATACATAGAAGGTCTAAGCCTGGGTGTGTTTGTTTTGTTTCTGTTTTGGGGTTTTATTTGTGCAAAACAGAAACATGATACTGAATCAGGTGAATCATACCCCATTCATCATGTTTCAGAATTATTCAAGTGCATCCAAAATGGTGGAATCATAGAATTGAAACACATTGTTTTTAACTCTTTTTGTACCAAATGGAATCTTCCTCCTTATGTATAGCAGGAGTCTGATCTGGGCTTGCACTGTTTGCCAGGGTACCCATTTTGGGGTTTCCGGTACTAAATAGGTTAAAGTGGCAGAATCATGTTTGTGATTTAGAAATCATGATTTGGAATCCAGATTCTGATTCGAGTAAATCAAACCCGCCCCCTGTTCAGGCAAAGTGGTGGGAGGCGGACCATCCCTGCTTATAAACCCAAGTGGTTTGTTTAGGCAGTTGGGCTTGAGATGCCATTTCATCTCAATGTCGGCTAAAAGTCCCACAAATTGGAAGCAACGTCTTCAAAATGACCTTAACAGTATTGATGGCGATGTAAAACCTCAATTCAAACAAACAAAAAGAATGTCACATAGCTTCTGGAAGTCATTGCAGATCACTGAAAGCCATTTTATTCCATGAAGCATTTCTGTTTTACTTAGTTTGGTAGGTCCCCTATGGTCATAAGATTGAATGAAATAGCACCAAGCAACTGTAATTTAAAGTGTTTTTTTTTTTCTATTTGTTTTTAGCTATGCCAATCTTGTGTGTTGGATTTGTTGTTTGTTTTGTTTGATATGAGGTTTTATGTCCCTGTCAACACTTATAGGTAATTTTGGAGGCAATACTTCCGTTTTTGTGGGACTTTTACCTGACATTGAGATGAAATGACATCTAAGCCCTGTTGCCCAATGAAACCAATAGGGTTTATAAGCAAGGACGGTCCGACTTGCACTGCTTTGCCTGGGCAGGCTTAGATCCTTTAAGCTCTTAACCAGTATCTGTGTGCTGTCGGTTTCAGCTGTGTGTGGAAGCATTATGCAGCCCAAATATTTCTTGTTTGTTGACCAAAACCATTTTAGCTGCTTAGAATGGCCTAAGCAACATTCCTGTGATGCTTGAATGAAAATCATGCGGACTGAACAAATTTATTTGTTTTAATCCCGACAGAACCAAGGGCGAGAATTGTGGTCACCTAGACTCGATTTAGGCCCCCCAGTGAAACCATTCCAAGGCTGCTTTCCTGTCGCGGACTATTTTTTTATACAGTAGAACTTCAATGGCTCGAACATCGATGGCTCGTTTACCATGGATGTGTCGAACCCATTCTTGAGCCCGTAGCGAAATCCTCTACATAAGAAATAGTGGGGGATAATTAAGGAGATTTTAGTCTTTTATCTTGCAAATGCCCCAATGGGCGGGGGCCTCTGGAGTTATGATGTACTGTTTACAGGTTTTTCTATATTTAGCTCTCACAGCCATTTTGTACAGAGGAGCAGAACCACTTCAGCATTTTCGGTAGAGGGGTCACCCAAGGAACATTTCTGTCAAGTTATTTTGAAACCAAGCCATTGACCTAGGAGAATATGTTCTTTGAAGATTTTTTTATCTTTACCTATGCAGTCAAATGCCCGCCTCAGTAGCTCAGTCAGATGCGGGTTTGATACGTGCCGGGGTAGGCAACATTCTTTCGTGGAGATTGATCATGAAATCTTTTCTGCGGTCATTATCTCCCTTCCGTTGATTCAAGAAGGGCAGTTGTCAGTTTCTGGTGAAAGAATGTGCACTGTATTGGTTAACCGCTTACATATAAGCCTGCCCAGGAAAAGTGTGGATAGGTAAACTGACAGGCTAAAAAATGACCTAAATAGTGATAACTGGGCCGTTACACTCCAATACAAACAAACAAAAGTACTGGTAAACCACTTAGAGGATCTAAGCCTGCCCAGACAAAGCAGTGAAAATCAGACCGTCCATGCTTATAAACCCTATTGGTTTCATTGGGCGACAGGGCTTGAGATGCCATTTCATCTCAATGTCGGGTAAAAGTCCCACAAAATTGAAAGCCACCTCTCCAAAATGACCTATACAGTGTTGATGGGGATGTTAAACCTCAAATCAAACAAACAAACAAAATCTGCAGAAAAATGGACATTTTGTTCAGCAGAGCTATTTAACCCATTTCAGCAATCATCAGTACAATTATACTACAATAATACCTAATTTGAGCTGGAATGATTCTGGAATATTTTATGTCTGTTGCTTGGTCCAACGGGGTTCAGCTGTTGCTTTTTTTAGCTCCAGTGTTTCTGTGGCATTGCACCGGATGGTTCAGCATGTTTTTCTGAGGAGTCCCCATCCTTGTGTCAACTTGGCTTTAATTGTTTTTTCTTTGTTTACCAAGTTGATTCATTGATGAGTTATAAAACCTTCACAGGGACCAAAAAAATACTTGGTTGAACCACAGTGAAAGTCAGGATGAGGGTTGGGATCCCGTGAAGTTAAATTAAACCCCCCTAGTATTTTTCACTGACCGTTCCAAGTCGGTGCTTTTGCTGTGGTTCCTTCAAGTTTTGTGTTGGTGGTTCTGATTCTTTCCCTAATCATATACATGTATGTTGCTATGTTGATGATTCTGATTCTTCCCCCTTTTTGGTTGCTCATTTGAAGTTATGTTTGTCCCTCCAGTTTAATGTTTGTCATGTTGGCCATTCTGATTCTTTCCTCGATATAATGCTTCTTTTTTACAATGCTTCTTTTTTTGTCGTCACTCATTGTTTTGACTTCCTTCTCTAGTGATATTGTGGGAAGAATTTGGGATCTGATTGTATCAGTTCCTGATTGTTTCTCTTTTTAATTTTCAATGGAACAGACCTTAGCTGAAGTATACAGTTTAATATATTTTGATACAAAAATAAAAGAGAAACATTTCTGTTAATTGGGTTTGAAACTGAGCCACTGACCTAGGAGGATATGTAGTTAAGAGGTTTTCTATTTTTAACTCTGGCAGCCATTTTCTTCAGTGAAGTGGAACCATTCTAGCAATATTGGTAGAGGGTCAACAAAGGAACATTTCTGTGAAATAATTCTGATATTGGATTATTAGGAGTAGATGTCCTTTAAAGGTTTTTTTTTTTAACTCTGGTGGCCATTTTGTCCAGCGAAGTGGAACCGTTTTAAAAATTTTGGTAGAGGGTCACCAAAGGATCATTTCTGAGAAATTATTTTGAAATCAGGCCATTAGCCTAGGAGATGTCATTTAAAAGTTTTTCTGTTTTTAGTTCTGGCAGCCATTTTGTTCAGCAGAGCAGACCCATTTTAGCAATTCCCGTGAAATTGTTTTGGAATTGGACCATTATACAAGGAGATGTCAGCTGAAGTTTTTTTCTATCTTTAGCTCTGGTGGCCATTTTGTTCAGCAGAGCTCTGGTGGCCATTTTGTTCAGTGGAGCATAACCATTTTAGCAATGTTGATAGAGGGTCACCCGAGAAATATTCCTATGAGACAATCAGGAACTGATACAACCAGATCCCAAATTCTTTCAACAATATCACTATAGAAAGATGTCATTTGAAGAAATTTTTAACAGACGGACAATGGACAAAAAGCTATCACGATAGCTCTACTTGAGCACTTCATGCTGAGGTGAGCTAAAAACATTACCTGGTTGCTGTACCATACTTGCACACCCTTGATCACTCTGTCTTGTCTTTTCAATATGTTAACTGCCTGATAAAAGGGCATACCTAGAAAAAAAAGCAAGAAATGATAGTTCAATAGCTCCAGATAACACGCTTCTTTCTTCCAAAAAGTACTCACATTTTTTCTTATTTCTGCATGAAAATGCTGGTGCTCATTAGAAGCACCCCAGCGAGGTGCTTCTAATGAGTACTCACAACATATGCTTTCATGCAGAAATAAGAACAAGAGGGCCATGATGGCCCTGAATCGCTCACCTGAATCCAAGATGTTTCAAAGCTTATGGAAATGAAGGATTCACTGCTTTAAGGAGATGTGGACCAAAGATTTTTCTTTGGAGGTTATTTTTCATTGTAGTGGAATTTGAAGGTTTTTCTATTTTTAGCTCTGGTGTCCATTTTGTTTAACAGAGCGGAACAGTTTAGGCAATTTTGAAAGAGGGTCACTCAAGGAACATTCCTGTGAAATTATTTTCAAATCGGGCTCTTTGCCTAGGAGAAGATGTCATTTAAAGGTTTTTCTATATTTAGCTCTGGTGGCCATTTTGTTTAACGAGCGAAACGATTTAGACAATATTGAAAAAGGGTCACTCAAGGAACTTTCCTGTGAAATTATTTCCTAATCGTGCCATTTGCCTTGGAGGAGATGTCATTTAAATGTTTTTCTATTTTTAGCTCTGATGGCCATTTTGTTTAACAGAGTGGAACAATTTAGGCAATTTTGAAAGAGGGTCACTCAAGAAACATTCCTGTGAAGTTATTTTCAAATCGGGCCATTTGCATAGGAGATGTCATTTGAAGGTTTTTCTATTTTTATCTCTGGTGGCCGTTTTGTTTAACGGAGCAGAACGATTTAGGTAATTTTGAAAGAGGGTCACTCAAGCAACATTCCTGTGAAATTATTTTCAAATTGGGCCATTTGCCTAGGAGGATATGTCATTTAAAGGTTTTTCTATTTTTGGCTCTGGCGGCCATTTTGTTTAATGGAGCAGAATGATTAAGGCAATTTTGAAAGAGGCTCACTCAAGGAACGTTCCTGTGAAATTATTTTCAAATTGGGCCATTTGCCTAGGAGGAGATGTCATTTAAAGGTTTTTCTAATTTTAGCTCTGGTGGCCATTTTGTTTAACAGAGCGGAATGATTTAGGCAATTTTGAAAGAGGGTCACTCAAGGAACATTCCTGTGAAGTTATTTTCAAATCGAGCCATTTGCCTAGAAGAAGATGTCATTTAAAGGTTTTTCTATTTTTAGCTCTGGCGGCAATTTTGTTTAACAGAGCCGAACGATTTAGGCAATTTTGAAAGAGGGTCACTCAAGGAACGTTCCTGTGAAATTATTTTCAAATCGGGCCATTCGCCTAGGAAGAGATGTCATTTAAAGGTTTTTCTATTTTTAGCTCTGGCGGCCATTTTGTTTAACGGAGCAGAACGATTTAGGTAATTTTGAAAGAGGGTCACTCAAGCAACATTCCTGTGAAATTATTTTCAAATCGGGCCATTTGCCTAGGAGGAGATGTCATTTAAAGGTTTTTCTAATTTTGGCTCTGGCTGCCATTTTGTTTAACGGAGCAGAATGATTAAGGCAATTTTGAAAGAGGCTCACTCAAGGAACGTTCCTGTGAAATTATTTTCAAATTGGGCCATTTGCCTAGGAGGAGATGTCATTTAAAGGTTTTTCTATTTTTAGCTCTGGCGGCCATTTTGTTTAACGGAGCGGAACGATTTAGGCAATTTTGAAAGAGGGTCACTCAAGGAACATTCCTGTGAAGTTATTTTCTAATCGAGCCATTTGCCAAGAAGAAGATGTCATTAAAAGGTTTTTCTATTTTTAGCTCTGGCGGCCATTTTGTTTAATGGAGCGGAACGATTTAGGCAATTTTGAAAGAGGATCACTCAAGGAATGTTCCTGTGAAATTATTTTCAAATCGGGCCATTTCCCTAGGAAGAGATGTCATTTAAAGGTTTATCTATTTTTTAGCTCTGGCGGCCATTTTGTTTAACGGAGCGGAACGATTTAAGTAATTTTGAAAGAGGGTCACTCAAGCAACATTCCTGTGAAATTATTTTCAAATCGGGCCATTTGCCTAGGAGGAGATGTCATTTAAAGGTTTTTCTATTTTTGGCTCTGGCGGCCATTTTGTTTAACAGAGCAGAATGATTAAGGCAATTTTGAAAGAGGCTCACTCAAGGAACGTTCCTGTGAAGTTATTTTCAAATTGAGCCATTTGCCTAGAAGAAGATGTCATGTCATTAAAGGTTTTTCTATTTTTAGCTCTGGTGGCCATTTTGTTTAACGGAGCGGAACAATTTAGGCAATTTTGAAAGAGGGTCACTCAAGGAACGGGCCATTTGCCTAGGAAGAGATGTCATTTAAAGGTTTTTCTATTTTTAGCTCTGGCGGCCATTTTGTTTAACGGAGCGGAACGATTTAGGTAATTTTGAAAGAGGGTCACTCAAGCAACATTCCTGTGAAATTATATCAAAATCCATTCACTGGTTTAGGAGGAGATGTCATTTAAGTAAATTGTTGACAGACGCACGACGCACAACGCACGGCGGACATCGACCGATCCCAATAGCTCACCTTGAGCCTTCGGCTCAGGTGAGCTAAAAACAGTGTGTGGATACCCCGTTATCTGCGGCTATGGACCAAAAGAGTTTTGCCAACGGTTATAAGTGGTTACACTTAGTTAAAATTTTCTAGTCAATCACCAGTTTATACAAATGACTGAAGATTGATTTAACAATGATTAACCTTCAGCGTGCTGAAGGCGACTTTAATCCCCCAAGGGGGTGGTCCAAATTGAGCAACTTATAACGCTTATAAGAAAGCAAGTACACTCCATCTGATGAAGTTGTCTGACGCTGGAGGGATCGTTCTTTCTAAGAAGGGCACAGGTTTTACCAACATTACTGGCTGTTGGATTTTTCACCCGGAAATGATGTTAAAGATCGACAATTTCTCAAGTACCAGTCTTCAACAGGTCCCCCTTACCTGTTTCATCCAAATTTTGTACATCGTAGGCACAATCAATCTAAACAACTACTGGTGATAAATATGTAGTCATAATATAGGTAGCCACACAAGCTATCAATTTTATCCTTCAAAGCACACACTGAGCCCTATTGTCTTGGTAGTTGTTTTTATACCCGCTTTTTCGAAGAAAAATGGGGTATATTGTTTTCGTACCAGAGTTGAGTGGGTGTCAGTACGTCAGCCCATCTGTCCGTCCCTCTGTCTGTCCATCTGTCTGAATCTCCTCTGCAACCACTGAAGTTACACTTTTGAAACTTTGCATGTGGATAGTACATGGTATGAAGATGGCAGTGGGCTACTTTTTTGTGACCTTGACTCCAACATGACCCCAAGGTCAAATGTGAACTAGAAATGTGTCCAGACGACACAGATGCCCCCACCAAGGGTCCCGCCTCACCCTGAAAATCCATGTTGAAACAAAATTTTCTAAGTGTGTGAACTTGTCATCAGGAACATTTGTGAGAAGTTATATTGAAATCAGTGAAGAAATGTAGTCGCTAGAGCAATGACAAAGTTTTTCTAAAAATAGCCACAGTGACCTTGACCTTGAAAGTCGAAATCGCTCGAGATATTGTCATAAGGAACATTTGTGTGAAGTTATTAGGGCCCCGCACTGAAAGTGTGGGTGCCCTATAGTAATCACTCTGTCCGTCCATCCGTCTGTCTGTCTGTCTGTCCGTCCACAAATTTTCCTACTCCTCTGATAGCGCTGCCGGGGCCCTAGTAATTTTCACTGACAGCTCTAGTTTTGAAACCAGTGAAGAAATGCAGGCGCTAGAGCAATGACAAAGTTTTTCTAAAAATAGCCACAGTGACCTTGACCTTGAAAGTCTAAATGGCTCGAGATATTGTCATAAGGAACATTTGTGTGAAGTTATATTGAAATCGGTGAAGAAATGTAAGCGCTACAGCGATGACAAAGTTTTTTCTAAAAATAGCCACAGTGACCTTGACCTTGAAAGTGGAACTTGCTAGAGATATTGTCATAAGGAACATTTGTGTGAAGTTATATTGAAATTGGTGAAGAAATGTAAGCGCTAGAGCGATGACAAAGTTTTTCTAAAAATAGCCACAGTAACCTTGACCTTGAGGCCATGACCCTGAAGGTTGAAATTGCTCGAGCTATTTTTATAAGGAACATTTGTGTGAAGTTATATTGAAATTGGTGAAGAAATGTAGGCGTTAGAGCGATGACAAAGTTTTTCTAAAAATAGCCAGTGACCTTGACCTTGAGGTCATGACCTTGAAAGACAAACTCGCTCGAGATATTGTCATAAGGAACATTTGCCATCATAAAAGTTCAGGTTCTACCAGCTACAAATACCATAACTGGAGTCTTTAACATGGAAAATTTCTAAGTCCATGACCTTGACCTTGAGGCCAAGGCCATGGGTGGGGGTATCGCTGAATAAAACTTTGGACCTTTATTTATAATCATACCAAATATGAACCAATTCCATCAAATGGTTTGGAAAATATGAGTTCTAAAATGTTTAAGTCTACCTGTTACAAAAACCTTAACCTGAGTCTTTAACATTGAAAATTTCTAAGTCTGTGACCTTGACCTTGAGGTCATAGGCATGGGTGGGGGTATTGCTTAATAAAACTTTGGACCTATATCTATCATCATACCAAAGATGAACCAGTTCCATCAAATAGGAAAATATGAGTTATAAAAGTTCAGGCTCTACCTGTTACAAAAACTTTAACCTGAGGTTACAGGATCACGTACGTACGTACGTACACACACACGTACAGACGGACATACACATGTACGCACATACGGAAAACCGAAAAACTATATGCCCCTGGCATCATATGATGCGGGGGCATAAAAAGTATGACTTTGCCATATCTTAAGTTACACTTTTGAAACTTTGCATGTGGATAGTACATGGTATGTAGATGGCAGTGGGCTACATTTTTGTGACCTTGACCCACATATGGCCCCAAGGTCAAGTATGATTTTGCCATATCTCCTAAACCATTTGAGTTACACTTCTGAAGCTTTAGTTATTGGATGGTCCTTGGAATATAGAATAAATTGGGCTACTTTTGGGATGACCTTGACCTCAACATGACCCCAAGGTCATGGTCACAAAGTATGATTTTGCCATATCTTCTAAACTATTGGAGTTACACTTCTGAAACTTTGTTTATTGGATGGCCCTTGGAATATAGAATAAATTGGGCTACTTTTGCCATGACCTTGACCTCAACCTGACCCCAAGGTCAAAGGTAAAAAGTATGACTTTGTGCCATATCTTCAAAACTATTGGAGTTACACTTCTGAAACTTTGATTACTGAATGGCCGTTGGAATGAAGAAAAAATTGGAAAACTTTTGGTTGACCTTAACATAACCCCAAGGTCAAAGGTCAAAAAGTATGATGTGCCATATCTTCTAAGCTATAGGAGTTACACTTCTGAAACTTTGCTTATCAGTTAGAATGTTCTTTGCAACTTTTTTTTTAACTGACATATAGTTTTGGCTAGCTAATACATAGTCATTAGTGTTATTCATAGAAAAAGCGGGTATTTGCGATGGTTTACCATCGACTGCGCAATCTTGTTTTTTTGTTGTTTTTTTGTCTTCAAGGGTTCCATATTTGGAAGTCACCTGACCCATAATACTTCTGGTCAAAATGATACATGTCTTGCCTAAAATGTGTCAAAATAGAAGCAAAACCATGTAGATTTGGCTAGCTAATACATAGTCATTAGTGTTATTCATAGAAAAAGCGGGCATTTGCGATGGTTTACCATCGACTGTGCAATCTCGTTTTTTTTTTTTTTTTTTTTTTTTTTTTTGTCTTCAATGGTTCCATATTTGGAAGTCACCTGACCCATAATACTTCCAGTCAAAATGAAGCAAGCTGTCTTGCCTATAATGTGTCAAGTAGGAGCAGAACCAGTTCAGGTTTAAGGAAGCTGTGGCTGCCGAAATAAGGGTACCCCCTCCAATTAGGGTCAGTACTGAATAAAACTCAGCATGCTAAAGGTTAACAAAACTGTTAGAAACATTTATTGTTTTTATTACATGATTTAGATATAAAATAACTGGAAGGCTATTGGGGAAAAAGTATACAATATACATGTATAGAATCAAAGCCCTAAAGGGACTTGAGTTATTCGGTCATTCTAGATTGAGATGACATTGGAATACCCCCAAGCCATGAGCAAGTGACAATAAATTGAATTGCAATCAAGCAGTTTTTAGCAAATGAGGAATATGTATTAAATTTCACGAATAAAAGACCTTACCTCATGCGATGTGCGTCAGATTTTGACGATGATCGAACTTGTGCGAGGTCTCACGGATGCAAAGCCATGTATCAAGTTCGGTGGAAATTGGTGGGTAAAGACAGACTGCAGAGTCCCAAAACAGCCAATTTCAGCATTATTTGAAGAGCTAAGGGCCATAACTTCCATAATAATGGTTAGATCTTGACGATTGTCAAACTTGGGCGAGGTCTCATGGATACAAAGCCATGTATTGAGTTTGATGGAAACACCACAGACTGTAGAGTTCAGAAATGGCTAATTTCAGCATTATATGAAGAACAAAGGGCAATAACTCCAATGAAATGCATCAGAATTTCACGATGGGGGAACTTGTGCAAGGCCTCAAGGATGAAAAGCCATGTATAAAGTTTTGTGGAAATTGGTAGGTAAACCCAAACTGTAAAGTCCGCAAATGGCAAATTTCAGCATTATTTGAAGAATCCTGTGACATGCGTCAGATTTTGACGATGATCGAATTTGTCCGAGGTCTTATGGATGCAAGGCCATGTATCAAGTTTGATGGAAATCAGTAGATCACATTTGACGGAAATCGGCAGATCAAGTTTGATGAAATGGGTAGGTAATCACAGACTACAGAGTCCGGAAACAGATAATTTAAGCATTATTTGAAGAACAAAAGGTTGTTACTCCTTTGATATGTGTCAGATTTTGATAATGATCAAACTCTTCCAAGGTCTCATGAATTCAATCCCACATATCATATCAAGTTTGGTTAAAAATCGGTTGGGAAACACAGACTCTATAGTCCGGAAACTGCTAATTTCAGTATTATTTGAAGAACATAAGGCCGTAACTCCATGATATGTGTCATATTTTGACAATAGTCAAAATCGATTGAGGTGTCATGGATGCAAATGGATGCAAAGCCATGTATCTAGTTTGGTGGAAATCGGTAGTTAAACACAGACTGTAGAGTGTTTACAGAGGGAGTGTTTGAGTTTTACGTCCCACCAACAGCTAAGGTCATACGGAGACGGGACCTCGGTTTAAAGACTCATCCGAAAGTCTAGAGAAGCCCGGGATCGATCCTGCGATCCCTGGTTTACAAGGCGAGTAGCGTAACCACTGCACCACGGAGGCTTCTCAGACTGTAGAGTCCTGAAACGGCTAATTTCATGATTATTTGAAGAACAAAGGGCCACTACTCCTGTGATACGCATCTTATTTTGATGACGATGGAACTCGTCCAAGGCGTCAAGGATGAAAAGCCATGAATAAAGTGTCGTGGAAATTGGTTAGCAAATACAGACTGTAGAGTCAAGGAAGTATGCTGGCGGTCAGACGGACAAGCTGAATCCAGTATATCCCCCACCCCCACACACCCTCACAGACTTCATTTGTGGGGGGGGGGGGGGGATGCAATGTTTATTACATGTGTATTCAGATGATAATATAACTCTCAGTAATTTATATGGGTCAATCAATACAACTCAGTATTGACAGCAGTTTAGTAAACATTTGAACTGAGCGGTATATCTCAATCATCTGAATGTTTGGAAGATAAAGACTGCTCCTGAACTGCTGACCCATCCATCATGGTTTGTTTGTATTGGAGCTTAACGGCCCTGTCAACACCATTTAGGTCATTTTTGAGCCGGTCAGTTTACCTATCAACACTTTCCTGGGCGAGCTTATACATAAGTGGTTAACCAGTACAATGCACAGTCTTTCGTCAGAAACTGACAACTGCCCTTCTTGAATCAGCAGACAGGAGAGAATGACCATAGAAAAGACTTCATGATCAATCTCCACAAAAGAATGTTGCTGACCTCGGAAGGTACTGAACCCGCGTCATCCTCATCACCAGTCAGACACGCATTCGACTGAGCCACTGAGGCCGGCTGACCCATCATGGTAGCTTTTTCTGAGAAGCCAATACTTACTACTGTATTTGTTATAAAAATAGATACAAGATAGGTGTGGGGCATGTGGGCTATATAAAAACATACATGTATCTATCATATCCTATCCTAATCATCGTGTTGTTTTGGAAGAGTAAACTGAGTCTCAGTTAATTAAATTGTCACCATTTCTCGCTAGAGGAGACAAGGTGGGTAGAAACAAAAATTTATTTAAAATATTATGATTTGTTAATCAACCATGAAAAGTAGCCTATCCGTGCCTCTGTGTTTCTTTCTTCAGCAACTTTTTTCACTAAATGGCGATTTTATGACACAATGTCATTTTCGGAGGCATTTTCATTCACCAGTTGGTCATAGATTTGAAGAAAATTGGAAAAGTACGAACCTTTCTGGCACAAATGCTTATATATGGTATGCCCTAACCTATACAACAATAATCTCATGAAGGGTGTGACAAATTCAGAAAAGTTCCTGCATCAACTGAAGTTTTGGCAGTTAGGAGAATGTATACTACTCAAAGTTTGATAGGGATCACTTTTTATATACCAAATTTTGCACTGAAAATTTAAAAATTCTTGACAGAATTTGTACACCGTACATTGATAAATATCTTTAGCAGAAACTTATGTCCAATTCAGTACTCATGAAAGTGCATACTTCTCACACTTCACAAATGAATTCATGCACCCCAAAAATCTTGCCTAACACTTTATTCCAACAGAAAAATCAAACTTGTCAGTGTTCCTTTACTAATCGTAAAAAGGATTTCATTTGATTTGTGAAACTATAAAATGCCTAGGGGAAATTAAGAAACTGTCTGAGCCTCGAAGAAATGAATCGTGGCATCGGAATGTTGGAATCTGGCATCTCTCAACATAGCGTTGCTAGGATTCTGAATGTGTCTCAGAGCATGGTTTCCTGAATGTGTCGGCATCTTACCCACGGAAATCCTTCACAAAGACATGGTGGGGTTAGAGAAAGGGCTCCAACTCAACACCAGGAACGTTTTTTGTTTATTCAGTCTCGACCTCAATGGTTCCTGAATGCACAACGAGCTTTGGAACGGAACTGAAGTATGAATTTCTACATTACTGTCAGAAATGGGCTACACAAGTTCGGACATAATGCTAGGAGGCCTGATGTACGTGTTCCGTTGACGAGACAGCATGTGCAAGACCAGTTGGACTTTGCCAGAACTCACGTCAGATGGACGGTTGGGGACTGGATGCCTGGTTGCAAAGTCTAGATGGAATCTGGACTCATCAGTAAACAGTCTGATGAGTCCAGATTCCATCTAGACTTTACTGATAAACGTCAATTAGTGTGGTGATGCTAATGATGCTAAAGAGCGATTCGATGACTTGAATGTGGCAGAGCATGATCCCTATGGAAAAGGATCAGTCATTGTTTGGGCTGGGATAAGCGTGAAGGGTAAAACTGACTTGTATGTTGTTGACCATAGGACGTTAACGGCAGTTAGATACTGTAATGAGATTCTTGGTCCGTTTCTGAAACCATATGTTGATGTTATCGGCCCGGACTTTATTCTGATGGGGGATAATGCCGTCCCCACCGTGCTCACATCACTGATGCCTATATGGAACATGAGACAATCGTTCGTATGGACTGGCCTGCTTGACTTAAATTTGATTGAGCATGTGTGGGACATGCTACAGCGTGCTGTTTCAGCCCGACCTGTTTGTTTGTTTGTTTGATTTGAGGTTTAACGTCCCCGTCAACACTGTAAAGGTCATTTTGGAGACGTTGCTTCCAATTTTGTGGGACTTTTACCCGACATTGAGATGAAATGACATCTCAAGCCCTGTCGCCCAATGAAACCAATAGGGTTTATTAGCATGGACGGCCCGCCTCGCACCACGGTTCCTGGACAGGCTTAGATCCTCTAAGCGGTTTACCAGTACTAGTGTGCGGGCTGGATTCAGCTCTGCATGGAAGCATCATGCAGCCCATATATTTCTTCAAGCCCCTATGGGCGGGGGCCCCAGCCCGACCTGTACAGCCGAGGACTTTACAGGAGCTCAAAAATGCATTGGTTGCTGAATGAAGGCTGATACCACAAAACTGGACACAGACTCTGCAGGCTATGTTGTGTTGTAATTGATGCCCGTGGACGCCATACACGTTATTAGGCATGTTTATCTAAACAAATTTGGAAATTTGTAAAATATCAATTGCCCTTATCCCTACATGTTACGGCAAATTTTGTGGGTGCCAAGACTAAGGCTGACACGATTAATCGTGTAATCGATTAATCATTCGATAAATTCCACAAAAATGATTATCATTTCTGATTCGCTTTTAATCGATTACTTGATAGGTACAATGTACTACCCAAAGTTATGCCTAAAATAGCTGGATGAGTGGCAAACAGTGCAGACCATGATGAAACGTCTCATCTGGGTCTACACTGTTTGCTCAGGTCTGTCTGTTCAAATATACATATGGTAAAGTTCAACATATGGTAAGAGTCATGCTCAGACAGAAAGCCTTAGCGATTACTGATCGATTAATGATCGCAATGACGGGACTGATAATCGATTGTCTTTTTAGCTCCGATTAGTCAGCCCTAATCTTGGCCGTTATTGTTGTCACGCTTGAATGCAGTGCCAGTTGACAAAGTTAATCATTAGATGTTGTGAAGTAAACATTTTCTATCAATATGTATCAAATTTGGATTCAGCTGATTAATTTTTCTTAAAATTATTTTGCATTAAAAAAGTGATCCCTATCAAACTTTGAGTAGTATATGTAAATCCAGATAGGCTGATTAACAGTAGCCTAATACATGCTACAGGTGTTGTCATCTGATCAAGTTATTAAAGGTAAGGGGATCAGTATTCAATACATGAGCGTCAAAAGGTTAAGTGTATTAGCGAAATTACATCAAATGTCATCATCCATAAATGGATCAGTTTTTTGGAACTGTTCTTGAAAATCCAAACAGTTTTTGATTAAGAGTATGACGCACCGAAAATTGCCAGGATTTCGTTTACTTTTTGTTAAGCAGCACATTTTTCCACTGCGATACATCCCCAATGGAACTATCTATCTATCTTCTCATACGGGGTCCGTCATATTTGGCCATTACCTCAGTTAGGTGGGTGGCTAAATTTTAGAATTTAGCATAAAAAAAAAATCACTGGATGAGCCCTTAAAACTTATTTACAATCCGAACACAGAGTTATCCTAAAAAGCATACCTCTGAGTCTCAATCTTATACTGTGCGGGCTTTGAACTTCTCTGTGGTCTTAGCATTCACCACAGAAGATGGAAGACTATTCCACTGAATAGTTCTAGGGAAGAAAGAGTTTTTCAGGGCATCACTATAGGACTGGTACCTACGATACTTGAGTTATTTGCTCTTGATGCCCTTGTCCGGTTGACACTGTTGCAGGGGTCAAGTACCTATCCTAGTTAATTGATACTGTACCAGAATGTATCTTGTAGTTCTAAGCAGGTTAAGGACTGCTCACAACGGGTCTCCAGGGATGGCCACTCAAGCTCATCAAACATGTAACCAATGCAACTTTTATTTCACCATCGTCTGCAGGTCCTTCGAACCTTGGCGTATTGACAATTTGATGGTTGTATTTGATGCAATCTTTTTTTAATTTCTAGGCGCATTTGCTCGATTTTAGAGTCATATTTACAATGATACAATGCTTAGCATGTACTCTGTTTTATTGATAGTAATATTAGAAATAATTAAACACGACAGGAGCTTTTATTATCACAGGCTCTGTATTTGTTACGGCAATTATGCCTTACCGATAAAGCTGTCTTTAATTGCCTTATTTTCTATCTATCTATCTACTGATACTGCGTCGGTCACATTTGACCATTACCGCAGGTGTATATTACATACACTCCAGGTTTTGCAGGATGAAAGCCTACACAGAAATCATGTAATTACGGTAGGGATCTTTAGCCTGCACAGGGGATGGTTCTCCCTGCACAGGGGGCCTCCAGTTAACGTCCCGATCCGAAGGACGGTGCACTTTATGACATTCATCCCTGCAAATGATGCCAATGGAGTGTGTTCGGATACCGAAATTTTATCGCCGCTGCCGGGGATAGAACCCGGGACCTCTAGCATCAGAGGCAAGTACAGTAACCACTTAGCTATCAAGCTCCACTAAATTTTTAAAATGATGGACGAGGAAAATCTCAATGACATTTACATGGTCTCAAAGTAGGAACTATTTAGCATCCAGCACTCAAGAAAATGATACACGTGCTATTCAGCATTCATACCCTATTAACCTTATTTGCATTATCTGGTGGTTCCTAGTCTGAAGGTTATCAGTGTTGGAAAAACAGGTAACCAGACCCCCTGACCTTTCAAGGTGGGGGGGGGGGGGGGGGTTCTGGTTACCTGTTTTTCCAATATTGACAATGTGTAAGGTCTCGGTTTGTTTCGCCCGTGAGTCGTTTCGCCCGTGGGTCGTTTCGCCCTGGGTCGTTTCGCCTGTGGGTTGTTTCGCCCTTATTTTTTTTAGCCCTATTGATTGAGGTTATGTTTGTTTTGGTATGTAAAGGGATTTATGGGGGTATTGGGAGTTCCGGAAAACATGGTTTTGCCCTTGTGTGGTGCAGTTGGACGACCTACTGACGGCTTCTCAGTCAGGTTTGAGCAACTGAGCTACCCCTAAACCCCACCTTATATGAAGAAAACTGGGGGTTGACTGGGGTATACATTATTTTTATTATTTCTGCTACAAGACAAAGGTTGTGGGTACTCGTTAGAACCGCCTCAACCTATGTTTGCAGTATAGATAAGAAAAAATGCCAGAGATTTTCATAACAAAAATAGTCATTTTAGAGATGTGAAAACATGCACTATGTCACATGGCTGTGTTATCCTAATAGTTTGCATTATGAAAACATGCTTATTCAAATACTGGAAAATTGTACCACCAAATAAAAAAATCAAAATTGTTCTGATCAAAGATTCTTATATTTTTCACATTTCTGCTTGGGTGCCTGTTAGAAACGCCTCGGCGAAGCGGTTCTAACGATCACAAACGGTCTGTGTATTTTGGGGCGGAAATATGAAAAACAATGTGTTGCATGTTCATTGTGTGTTTTGTGGGTAGTACCCATAGTCTGCTATTTCTGCTCCAGGCATGGAATGTGGGTGGTCGTTAGAACCGCCTCGGCAAAGCGATTATAACGAGTACCCATACTTAACACATTTTGACACTGTTGTTTGGATTTGTGAAGATCACATACACAGTTTATAATGTTTTTTTGTTTTTTTTTTCACTTTTTATCTCTCTATCCAAACTCTGAAACTAGACCGTCCATACATCACCCATCGGTAGGTGTCATTTGACGTGTCACCATGAACAGTTCAGATCCATTCGTCCGTCCGTCCATCTACACAGGCATCACTTCATTCATTTCCTATTGTCCATCTAACAATACCCTCCATTCATTCATTCATTAACTAATCTATATCCGTATATTCAAAATGCCATCCGTTCATCTACAAACGCACAACTCCATTCACCCATTTATTCATTTATTTATTCATCCATCTGCCCATTTACTCATCCATTCCGTTTGTAACTCCCTTAAAATAGAATTGCTGCGAAACGACCCACCAGGTAAGGGCGAAACGACCCACCCCCTAAATCAGTGCGAAATGACTCAGGGCGAAACGACCCACGGGCGAAACGACCCTGAACCATGTGTAAGCTGGGAGCCAGCAAATAATGCAAATATGGTGAATATGAAAGGAGAGACTAAAATTTACTACCGGACGGCTAGCCATTCCTATGTGAGTTGGCTAGCCATCCAGTACCGGACAAGCCGACTCGTTGGCTGGTCGCCCGGTACCGGACGGGCAGACTTGTAGTCTGGTCGTCCTGTACCGGACAGGTAGCCACTGCCTAACGAATTGTAAACTGTTTTGCCACCATAAATTTTACAAAGAACCTTTTAATTTTTGTGACTTCCCATCACAGGTCCTGTTGTATGAATGTTATTTGACATGTCACCATTGACAATAATTATGATGTTAGTTGTTAGAATTTTTTTATGCGAATCAGCTGTTCAATAGTGACCTTGACCTTGCCATTCACTGACAGCTTTTTTTTTTACTTTATCAGGTGTGGGGGTAGAGGAAAATTTTTACATAATGTTTCTGCCTTTTCGCATGAAAATAAAAGTGATTTCAAATCATTTCATATCCGTGGTGCAATGCTTTATTTTCCCCTGTAAGCTGGGAAATAACGGCGCAGTTGACACTGACCCAAAACAAACTCCCACTGTTCATTTCCAAGGGATCTTTCAGGCACCACCTCAAGATCAAGCATTCTTCAGTGGGTTGATATTGTACATGCGTGAATCTGAACTTGTATGTGCGACCAAACACGAAGAAAACTTCAGAAATTTCTCATTCCTCGAATCCTTATTTTGGTTGTCGCCATCTTTGTTGTTTTGATTTTTATACGCATGCCCAATGCTCAAATATTCGACTTCCTGAATTTTCCCGCCATATTTATTAAGAATAGAACAACGCATGTTACTTCCTTTCTCTTGATAATGCACCAACACTCGGTAAAATCTGACCATGCTGGCAGATTTTGGGACTGGCGCATAAGTTATCACAAAAAGAGCGAATTTGTAACATTGCCACCAACAGATTAAAACTATGTACAAGAAATCCTTAGGGGCAAGCATTTCTTACCCAACCCCTGCCAAAACCAAGGATTTTATATCTTAGCCTTAAACCCATCAACTGTCTCAGAAGAGACAGCTTCGGCTGTAAGGCTATTACAAGTTGCAATTTTCTGGGGAAAAAGGACTTTTTAAGAAAAACGTACGTATATGCATTTGGACGGCGGTACTGAAAGGAATGGGTCCTGGTTCTCCTGCTTCTCTCCACTCCACCCCACCCACCAGAGCCGGCTTCTGACAGGCACATGTAATACTCTTATTAACAACTGCTAGGTCGTTGTGAATTGTGTTGAATAGAGTCAGAGAAGACTGCTGTAGTCTTTCCTTCAGCTCTAGCCATTGGACCTCGTCCAGCATTTCCCCTAACGTGACTCTGATTGCGTCAGGTCCAACGGGCTGCAGTCCTCTGAATTTTTCTATTCTGACAATTTCCTTTTGGTGGTGGGGCAACCAAACTTGTGCTGCATATTCAAGCCCGGGGAGGACCGGAGCTTTATATGCAACATCCTTGGTTTTCTTGAATGCAGAAGTAAGATTTCTACGAAGGAAACCTAATGTCTTAGTAGCCTTACTGGCAATTTCATTAATGTGTTGATCCCACTCAATGTCATCTTTGATTTTGGAGCGCTTTGGTGCAGTGGTAGCGCATCGGATTTGTGATCGAGTGGTTGCGGGTTCGAGCCTTACGCTGACCAAAGTGTTGTGTCCTTGAGCAAGACACTTCATCCACATTGCTTAAAAAATAAAATATAAAAAAGTACTGGCTACCACCCAGGAAATCCTGCTCGTAATACTCAGATGTGAGCGAGTAGCAGTGATAGGAGAGAAAAAAACTCCGAAATATTGAGCTGCAGATACATTCTCATAAACTTGGTATGGTTATGTAATGTATAGATATGGATGTCACTGATTCTATCGTCATATTATACTGGGTCGTTCACATTTGGTCATTTGGCCTACCTCAGATTCGTATGCGTGCGTGCGCGCGTGAGGGTGCGTGCATGCGTGTCTGTCTGCATGCGTGCGTGCGTGTGTTTGTTTGATTTGAGGTTTAACGTCCCGGCAAGACTGCAAAGGTCATTTTGGAAACGTTGCTGGACTTTTACTCGACATTGAGATGAAATGACATCTCAAGCCCTGTCACCCAATGAAACCAAAAGGGTTTATAAGTTTGGACAGTCCGACTCGCACCGCTTTGCATAGGCAGGCTTAGATCCTCCAAGCGGTTTACGAGAGTACTCGTGTGCGGATCGGTTTCAGCTCTGCGTGGAAGCATCATGTACCCCATATAGTTCTTCAAGCCTCGATGGGCGGGAGCGTGCTGATACTGGAGTGGTTAGTGCACTTGCCTCTGATGCTAGAGGCCTCGGGTCAGATCCACGGCGGTGACGATTATTTCGGTGTCCGAACGCGTTCCACTGGCATCATTTGCAGGGATGAATGTCAAAAAAGTACACCGTCCTTCGGATCTGGACGTTAACTTAAGGACCCATGTGCAGGGAAAGTCATCCCCTGTGCAGGTTAAAGACCCCTACCGTAATTACATGATCACTGTGTAAGCTTATGTACACCTGCGAGTAATGGTCGGATGTGACCGATCGCAGTATCAGTTGATCTATCTATCTAGTGTCGGTCACATTTGGCCATTACCTCATTAGGTGCTTGGCTTAATTTATAATTTAGCTTTAAAGAAAGGTCACTGCTTGAGTCTTTACTATTTACAATCTGATTACCAGAGGTTTACTAAAACGCACACCTCTACTGTACGGGCTTTGAACTCCACCGCGGTCTTGGAATCTACCGCAGATGAGGGAAATCTATTCCATCGAGGAATAGTTCTGGGGAAAAAAAGAATGCTTCAGGGCATCACTACAGGCATGGTTCCTATGGTATTGTGTGTTGTTTACTTTTGATGCCCTTGTTTTGGTTGAAACTGTCGCATGGGGTCAAGTGTTCATGTTTATTAGACACTATACCAGAGTGTATGTTATTCGTTTAACAGTAGGACACACCGTGTGCTCATAATTGTTTTATTGCCCCTTGTGATAGACTGTCTAAAGCAGATTAAAACCGCCCTTAATAGGGTGATTAATAGCGCTCATTGAGGCAATTAAGGGGAAAATCAATAATATACTATAAATTGATTTTCTAGTAAACTATTGATTTTCCCCAAGGAGACCCACAGCGGACTTTTCTTCAGTCAGCACTTAGGGCTACATAACATTATATAATAAAATGATAGTCCTCAATAATCAAGAATAAGTGGCTTTGATGAGGACTGCTCACGACGGGACTCAAGCAATTCGCTCAGCATATCAACGACGCTACTTTTATTTAGGTCCATCGAGCTGCTGTCCTCTGTACCTTCTCAGCCTGCTGAATTTTGCTTGACTTTGAGATGAAATCATTAAAGGTGCATTATTGAGCTATCTGGAAAAAATGCTTCCAAAAATAAAATACATATAGCCGGTATTTTTCTTTAAAACAATACAAATGAATGCATTTTATTGCAAAAATGCGAACAATTATGATGACAGGTAAACGAGTTTGAGAGGGATTCCCTAACTAGGTTTCGAACACTTTCACAAAGTTCTGAAGCTGTATTTGGCTCCAAAAGTGTACACAAGACAAAGGAGTATGCATTGAAGATAAAAATCAGGAAAAAAAATTGAGACCCGGTAGCTCAATAATGCACCTTTAACGACAACCCAGACAAACCATAGAGTTTGTATGCAGGGACGGTCCTCCGACGTCACTTTGCCTTCTAAGCGGTTTACCAGTACTCGTTTTCGGTCGGTTTCAGCTCTGGGCGGAAGCACCATGCAACCTAGTCTACATGTATTTCTCTAAGCCCCGACTGGCGGGGACGCTGTCCTCACTGATTCTAATAGGTCCTAAAACGTTCATTCACCAGGGTTGATATAACTAACAAAAATCAGTTACTTCAATTTCAGAAGGGGAATATTGGCTTAAACATTTTGTTACATATAGTCACAAACGTATTTTACACGAAACAATACCTTTCCAGAAAGAATCCGATAGGCTTAAGGGAAAATATTAACAACAGTCATATTAAGGGGAATTGGAACACTTTCAGGGGAGGCAACTCCTGCAAAAGTATTTATGTCTCAACTGGGTCACTGGTGGGGTGGGGCATGCATCAATGAGATCTTTAGACCAGTATGTAACTTCAGTGTAAGCACCGACTAAATATATCAAAGGGTTCAGAAGATACAATCTCTTAGAAACTTTGACGCAAAACTTTAACCAAAATGTGAACGAACGGACAGACGAAAAGACGGACACACGGACTTGTCCGCACCAACAAATGTATAGTTAGGTGGCTATGTAAATGGACAGAATCAATGTAAGTCTATGGGATTTATTCCGTTAGACACCGTAAAATACTTTTTTCTGTGGCTAAAAGTAGCCACTTAAGTATCAATCCTGCCAAAAATAGCCACATAAGTTTACATCCGTGAGAAACGGACGGACGAGCGGCAGGACGAAAACTAGGCTCCATAGCATACCTCGTATGCCGGGGGTATAAAGTGAAACAATGGGTGCAATAAGAGGGGCATAAGTAAAACGAACTAATAGAATATATTTTCAGCTCTAAGTGAATCTACCGACCAGTTTGTTTGTTTGTATTGGAGTTAACGGCCCAGTCAACACTAGTTAGGTCATTTTTGAGCCGGTCAGTTTACATATCCACACTTTTCCTGGGCAGGCTTATACGTAAGCGGTTAACCAGTACAGTGATTCTTTCGCCAGAAACTGACAAATGCCCTTTTTTAATCAGCGGAAGGGAGAGAATGAGCGCAGAAAAGATTTCATGATCAATCTCCCCGACACTGGCAGGTAACGAACCCGCGTCCTCCTGATCATGCACCAGTCGGACGCGCATCCGACTGAGCTACCGGGCCGGCGGCGATTCTACCATTCAAACAACATGAATGTCCTCTGACTGATTTGGCTTGGGGATATGGACATGATAGGCTTTTCAGACGACCACTGCAAGAACTGGCATATACAGTGCTTCCTTGCTTACCCCGGACAAACAGATATTGGAATGCCCTCCACTGAAGCTCAGAAAATCTGCACATGGGATAGCTCTATATACTCGGGTCGCGGGCGGGGGAAATGGTGGTTCCCAAGGCTGTAGTTAATGTGCTTAGTAACTTTGTGTCGATTGACAAACAAACGCCCCGATAAACAGAATATAATGGTGGAACCAAAACTGAATGGTGCATCTACATACGGGATTGGAGAAATAGACTGGGTCTGCGCAGAGCTGAAATCAATCGAACCCGAGTACTGGTAAACCGATTAGAAGGCTTGCCCAGGCAGAGGGATGCGAGTCGGACCGTCCTTAGTTATAAACACTGGCGGTTTCTTTCAGCGACAGGGCTTGAGATTTCATATCATCACAATGTCGGGTAATCATCCCGTAAAATCGGAAGCAACGCCTCCAAAATGACCTAAAGTGTTGACGGGGACGTACGATCTCAACTCATATCTACCTGAGCCGCGCCAAGACGTGTACTGTCACGTTAACAAATTTGCCTAATGAAAACCCTGGTGATCCCCCTTTTATTTAGAGAAAAGTGGGGTTTACAAAAGTATACATTACCTGGGGTTTACAAGAGTATACATTGTCTCCCTTATTTTGCTCACAAACATAGATTGTGAATATTCGTTCGAACCGCTTCAACGAGGCACCCACAATCTATATTTGTAGGCGAGATAACGAGATAGAGAAAAAATATGAATTTCCACCAGAAAAAAAAAATAACGTGGAAAACGTATAATAAACTCCCTGCTATAAATCCTATTCAGATTCTCTATTTTATACAATAAACTCACGCGCGCACGCGCGCACACACGCCACATTATTTTCTTGGCCATTATTTAATTATTTTTTATTTATAAATATGTTTCTTGTTTTGTTATCATATCTATTTTGTAAAAAATGAATTTTATTTTTCTACTGTTCATGAAAGTATGAACGCAGTGGGTCGCGTGCAAAGTAAATGAACCCCGGTTTCATGTAAACTTTGCAAGCGATGCGCTGTTGTTCATACTTTCATGGAAGCGGAAAAAATAATGTTATTTTTCATATTTACATTCTTTGCACCTCATCACTGGACGAAACAAATACTTAGAGAGCAAACTTTTAAAGCTGAAATAAAAAAAAAATACACGCTATTTTTTCTAAAAATAGCGGAACACCAACGCCCGTAAAGAACCATAGTGTAGACTGACGTCACATGACGTTACTGAAAATCATGTGACTAGATGCGTTCATGCAAGTATGAACTACATTGCTTTCTATAGGTTTAAAATAGACTTTACACTGTAATATATTGAACGTTTCGAACACCATCTGGAGAAAATTTTGAATTTCTATGTTTAATGTCATTGTCATGTTTGTTTGTGTCTGAGGTTTTACTACGTCTCACCAACAGCTATCGTCATACGGAGACGGTACCTCGGTTCAAAGATTCATCCGAATGTCTGGAGAAGCCCGGGATCGACCATGCGACCCCTGGTTTACAAGGCGAGTAACATAACCACTACACCACGGATGCTTCTAATCATTGTCATGTGAGTTATAATGTTTGTATATTACAATGTAGGGGAAGGACCGTAACTAATGTTGTGAGAACTTGTGGCCCGACCACTTTGCTTCATTTCAAGAAATAAATAAAGGATCTTACATGAGTGTTTATACAATTATGATTGAATTTATAAAACGAGTTGAGGAAAAGGATAAAATGCGAGGCTCTGCCGAGCATTTTATCCCTTTTCCTCAACGAGTTTAATAAATTCAATAATACATGAGCACGAATGCAAGATTCTTTTTATCATATGACATTTAAAACGCATTTTATTCACAAAAATGTCAATATTCCACCATTAGTAAACGCGGTGTCGTTAAGGACGTCGTAATGTAGCGTTACGGGACGTATCTAGCTAATTTGCATATGTAATCCACTAGTGGATTATCGAAAATATTACATGGCGTTATTACACTCTCAGACGTGACGTCATATGATAAAATATGCTTGAACTATACAGTAAACCATCTTTATAACGTCATTCAATACAACGAAAAAACTTGTTATAACGGCATTTTCAATGGAACAAATCCTTAGTTGAAGATGAGATAGATTTACTGGAGATATTCAAGAATATTTTTCAGCCCCCGCCCATAGGGGCTTGAAGAAATATATGGGCTGCATGATGCTTCCATGCAGAGCTGAATCCGGCCCGCACACTAGTACTGGTAAACCGCTAAGTATTAGAGGATCTAAGCCTGTCCAGGAACCGCAGTGCGAGGCGGACCGTCCATGCTAATAAACCCTATTGGTTTCATTGGGCGACATGGCTTGAGATGTCATTTCATCTCAATATCGGGTAAAAGTCCCACAAAATTGGAAGCAACGTCTCCAAAATGACCTTTACAGTGTTGACGGGGACGTTAAACCTCAAATCAAACAAACAAACAAACAAATCAAGAATATTTTAATTATTTAATACTCCAAGAATCAAATGTTGTGGATATTTGTTAGAATTGCCTCGCCGAGGCGATTCTAACAAATGTCCACAACATTTTATTCTTGGAGTAATTAAGGAAAAAGTCCTTTAATACCTAAAGCGGCAAATTCGCGATAGGGAACAAATACTGACGTCATAACGAGGGTCATCTGCAATAAGGAACAGAGCGATTTACAAAAGTATTATTCTTGCCCATTAACATAGTTTGTGGGTATCCACGTTAAAACCGTGAGAAAAAAAATCACAGAAAAAAAGACGTTTTTTTTAGCCTTGTGAGAAGCGGACCTGTTTTCCTTATGTTCGAGACTCAGATCAGCCTGTTCTGACCCTGACCTCAGGTTAACGAGTCCTGACCAATGAACACCCCTTTAACCCCTTGTTTATATGGAGTATACTGGGGTTTACAGGTGAATATATTATTTTCCAATTTTATTTTGCCATATATAAAAAAAAACATAGATTGTGTTTGCTCGTTACAATCCCCTCATTGACGCGGTTTTTACGAGCACATCAATTTATGTTTGGACTAGAGAAAAGATATCAAAAGCACTGTTTTAGCCTGTAACGGAGAGCTTATCTGTGTCTAAATACAGAAATACTTCGCACCAACATTCTGACCCATATTATCCCCTTTTTTATATAGTAAAACTGGGGTTTACAGGGGTATATATTGGTTTTATAATTTACTTATTTCTGCTCAAAAACATACATTCTGGGCACTCGTTAGAACCACGTATTGTGTGTGTGTGTGTGTGTGTGTGTGTGTGTGTGTGTGTGTGTGTGTGTGTGTGTGTGTGTGTGTGTGTGTGTGTGTGTGTGTGTGTGTGTGTGTGTGTGTGTTCAACATATAGGCGTGTTTTCGTAATGCATAGCATAATCAGAATGCGTTGAAAACATATTGTGTAGTTACTTATCTACAACATATGCTCGAATGGAGAACCGGGAAAATATCCTTAAATCATCTTTGCAACTCCTCCTAAAACAATCGCCTTGGTATAGTTGATAGCTGCAGAACTGGACAACCTGGCCATAAAACGTATGTTTTACGTCCTTGATTGTGAATATAAACTTCCGGCACAGCCTACTGATTGCCTTGACATCACGTTATTCTTGAAAAAGGAAAAGGAAAAAAGTTTATTTTATTAGAGAAAGAAACTGGTAACGAGGCCATAGCATAGAGGAAATATGTTTCTACTGGTTACCGCTATCATTCCTAGCATCCCCCCAACCCACACACACACACGCCACCACCACCACCGGTCCCCGCCCATAGGGGCTTGAAGATATATGGGCTGCATGATGCATCCACGCAGAGTTGAATCCGGCCCGCACACTAGTACTGGTAAAAGCCTGTCCAGGAACCGCGGTGCGAGGCAGACCGTCCATGCTAATAAGCCCTATTGGTTTCATTGGGCGATAAGGCTTGAGATGTCATTTCATCTCAATGTCGGGTAAAAGTCCCACAAAATTGGAAGCAACGTCTCCAAAATGACTTTACAGTGTTGACGGGGACGATAAACCTCAAATCAAACAAACAAACAAACCACCACCACTCTTTTATCCCGACGATGCAACATGACCCTCAGTGAATTAAACCCACGATCGACACATCAACAGCTCCAGTTCAGCATAGGCAAGTTTAAAACCGTTGGAAGCAGTATAATTTATCACGCACGAACAATAAAACACCCCCAAAAGCTTCAGCTGTAAACAACACAATACATGAATAACAATACAGCACATCATTATGAAAAATCTGTTTATTCTCGAAGCCTACTCGTCACTATGTGACCTTTTCTCTCGCGCATGATTTTACTCTAGCGTACTCGAAAATACGATAAACGTAGTAAAAATTTTCTCACGCTATTTAGGTCAGCCAATCCCCTGTAAGTCATTCATCAATTACAAATAATGTTTACATGTATCTTGCCCTTATTTGGAATATGATAATTAGATGTTGATCAGCTTATTAGAATATTTATTTTTTATTGGTCGAGAGTTAAATGACGAAATTAACGTCATCTCCGTAAATAAACGGATAAATACGGATATTACCGACTATTACCTTATATGGAGTGCATTATTCATTCGGCAATGATCGGAATGTTCACGAAAACCACTCGCCAACCAATCAAAAGCGAGGTCGTAGTACACGACTCATCCCGTATTGTTGAGTTAGTTGAATGAATGAAGTCGTTAGTTTAAGCATGTTGCCAGTCGAAGAAGGCACGTTGTTTCGAGAAGTCAGTAAAAAGTTTATTACAGAAATGCCAAGAGTGGTTCCTGATCAGAGATCGAAGTTTGAAAGCGACGAACTATTCCGAAAACTTTCTCGTGAGGGAGAGGTGCGAGTTCATACTTTGTTACTAGTTCCCGGAAGTTTGTATTTTCGCGATATATGGATTACTTATTCTGTTCATGGATTATGTTTGTTCTATAGTTTTGGATTTTTTTTTTTTAATTTCAGGTAAAATATACAGGATTTAGAGACAGACCTTTAGAAGAAAGACAGTTACGTTTTCAAACAGAATGTCGTGAAGGACATGCGGACGTGGTAAGATTTTAGTCCTACCTTACCTGTGTCGATTAAACTTCACGCTACTTAATCATGAGTAATGTCTTGGGATGGCCTCGCGCCAAACTGTACCTACCTTTTACTAAGTCACAATAACAATAGATCTATTGTCTTATCATTTTGTAAACACGTTGAAATAATTAACATATATTCTCTTAACGAAACTAAAGCTTCTGCGGGGACCAAAAGTTACTGTATTTCGTATTTTTGTAGTCTTCAAAGTATCAAATATTCTTTCATAACCTAGGTCCGAGTTGTCATGTAATATTGCGTGAAGTTTGAGATATGATCTTATTTCAATCATTTCTGGTAAACCTTTCACTTTTTTTAAAAAAAAAAAACCTATTGTAAGGTTGTTAGATTGAAGGTAGGACACACCCCACGGAAGTTATTAGCTTCTAACTAACTGCAGTTTTGTTCCAGGAAATTATTTAAACAAAAACTGACATGAGGTTAATAACAGTTCCTTGTTGCATTATGATCAGTCCGTCTCAGACTTTATAAGTTCTATGCAAATATATTCTGAGCGCCGTCGCGAAAAAGTATGTATCATAACACTCACGACCAACCTTCTCTGCCCTCACGAAGACCAATGTACCAGTCTACGACTCGTAAGTCCTATCTGACTTTAAACTGAATGTATCGGTTGAACAGTACCATCACTGGTCGTGACATCACAAGAGACACATTTGATCAAGTGTCACGTTAACCGGCGAAAGAAAACAATTTAACTAACATTATATGTTAACAGTTCCGAGGTTCTTTGGAAAATGCAAATAAACGTCACGGACATGAGATGATTCTGGCACACACACACACACACACACACACACACACACACACACACACACACTGAACTTTAGTTATTGAAAGGTAACCAAACCTGTCCCCCAACTCGGTGGACAATTTAGCAGGGCATATACGGGTTGCATGGACATGTTAGTTACAGGAAGTAAAGGGAAACCTCCACCGTCGCACCCACACCTCCCTGTATCAGTTAAGGCCTACTCTTGAGGCAAAGAATTTGCTACCGAGGAGCAAATTCTTTCCTTCAAGAATAGGCCTTTTTTAGAGAATTGGTTTAATGGGAAGTGAATACCGGGTATCCCAGTGGCTGTAAAAAGAGCAGAAAATGGGCCCCTGCATAACCGTTTTCTTTAAACATATGCACTAGCAAAGATCATGGGTGCTTTCGGGCTAGACTTTCATGTCGTACTGGGTATTTCCGTGTTAACTTTGACCTCACCATCTTCAGTGTTTCTTCGAAAATAAGGCTTCACAATAGTTCACGTTTGGAAAGAAAGAAGAAAAAAAGCAACTGCATGCCTAAAGGTATATTCAGTATATTCATTCAGTTTAACCCTTTTTATCAAATGAAATCTTCCTCCTTATATATACCAGGAGTGCATTCCAAAATTAAGGGTTGTCATGTTGTAATTTCTTCAAAATTTATTTGGAAAATGGCTTAACATTTTGCAAACAGTATAGGCCCTGTTCTGCACGGTTTGCCAAGTACCCATTTTGGGGTTTCCGGTACAAAAAGGGTTAAGGCTTAACATTATGTTAATATTGTTTATTTCTTCATATACACACGCTGTTCATGCACCGTTACAGTAAAATATACTAAACATGACAGTATAATTAATCACAAAATGACGCTCTAATTAGCGTGCGTCGTTTTAATGTTTGACGTAAATACGGATCTCATCATATCAACATGCAGCGAAAGAATGTTCAAAAACTGTTACCTTAACAACAAATATTTAGGGTAAAGTGGGACTCATAACGTTAACAAGTCCGTGTAATAAACCCAAATTTATGTAGAGAAAAGTGGTGTTTATAGGGGTATAGATTAGTCTCCCTATTTTTGCTCAGAAACGTAGAATGTGGGTACACGTTAGAACCGCCTCGATGAGCACCCACAATCTATATTTGAACCAGAAATATAAAAATTGTCTGAAAAATGCTGGTTCTAGATATACCAAAGACGCCATTTAAGGAGGTATACATAATTTTCCTTATTACAGTTTGTACTCACTAGAACCGAGGGTTCGAAAGGGCGTTCACAATATATTTTTGTAGCAGATATAAGGAAAATATCAAAACACTTCACCTGAAAAATGATAGTTCTACAGATCTATGTAAGACGCCATTATAACCATCACGAAAACACGCCTATATAATTCTCACCCCCTTAAACCCCACTTTTATATATTAAAACTGGGTTTACGGGGGTATACCTTATTTTTCTTATTTCTGCTCTAAAATATAGATTGTGGGTACTCGTTAGAACCGCCTCGATGAGGCGGTTCTAACGAGTGCCCAAAATCTATATTTCGAGCAGAAATAAGAAAAATGTCACAATTTTTCATCATAAAATTTTCATTTTTTCGGCGATAAAGGTGGCAATGTATTTGTATAGGCGTGTTTGCGTAATGACACGGATGTGTTAACGTAATAAGACAGAGAGGATCTTACTTGAGTGCTCATGTATTATTGAATTTATTAAACGAATTGAGGAAAAGGAATAAAATGCGAGGCTTCAGTAAATAAATTCAATAATACATGCGCACAAATACAAGATTCTGTTTATCATACATATGATATGACATTTAATTCACTATTTTTGTACAAAAAAAATGTTAGCATTCCGCTATTCGAGAACGTCGTACGTGTAACGTTGCGAGCGAGGCGTATCTAACTTAATATAGGATCTTACATGCGTGTTCATGTATTGTTTAATCTATTAAATAAGTCGAGGAAAAGGAATAAAATGCGAGGCTATGCCAGGCATTTTATTCCTTTTGCTCAACGAGTTTAATGCATTCAATAATATATGAGCACGAAAGCAGCAAGATGCTATTTATCATATGACATTTAAAGCGCATTTTAATCACGACTGTTTTATAAAAATGTCAATACGCCATTAGTTTACTAAAAACGCGAAGTCGTTAACGTCGTACAACGAACCTAAGGATTACCGAATTTAATACATCATGAGAAAGACATTTCTCAGTATTATGGGACCGTGATGAACTTGTGATTCCCAAAAAAGTGTAAACAAAAAAAAAAAAAAAAAAAGAAAAGAAAAAACAGCCAAAACGTCAGGCTAGTCAAAAATGCTGAAATTTTCGGTTTATTTTGGCCTACCAGCGGTTTCTGAAAACTTACGTACAGTGCATGTGAACAAGAATGGAGTACTATTAAAGACCCCGCTTTATATAGGAAAAAAATTGGGGGGGTTACAATGGTATACACTATTTTCCTTGCCATTGCCCCCCGCCCCCACCCACCCCCAACACAGACACATACTGACAAATCACGGAACCGCCTCAATGAACATTTTTGAGCCTTGGAAAAAAAAAAAAAAAAAAAAAAAACAGGCATATTTATGTGAGAAAATTTACAATTTATTTTCATATAGACTAGAAGTTGAGTTGGCTTGCATTATGTGCAATGTGTTGTTTTTCAATGACGCTGGCCTGTACGTTATTTTTACAGGACTTTGTGTTTCAAACCCGTTAAACCCACTTTTTCTAAGTGTCTAAGATTTGTAATCGCAGATGTTTAGTTCGATCTAACCTCATCAAAGAAATATATTGCGGTTATTTCCCTTAGATCTTGAAAACTTTTTATTCCTCAATCTCATACTCGTTGTGTGTATTCAAAATACGTCTGTACGCTTGTAACGTAGATCTCGTAAAATAAAAAAAAATACCACAAATCTTAATCTCCAAAATGGTTACTTTTCTGACGAAATTTTGAAACATTTTTCTTACTCGTACTTCAAATATAGGTTCTAACGAGTACCCACACTCTATATTTTGAGAATAAATAAGGAAAATATCACGATTTTTATCGGGAACTTTTCATTTTTCGGCCGTGAAATGTACACAGTATTTGAATAGGCGAGTTTTCGTAATGTTGGAATGAACACCCATTGCAAGCCACATTTATTATGGTGGTATTTATTATTTTTCTTATTTCTTTTTTAAAGCACAGATTGTGGGTACTCGCAATAACCACCTCGAGGTGGTTCTAAAGCACACGCAATCTATGGTTTGGGTAAAATAAGAAAAAAAAAATCGCGAATTTTTACCCGAAAATCGCAAGATGTACCGAAAGGACGAATAACATTATGTCACGTGCAAGACAACATGATATTCCGTAAATGCATGTACTGCTGTTGCAGTATTTCTAAACTATTACCCTGCTGAATCAATTGGGCCCCGTCAAGCGATTTTGGTACTTATCGCCTATGCGAGCAGCGAAGGATCAGGCGAGCCTGCGCATCCGCGCAGTCT